>OX465094.1:61682460-61912460 GCA_949987625.1 Chalcis sispes
TAAAATTTATATAGTCTTATATATCGATCATTTTCTGATGACGAAAATATGAGATTGCATATTGTTTGCTCAATTTATTAAATGATGAATTTATGAATAAAGGATTCTTTGAAATCTGTGTTGTCTAAGATTACAAAATAATTGCACATGATTGTTCGACGAAAATTTTGTTCTGTATATAAATTTTATTCTAACATTAAAATAAAATAAAATAATCATACATGTATTTATAAAATTATCATTAATAGAATATTGGTTTTATGTGTATAATTTTTTACTTAATTTATTATAATTCGATGAAAATTTTATAAAGAAACCATATAATAATAAAAAAAAGTATAACTAATTACTCTTAATCAAATACTAGCAAAAATGTTTACAGTACCCTTATAAACATATAAAACTTACCAAACTTTATCATATATATTTTATCTTGTTCATATGTATTGTATCTATATAGTAATAAAAAAAAAATATGTTTATAACTACATCGTTACAACTACTGTAGTATTTCTTTGCTAAAAATCTGTATTGCAGCGCTAGATGGCGTCTTTTATGCCCAATCCCACTTTTCCTACGCCGGCAACCGGTTCACCCTTCACATTCATTTTTTTTTTCTTCCACATCACCAGAAGCGGTTTGCACAACTTCCTAGTGTTGTATTTTAATAATTTACACCAAGCTTTGTCTCTTAGTATTTTGTATTTCTTAAATTATCACATTAAAAAGGTAAGCCGTATATTTTGAAAGTTATATATATATTTATAAAAATATACTTGTACTGGAGGCTACCAAGCATTTGATAAAATGCCGGACAAATAAGTAATGGCGAACATAGATTATTTGGCGAAAATTTATTCGGTTATTTTGGTGAGATTATACAATAAAAAATAATTCAAAATACTTGTTACACATTTATTATGCAATTTTTGTTATTGTGATTGTGATTATGGAACCAAAAGAATTTTAATTTTTATGTTTATTTGCATAATAATTTAAAAGTATAGTTTAATTTAATAATATAATTGAAATAATTTTATAACTATACAAGTAATAAAACCACAACAAATAATTATTTTGAATCATTATAATCAATTTCACTAATCATCATTTACTATAAATTGTTTGTGGTTTCTTTTCTTACATATAAATGTATTGTGTGTGTGTGTGTGTGTGTGTGTGTGTGTGTGTGTGTGTATATATATATATATATATATATATTCATTCCTACATAAATACCTTCAAATTATCATTATAATACTATTGTGTATTTATAGAATTTTACAAACAAAGAAAATATTTTTTTTTTTAAGAAACTTGAGAAACTGTTTTACATTTTGTAAAAAAATTAATGATTTATTCAGTTGTTAACATTATTAAACTTGTTGAAATAAAAAGCATTAAATATTTCAAATTAAAGAAATTAACGACTTTTTGCAAAATAATAACTTGGAAATGATAACTAAACTTTTAAAGCGGCGATTGGTGAATTGCTCAGAGCAAGGACTTCGTCCTCGCTCACAACTCTGAGTTAAAAATAGATATCAATTTAACGCAGCTTCCTGCGACTCTCGTACAATTCTCGGCACATGAATATAAGTATCTAAGAGAATAGATACTTTCGCATTTGCTTGACATTTATTTGACTTTGTTATATAAAAATGAATCTTACATAATCATGTCCTCGAATTAATTAAATGAAAGGTAGACGGAGAAAAAAATGCGAACAATAATTGGTTCAGTTTAGTTTCATTAGTATTACCGATGAAGACGCCAAAGAAAGAGTTAATTATTTTTAGATTTCAAACACATTTTTACAGGGTTTTATAAAAAATAATTTCCTTGAAATAATTTTTTGTTATATTTTAATGTAATAATCATGGATGAGTCCGATTAAAAATCTAAAAAATTCTTCAATATTCTTTTTTTCTGCCTTTTCAGGGAAATGCCTTCCTACAAGTTAACTTATTTCCCGTTCAAAGCTCTCGGCGAACCTATTAGATTTATTTTCAGTTATGCCGGGGTTGATTTTGAAGACTATCGTTTTGATAAGAATGAATGGCCAAACATCAAACCTAGTAAGTATCATAAGCGATAAAAAAAAAAAAAAAAAAAAAAAAAAAAAAAAAAAAAAAAAAAAAAAAAAAAAAAAAATAATAATAATAATAATAATAATAATAATAATAATAATAATAATAATAATAATAATAACAATAATAACTAATACTCAATCGGTCATATTTTTTGCCCGTTAAAAATATAATTTATAATTTTTTTAATTACTATAATTCTATCGTTGATTAACCGTTTGAGTACGGCGAAGCGCTATCCCGCTTCGCCAGTTCTTCGAAAAAATTCTTCTGCACTTAAACGGTTAAGATAACAATTAATAAATAACATTGAAATTTCCAAAAATTACCTTTCTATGGCAAATAATGTATCGTGAAAAATACCAAAAATTATTAATTTTAACTATTTAAATTTTAGCTATGCCATTTGGTCAAGTTCCCATATTAGAAGTTGATGGCAAAGTAATTAATCAATCTACAGCTATTTGCCGTTACTTAGCTAAGCAGCACGGACTCGCTGGTGACGATGATTGGGAAGCTCTCGAAATCGATGCTACTGTCGATAATATTCATGATCTTCGTTTTAGTAAGTTAAGTTTTATTTTAAAAACGAGGCTAGTTACGAAAAGAATTGGTGTTATAATGTTTATAAATTTAACTTATATTGATTTGTTGCTGACATACTCTACTATAAATAACTACCTTTTATTAATTTAGAAAATTATCTTTTATTTTGCAAAACATGCATGCATAATAAATAAATGTACTCTTAATAAAAAACATAAAAAAAAAATTTCAAGTTTATTTTAACATAATATGTCAATTTATGTCTAGTTTATCGAGTTCATATTTATAAACCGTAATCAATCATTATTTTTTTTTTAGAAATTGCTGCTCACCATTACGAGAATCACGAGGAAGTAAAGGCTCAAAAACTTGAAATTGCAAAAGAACTTGTGCCATTCTATATCGAACGTTTAGACAAGCAAGTGGAGAAGAACGGCGGTTACTTTGTTGGTGGCAAAATCACTTGGGCGGATCTTTTATTTGTCGCACTTTTGGACTACCTAAATTACATGGCCAAATATGACATTATCGAGAAAGCCGTAAACTTAAAGGCACTTAAAGAAAAGGTTTTAGCTTTGCCAGAAATCAAAGCTTGGGTGGAAAAACGCCCAAAAACTGAATTTTAATTTGTATAAGCATTAAAAAAAAAAAAAAAACTTATTCACAATATTATATATTGTAATAAATGATAGAACAAAGATTTTTAAATGACTAAACTATGTAATACTTTTACGCGTACGTTGTATTTTGTTATAATAAAAAAAATAATATTATATTTTCTTTATCTTTTTAATTGTAAACATTAACATTTATATGTCGGTATGTTATAGACAAATACTGAAGCTTTGATGCTACTAGATTTGGCTAATTAATCCTGAGATCTAACGACCTCAATAATCCAAACTTTCAAATGTCAGACCTGAGGATTGACAAGCTAAATTTAAGAGTGCCGGAATTTCGGTCTTTGGCTGTAACATATACATTAAAGCAGTCATCTACTTAGTCTAGGGTAATTACCTTTACTTTAAAGTATAATATTTGAATTATAATTATTATTTGCTTACTTTACATTTTATTTATTAACCAAACTTTCTATTAAAAGAGCAAAAAGAAGTTTATATTTGGTCTGAAACCTATATTGAAACCTATAAGTTTTTTTAATGAATCAACGCTAAAAAATTAATTTGCAACGAGTGTTTTTCTTAATTATTCAAAAATTAAAGAAAGCGAACATTTGCAATTAGCATAACCATTATCGGCATTAAATTTTCTATCATGAATTATAGTGTAAACACTAAAATTAAACAATTTAGTTGCTAATTTTATAAATCCAAAAGGAATCTGAGATTCACATATTTTGCTTATATGTACTCCATCAAGCGGTCTGTACTATAAAACTACCGTCGGATTCTGTCTGAACGGCTAAGGTTATGTCCTTTCTAGTCAAAGCTACAGCAATAATGCTTTATGAGTCTCGTGAGTAACAAAAAATTCAAAACATTGTGACATTATTAAATTACTGATCCACGACCTTAATACCGTATACTGATATTAGTCCCGAATTTTGTTCGGCCTCGAGATCTTCAGATCGCACCAAGCGTCGAATTTCCGTTAAGGGGAGATCCTGCTTTAGAAGGCTCAAAAAATCGATTTTTTTTTTATTGCTTGAATCTATTCCTAATGTATCTAAGAATATGTATGCAAAGTTATATAGGCTAATTCGCAATATTTTCAAAGATACAGCACTGAACGCAGTGGGATATCGAGCAGGTATACGAGCGACGGAAAACTTTAAAGCGCGTTTTCTCGAGCTTTCGTTTTTTACGAACTTTTTTTTAAACTGGCGGGCGTGATTGCAAAAGAACTAGACGACCAATTAAAATGGGTCAAGGCTTGTTAGCTTCAGTTTTGTATTCTTTTCTATTTGAACTAAAAAGATTCACGAAAAAAAATTCTAAACAACTTTTTTAGCAAGTTGAAATGATTTTTTTTTTACAAAAAGCACATTTTTTTTCAAACCTGAGAAAAAATTTTAATTTTACAATTTGGTTTTTCTTAGTTCATATAGAAGAAAAATATATCAAAATTAAAATTGTCTTTGGTTTTTTTGTTTGAGACGAAAATTACGAGCTTCATCTTTTCCGCCGATTGGAGACAGCAATTGCAAGGTGTTGCACGAATGTGCATAAAAATCGGTTACGTTTGAATATTTTTTTCTAAAAAAATTTTTTTTTCATGTTCGAATATGCAATAAAATAATCTAAAAAGTTCGCTAGACTTACTTATTTTTTTCTGTCCTAAAAAAATTCCCCCAAAAATGCTTTTTTTGGGCCTCCTAAAGCAGGATCCCCCCTTAAATGAGCGAGCAACTCCATAAATATTTAAAATTAATTTGACCAAAACATTTTGTAGGCTTAATTCATTTGAAAAACCATAAATAAAATAATTACATGTACTGTAATTTTTATAGTATTGAAAAAACATCTTGTTCGCTAGAATTTAATAGGCTCTATTTTAAAAAATATAAAATATTTTTAAACTTTATTAATATCAGTTTTTTGCTCGCACTAAGCGAAACTTTTATAAGTATTTATATTTTTCAACAATTAAATATAACAATGAAAAAATGCAATATTTACATTAGTCAATCTTAGTATGTGTGCGCATGCGCAAGCTTACGTAATTTCACATTATGCAATCTAAAATGTTCGTGAAGTAGGTTCGAACTTGTCTAAAAATAAAAATTTATTTATACCAATTGTTCGCGATTGAAAAGTTATACAGAATTAGGTTAATTAAATTTTCGCACAAACGAAAAATTAAAGAAATATAAAGGAAAATTGCGTCCAGGCTGGGAGCATAATAGAAGTAGATTTTTTAATATAAATGGTTGTAATTAAATATATATATATATTTTTTTTTTGATAAAATTGTAGATTTTTTTACGCGCCAATAGCCCCACCAAAAATATTTGCAATTCGTTAATTATTTATTTAAATATAATTAACTTAGCAATTATCCGCATCAACAGAGCTGATTCAAGCGCGTGTATACGTGCAGTACGAGACTTGGCAACATCACGCGCATGATGTATAAGCATACCATGCTGTTATAATGCAGCTCTTGTGCGTTTACGATTGCTCAATAACAAGAACAACACGGGAATAGGTATAGGTTATACCAAATAATAATCCAGATATGCAGTATACTCTGGAATTATTTATGATATATATATTACAATCTTAAGTTTATAGAAAATTGGACCATTTCATCATGATGTAAAGACTTTATAAACGAATAAGAAAACAAAGTGAGGAATCGATTCTGCTCTCGTATGAAACCTATTTAAGTATATTAATTTTAGTAGAAATAAAATATAATAATAATTAAAATTAATTAAATAAAAATTACCCATTTTTGATGAAATGGTCCAATTTTAAGTAGCATCATAAATAATAGAAGAGTGTATTGCATATCTGGATTATTATTTGGTATAACCTATACTTACTATCGTGTTATTTTTGTTATTATTGAGCAATCGTGAACGCACAATATATATTATGCGCGCGATGTTGCCAAATCTCGTACTGTACATATAAACGCGTTCATACAGCTGCTCGCGCTTGAATCGGCTGTGTTCGTGGTTATAAATGCTTAGTTAATTATATTTAAATGAATAACTAACGAATTGTAAATTTTTTTGGTAAGGCTGTTGGCGAGTAAGAAAATCTACAATTTTATCAAAAAAAAAATATATATATTTAATTACAACCATTTATATAAAAAAACTCTACTTCTATTATTCTCCCAGCCTGAACATAATTTTCCTTCATATTTCCTAATTTTTCGTTTGCGCAAAAATTTAATTAACCTAATTCTCTACAACTTTTTAACCGCAAACGATTGGCATAGGTAAATTTTCATTTTTAGGCCGTGCCAACTTCAAGAACATCGATCACATGATGAATAGTTTGATAAGAGATTAATTTTTTTTGAATATTGAAATACTATGCGGCTAAAATGCAATCTATGTGGCAAATATAGCGCAATGAGAGTTAGATTTTTTTTATACGTAGTAAATTCAACTGGATGAAAGACTCGATTATTTTTTAATCTTATATATTATGTAAAAATGGGTCGAATATATTTATTTGAAAATAATTCTATTCCTTATTACGCCTTTTTATCCACGAAGATTGCTTGAGATTATAAAGTTGTGCGCATGCGTAATGAGTAGATACAGCATTGTTGCCACAGAACAACACGCGTGACGTTCGCGTGCCGCCACTATATACGTGTTTGTTAAACCATGCATATGGTGGTGAAGAGATCTTTACAACTTGTCGCACTTTAAAGTATAGTTTAGTATTTTATTAGCGTTTTGATGGTTTGAATAATTTACATGTGTATGTATTTTTTTCTATGCATCGTATTTAAGTCAATTAATTATGCATAAATGTTTAAAAAATAAATATATTTTTTTCAAAACTTTTGCTGATAAAAATTTAGTATCTGTAAAAAAAAAGCAAACTAACGAATTGTGACGATGCTCCTCAAATTTACGTATAAATTGTCCTCTATCAAATGACTAAATCGTTATCATTGAAAAATTACCTAAAATATTTAAGCATTTTTATAACGTAGGACAACATTGTTAAATCGTTTCTCTTTAAACAGTATAAATGAAGTACTTTGTGTTTACAATTAGTTACGAATCTCTCTGAATCGTGAGAAAATAAGACATGCCGCTGTCTGTATACTGGACACATCGATTAAGCTACTGTTTTTTATTGCTGTGACTGTTAGTGCATCTTTAAAAAAACAGAAATTAAGATATTTGTTCAAGATGATGTGACCTATAATTTGCAAACAATTATCGAGAAAATTTCTCTTTCTCTTTCAAGTAAGAAGTATGAATTTCATAGTTTGATTTTTACTTATTTTTTATTCTTATGTTTGTAGGTTTCAGCTTTATCAATTGTCTTAAATTATTATTTTATTATTAATGATAATAGATTGTAAATGAATGTCTAATATTTAACGTTTTGTAATATTTTTCAAAATATGCATTAAGTAATTGAACCAATAAATAATTATTTAAGTATTCTTTTTATGCTGTGCATTTTTAAATGTGTAAAGTTCATAAAAACATTTTAATTATTATTAAATTAATCCATATAATAATATTTTACATTAAAAATTACATGTGAAAAAAATTATTCTACAATTTATTACTTTCATTGTATAATCTTAATATATAACTTTTTTATGAAAAATTAATTTAATGTAATAAAATATAACTTATAAATAGTTTTCGTTTCAAATAATTTATTTTAAAAAACTTTAATTATATGCGAATTATTATTAAATAAATACATTAAAATCAATGATAATTATAAATATTTTATAGAATATTTTTTTAAATTTTTCTGTAAATTTTATTTTGATAATATTTTTAGAGATTCATTATGGCAGATACAGCTATAACTGTAACTGAATCAGAATCTGAATCTGATCCCAGGAGAATCAACGAGATACAAAATGTGCAATCTCCTGGATTATTTATGATACATTCACATATGCCACAGAATCCTAATGCAACAATAACAATGGGTTTTAATTTTAATCCAATGGAAGATCCTAGAAGATTTATTACTAATTATTTTGTTACAACTATTGGGGAAATAAGCCCATTGATAAATTTCTTGAGATTTGTAAGTATATAGAACTTCGTAGTGCATACAAAAGTATAAAATTGTATAGCTAAAATTAATTACACATATTATCGATTTTTCATAATTATCAATTTTATTTCTATTGACAACATTTTTATAAATTATAAATTGAAAATTTATAAATTGATATGATTGAATTAACATTCAGCTTTGTAATACAATTAAATAAATTAAATAATTTTTTTTTAATAATAATTTTAATACAAATTAAATTTTTATAATTAAATCTGGTGCTTAAATTCAATTGAAAAATATTTTCCAGAGACCAGCTATATCATTACAAGAATGGATAAATCCAAATCATCAAAGACAAATTCAAATTCAAACTCCAACAAATGAACATTCAGATAGTGTTGTTATAGATGTTGAAAATCATTCACCAAATTTTGCAATTGAAACACAGCATCAAGCATCATCAAGCAATGATCATCAAAATCACTTATTTACAGAAAATTTTCCAATTAACATTCAAGAACCTGCAAATACAGGAAACCAAAATCCTAATAACAATAATTCAGAAGTAAATCCTTCAGAATCTAATGCAGCAAACACTGAAACATGGACAACTCACAAAACTTTAGAAAGTTACATACCATTTCTTACAATATTGTTTACTAAATGTAAGATAATTTTTTTTTTTTTTTAATTTATACCAATTTCTTAGATTTTTGCATTAAAATATGTTTTATTGCAGTTATACATGATAATGGAGCTGAAATTTTGAATTTAGTTCTATTAGTTATTACATTTATTCAAGCTAATAATGACTTAAAAAAGGAGATACTAAAACAGCAAAATCGAAGTTGCATGGCACTGTTAGGGATACTTTGCTACATTATTGGCTGTTTTATTTTTATCAATTTCATTTTTAAAGAACCTATATTTTTTTCATATTCACCACCTACAACTATTTCTCAATTGTTATGGACTGTAGCTGTGACAGATTATGTTTTAAAGCTTATCACTGTTGGTATAAAAGTCTTATTAACTTGTTTACCAGTTAAAATACTAGCTTTTAAGAATAGAGTAAGTCAATTTTTATAAAGTTTAAAATTACAATTTATTTAAATGTTAAACGTTTAATTGTTTTAAATTTTTCACGAACTGAATAAATGAATTCTGCTCATTTGTATGTGTGCACTCACTTGAACATTTATAAACGTAGGTTTATTATAATCGTTTCTACTACAATTTTAGGGAAAATATTATTTAATGATAGAAGCAGTTTCACAACTATATCGTTGCCAAGCACCACTCAAACCTTGGATTCACTATTTGTATCAGATTTATGAAGGTCCTGATAAAGTATTCGGAATTGTACTTTTTATATTTTATGCAATACATAAAGGGGGCGATATTATATCACACCTAAAGTTGTTTTTTGAAGCTGCATTAAAAATGTTTCAGAATGTGGTATGTAGCATTAATTTCTTCAGCCTGAAATTGATTATTATTTATTTTGAGTACTTCTTAAATTCTTTTTATGTAAAAAATCCAAAATTATAAGTCTATTATATGCTTATGTATTAAAAATTAGTTTATGTAGCTAAATTTAAAAATGTTTATCGTAAATAGTAAAACTTTTATTTGTTTTAGAGCTTCGGTATATCGCCATCAAAAGAGCAAATTGTTGCTTCAGGAGGTATATGTGTAATTTGTTTTGGAGAGTATTCAATACCTGTCCAACTCAACTGTAAACATATCTTTTGTGAGAGTTGTGCCACTAGTTGGTTAAATAGAGAAAAATCGTGTCCATTATGCCGCGCATCCGTTATTGATGATCCCATTTATAGGGATGGGCATACAACACATTTCATTCAATTGTATTGAATTTTTTAAGTATTTCTAATTTCAGAATATCCAAATTTCACAAATAATTAAATCTTTGAAAATCAGATAATACAATAAAAGTAAAAAATTAGAAGTCATTTTAATTTAAATTCTAGATTTATATTTGTTATTATTCTATTTTAATTAAATAGTTGCATATTCTGAGATTTGAAACTTGAATAGCGACCATCTTTGTAAGTAAACAATAGTGCAAGAAAATAGAAAGTTTAAGGGTCCAACTTTTAATTGCATTTTTACTATTGTAATTATTGTTATTCATTAATCAATTTTTTTAATGCATGCTTATTTACATGATATTAATGTATACAAATTTATAAAATAATATCAATTCTAAAAATTGAGACAGGTCGCTGTAACATAGAAATTGTATTTACAGGAATTATTAAGCACTTAATTTTAGTAACTAAATAAGATTGAAAATAAACTTGTATGCATGATTTGTACAAAGTTAAACGAATGAAGTACATTTTTTTTTTTTTTTTTGAGATTTATTGAAGTAATCTCGTTAGTATGAAACAAAAAATTTGTTAGAATTTAAATCATTGTTTTAATACAACGTTAACTTTGAGAATATAATTACTGTTTTTCAGCCAGTAAATCGTACGATTTTATTAAATCATTTTGAATCTAAAATTCATTGCAAAACAAATCTTGTATATTTGTATATAGTTAATATAAATAAAAGAGGATGCTAACAGATAGAGGAAATTTTGCCCGCCCTATTGCAGAAACATACAAAATTTTTATCACTGTTAAAAGTGTAAAAAATATAAATTTAAAAAAAATTATAAAGTATAAAAAATATAAATTTTAAAAAAATTATAAAACAAAAAAAATAATACTTTAAAATTATTATTTTTTCAATTTCAATGTATCAATCGAAAGATTTCAATAAAATTAATCAATCTAATTATATTTAAAATAACAGCTTATAAAAAACTACATGGTCCTTAAAAAAATCCATCGCTAATTTCTAATCTAACTAGGTCAGTAGATTTTAACGAGATTTTCCCTTTGAAGTGTTAGAAAAAGTACAGTACAAAGTTTGCTGAAATCGCTGAAAACCGATGGAAATAGTTTATAAAATACGTTTTACATTTTAAATCTTATTAGATTGATAGATTTTGTTGAGTTCTTTCGTTGTACATATTGAAATTCGAAAAATAACAATTCAAAATACCATTTTTTTTTTAATTTATATCTTTGTTTTGTTAGTTTTAAGTGAAAAGTGATTTTTGCAACAAATCAAAATCTCTGCATCTAAAAATGCTAAAATATTTTTAAAACTTACATTTTTTGATACTTTCAACAGTGGTAAAGTTTTCATACTCTTTTGCAAGGAGGCAAATTTCCCATTATCTATGTTCACACTTCTTTACAAAAGGTTATTTCTATTATTAAATGTTTACTTATGTTTAATTCTATTATTATAAATCAAATTATTTTGTATTCAAACCTTGTAATTTAAATGATAATTTAATTTTAAATTAAACAGAAAAAATGAACACTGTTTTTAATTGAATGTGTATAAAAATAATATTAGATGGTATAAAATAAATGTTTATTAATTGTTTGTAATGTAGGGTATTTTTTGAAATAAATTTAGTCCTATACAGTAATTATTTTACTCTATTTAGTTAAAATGAAGACTTATTGTATTGATATATGACAATAAACTGAGCAATTTAAGAAAATAGTTTTAAACAGCAGCCTTTATATTTAAAAAGCTTTACTTTTTTCTTAATTGTGACTGAAAGTACTCTCCATCACTTCTGGTTGCTTGATTATTAATTTGTTTATGACGCTCTCGGCTTACAATTTCTTCGATTACTTCGCCATCACCTTTTATGAGTCTATAAAAAAATTAAGTCTTAATTATAGTTTTTATTTTTTAAATTTATAGATCATTTTTTTAATGAGAAATGTTGTAACATTTTTAAATTATTTTAGAAATTTATAATTTGAAATTAAGTTTTTAAGATAATTTATAAATATTTTAAAAATAAATAACTTGATTTCCAGTATATATTAAACAGATTTTAAATATACTTTCATTTATATAAATAAACTACTTTATAAAAATATTTAAAAAATGTATATTTTACTATAATTATAAAACTATATGTATCAAAACAATTTCTAATAAATCTAAAGGCATATTAAAAATTATAAGTCATTTTACTAACCTATGTCTCCCTGATTCTGAATCATAAATTCTTCTAACAACATTTTGCCTTTTATCCCATTCTTTTTTAGTCATGGGAGCCATTGCTTTAGCTCTCATTGACTGTTCTAATGAAATATCACTAAGTAATCGGTCTTGTTCATTTTCTGCTTTATCAGATAATTTTTTATCGTCTACAGAGTTTTTTCCTTTTTTTGTAAGTTTCTTTTTTAACTTTTTTTTCTTTTTCTTCTTACGTTTTCTTTCTTTTTTTTTTAATTTTTTTGCCAATTTCTTTTTTTTCTTTTTCTTCTTTTCATCATCAGAACTACTACTACTACTACTTGAATCTTCACTGGAATCATTTGAATCACTAGAATCACTATCTGAGCTTGAAGATGAAGCAGATGATGAAGATGAAGATGATGAAGATCGTGATCTTTTCTTATGCTTTTTCTTTTCGATAACAGGCTTCCCTGCTTCTACATCTAAATCGTCTGTTCTTTCTTCATCAACTGGTTTTGGCTCAGGAGATAATTCTGGAGAAGTCTTTTCCATTCTAATTCGACTTTCAAAGCTTCTAGATTCTCTTGGATTTCTTGTGTTTTCTCGTGTTCTTCCCGTATTTACATTTTTTGATTGATTACGATTTTGTACATATCTGTCATTTGATGTATTTTGTTTCCAATATCTATCACCAGTATTAGATCTATTTCCTGCATTCATGAATCTATCTGGTGGTCTGCGATCAAAATTTCCTTGATTATTTCTATTCCAATTAGTTCCTTGGTTTCTTTGATTCGGAAATCTTCTGTTATCGTTGTTTTGGTTCCAGTTCCTATTATTTCTATTTCTGTCCATAAAACCACGATTTGACTGATTATCCCTACGTTGAGGAAAATTTCTACCATTTCTGTTATCAAATCTATTATTAAACCTTTGATTATCAAAGTTTCTATTTTGTTGGAATCTTCCTTGATTTCTTTGTTGAAATGGTCGATCATCACCTCTGTTTCGTCGATAATTAGCATTTTCTCCATTTTGGAAATTTCTTGATCTTATATCTCTTTCATAACCAGTATTTGGATCACCTTTCCCTATTCTATGTTGATTGATATTACAAGAAAAATGAGTAATTGCATACTTTAGTTAAGATCAAAGTTTAATGAAATTATCACATGATTTAATATTTACCTTTTATCTTTATCAAAGACATTTCTACGCTTAGGAGATATATCTGATTCTCTACTTCTACTAGATTGAGAATTTGATTCTTGAGAACGTTGTTTTCTTTTTCTCCCTTCTGAAGAATTATCAGCTCTTGAAAGATGACCGGTTCTTGTACTCATATTAAATGTTATTCAATATGAATTAATACGTAGTAATAAAAATCTTAGATCTAAAATATCATAAAAAATATACTTGTTACAAATTTGAAATAAAAATTATTAACTTGTTTGCAAATAAGAAGTAAGATACATAATTTTAATTGTTGTATTATTAATAAAATATGTATTTTTAGAAATCTTTTAAACGAATAATTGTTTTAATATTATAATAAATAATTCATTTTAATTTAAAGTACTTATTGTCTACTAAAAGTTTGCATTGTTTTTTGTGTTAATTATTATTATTATTACTTCTATTATTCAATAAATAAACAATTGAAGCTCTATAAAATTCTGAATATTTTATAAATATTTGAAAACAAAATTTCGCAATAAGTAAATTACAAAAAGTTTTATATTTATATTCAATAAAACATAAAAACAAAATATTTTCTTTGTAAAGCGAAAAATATTATTAGTTACCTTAAAAATAACATAACCCCAAAGTTTAGTATTTAATATCCAGTGATACAAACTTGTCATCTTCTTCCTTAAGAATTAATAAAATAATTAATTTTGCACAAAAATTTTGAATAAGCGTTAGGCGATATTAGCCTACTATTTTTAATATAAATATGTGCATTCATCGATGTCGGCACTAGTTTACAGCTATAGAGAAAAGGCGCACATACAAATGGATACTGAGTTGGATGGACACGTTCGCGTCCGTATGAGTTAAACTGAAGGAATACGGTAAGGTATAAAACGGAAATTTTACAATCTTGTTAATATCTATGCACTATTATTTATTTTTAAATATTATTATTATTTTTCAGATATTTTTTATACTAGTTTTTCGCTCTTGATTCATTAATTCTAAATTATGAACTAGTGTTATTAAATTATTTTATTTACATTGTATCCTAAACTTTCACTATATCATCATCAAAAAGACTTTCATGAATCGCTACAAAAATTATTTGTGAATTATACGCTACAAAGACTTAAATAAATCTAAACACCTACTGTTTGATGTAATAACAAATCAAAATGGAAGTATAAAAAGAAAATATTGTGTATCGCGTAATTTTTACACTCGAATAAAATAGCAAGTCCAAAATGTTCTTTATTATACAGCTTTATTATACACATACGTGTAATATTTAGCTACATACGCATATTGGATTGTGCGCGCGCAATAACATTGGATTGGTGATCGTCTTGATGTGACGCGACATTACATCATAGAGATAATATACATAGAGTGAGCGAGGTATGGGAGCTCGTGTAAGTGGAAATGTCTTGCTTAAAGAAAGAGAAAGAGAATCGGATACCCCGTCTTTTGTCTTTATCTACTCGCTTTTGATTGGTTATTGACGACGACTAGCACTGCTTTAATTTTGAAATTTTAAATAATGATAAACTAAGACTATAAAAAATTTAGTTACTCATTTTTTAAATTAATTTTGCTTATCCTGTTGTAAATTTATACGGATTTTAGCAAAAAAAAATTTAATATTATTTTTGTCTTAAATTAAAAAAATAACAAATATATTTTAATTTTGAATTGTGGAGGCTTCTACATAATTCTATATAGTTGTTCGAAAAAAATTTTATTTCTTTCAAATTTTCGCTATTACAATATAAGATAATAAAGGTGGAAGTTAAAAAAAAATTAAAAAATAAAATTTCTTTTATTTCTTTCTAACATACTATTGTATGTATGTACACAGTATGTCGGAAAAGTTCCCGAACTTATTTTGTAGCGCTTGTACGAGTGGCGCCACCTCTTGGACGACACCGGTACTATGTTGCTACATTCCTCTGGAGTGTCTGAGAATTTTTTCACCAGTATCCGTTCATTAGTTGCCGAGATAGACGTGCTTGAGTGAACGTGTGTTTAGTACCCCGGTGCAAGCTCTACGATGGATGAGAAATTTGAACATCGTGGCGCAATTAAATTCTACTATAAACTTAAAAAAACTTTCGCGGAAACGAAAAAAATGATCGATTCGGCTTACGGTGAAGGTGTAGTGTCGCGTACAACTGTTTACACGTGGTTCAGTCGGTTCAAGAAGGGTAGAGAGTCGTTAGAAGATGACGAGAGAAACGGCCGGCCGTCAACAGCTGTTACCGACGAAAACGAGGCTCCAAAGGCCTGATACACAAAGAATTTGTGCCCCCAAACACCACAGTGAATGCTGCGTATTACGTAGAGGTGTTAAAACGTCTGAAGCGCCGGATTAATCGCATCAGGCCCGAGTACAAGGAACCGGGATCGTGGAGTTTGCTGGATGACAATGCGCCTGCTCATTATTCGAACATTGTGAAGCGTTATCTCGCCGAAAATCAGATCCCACGCATCAATCACGCCCCATACTCGCCAGATCTGGCTCCAGCCGACTTTTTCCTATTTCCCAAGCTAAAAATGGCCTTGAAAGGACGATTTTTTGAAGATGTACCGAGCATTCAAGCGACTTGCACCGAGCGTCTCACAGCGATAACTTCAGAGGAGTACCAGAGAGCCTTCGAATCACTCATGGAGCGCTCAAATGAGTGTATATCTAGGGAAGGGGACTATGTTGAAAGTTAACTGGAATAAATTTCTTTAGATGTAATTTTCGATTTTTTATTTCAAAAGTTCGGAAACTTTTCCGACACACTATGTAATTAACAAAACGTATAAAAAAATATTTCAAACGAAAAAAAAAATTAATATTGGGATTTGAACCTAACTACATATTAAAGATATTTTAACATCATGCCTCTACCGGTTGTGCTATTGTAAAAAGTCTAAATTGAAATACAAATTGTAATATATGTTGTACCCCTCGGAAGTTTATTGTTTTAATTTCCCTCTCTATGCTTTGTCATTGCTCCGCCCATAATTGTAGCACCAATCATGAACGAGTAGACAGAGAAAGAAAAAGGGATCTCCGATTTTCTTTCTCTTTCTTTGACTAAGACAGGATTGAAGCCCGTTCGCTCACTCTATGTATATTATCTCTATGCATTACATACCTTTAAAATATAAAATGAACTGCAGGACAGTATAAATGTTTAACTTATAGAAACTAATTTTTAATAAAATAAAATTCAAAAATTTTGAAATAACATAATATAGTTTAAAAAAATAGATTTTTTTATATATCTATTATTGTAATTTCATTCATAATAAATTAACAATATTTTATCAGAATTTAATTAATATTGTTTTAAATTTAAAATGATTAATATTAATTGAATGAAGATTTTATGTATTTTCGTAAAAAATTTTAAAAACTTACAATTTATATTTATCGAATTTTTTAAAATTAAATCTATTTATATAAATAATTTATTAAATCTATTTGCATTATCGTTTAATTTGCAAATATCGATGAAGTTTTTACAAAAAGCAATTATAAAAAATAAACAATTGAATTTTAATATTATACTAATATTGATCTGCATATTTTATTATTACTAATGAAGCATGCACAACATTTATGCATTTTATAGTCTTATTTAATATGCATTACTTTGTGTTTCATCTTTGAAATGCTAACATTTGTTATAAATCATTAAAGATAATAAATTCTTTAATTGTAAAATGAACAGTTTATGTTCATCAACGTTTATCTTAAAAATTACGCTGAATGTTGCGTCAACGATTTACTTACAAACATAAAATGTATAAAAATAAAAATAAAGGAATTCTTGAAATGATAGCTAAAAAATATTTTAAATGAAAAATAATTTATTTATGTAATATTTGAATTCGAAAAATAAATTTTCCTTTGTAATTAAGAAATAAATATCCATAATAAAAAACTTATATGCAATTTTCAGCAGTGTATATTTGTTAAATTTTAATAATTTGCGTCGTATAATTTTTATCATTGCGATTGCTTGCTTAAATTTATTAAAAATTATTATTAGGTTCGATTATTGATAATAAACATATAAGAGAGGCTGCAAGGGGGAAAAATTTCATCACTTAATGTGATGTCAATAATATTGTTCAGTTTTATTATCGTAATCTGTGACCCAGAGGTATGGCACTTTCTTAAAAAACGGAACAAAATAAATTAATTTTTGACGCGCATTTAATCTCATTTGAGAAGCATTTATTTTTAAACGATTTTCTTAAATATTTAAACACATGTTTTGATGCACAATAAGTGGAATAAGCAAAATCTAATACGATACTATATTTACATTTATATAATACTTTTTGATTACATTTAAATTACATTATAATTATGATACGAGTAAATTATTATAAATTTAATTGAAGTAAGGTAAAGTAAAATAAATTTAATTGAAATATAATGGATCTTCATTTTGCACAATCTGATGCTGATCGAACGTAATTTTTTAAAATATTTCCAATATTTTCCAACGAAAAGTAGCCATGATATTTGATGCAAGCAAAGGGTAGAATTCCACACTTAAATTATAACATATAGTTTGTTTTCTTTTCAATTGAAAATTTTTTAACTTTAAAGTGTAAATGACAATCAAATTTTCTTAATAAATTTTGCGTAAATCATTTTAAAAAAATGTTAAAATATTTATAACATTTAAAAATTTACTAAATATTTTTTTTTTGCGCAATTTTTTAATATTCTACGAAACGCTTCAGTATTAATAATAAAAATAAAAAGCTGCTGACGATAACTAAAAATACAACAATTGTATAACTAGTTTAATTTAACGGGTTACCCCCACTTGCGACTTTGAAAAAATCGATTTTTTGTTAATTGCATTTTTTTGAAGTATAAGTATCTGAGAATATGACCTGGAAATTTCAAGTCGATCCGAACAAAATTGACTAAGATATGAGCGTTGAAAGAGAAGAATCCGTTGTGTAAACAACCGGCAATTAAAACTTTAAACGCATTTTTCTCGAAATGGCATTTCTGAAGTCGGTGACCAAGATTACTCGAACACTAATGAACCGATCTTCTTGAAATTTTGCAGGCTTATTTAATACATAAAAATGTAGTCTTTAATCGTTCAATTTTTCGTTAAAATCGAACCATTAACTTTGACTGTCCGCCATTTTGTGAAAAATGAATATTTTTTTAAATCCTTCGATTAAAGACTAGTTTATACTTATATTTAACTAAATCTATCCACATTTTTTGTTTCAAATGATCCACTTCGCCGCAATATTGGTCACCGCAAACCGTATAAATAAAAACACTATTTCATTGGCGGCCATTTGCCACTAAACAATGTAATATTTTGCAATAAAAAAATTACTGAAAGTTCTTCAAGATGTATTCTTTAAGATGATATAATAATCGTTTAAAAAAGTTTTGTAGTTTTCTTTAAAAAAATTCATGAAAAAGGCCTTTTTTGTTGAGCTACAACTGAGGGTAACCCCTTAAGATAGTAAGTGTATGAAAGAGAAAAGAAGACAGGAAAAAGCAAATATATATAAGAAAAAGAAAAAGAAAAATATAGCACGTACATTTGACACGAGGTAACCAGCCTCTCAATAAGTGATTAAGTTTTCGAAATAATACATAACATCTGATGATTGAATTGAAAATAATTGCCTGATGTTTTCTTTATTATGGTCAATATGAAAAATAGAGTGCATTTTTTAGAAGTTTCGATACTTGTTTTGATATTTTAAATTTGACTACTTTAATTTCATTAAACGTTTGATATGATTCAAATTAAAATAATAAGTAGTGAGGATTTTCTTTGTTAAATTTAAAATTTTTTTATACAAAGCTTTGAAAATCCATGAAATTTTTTTTTTTTTTTTTTTTTTTTTTTTATTAAAGCTTTATTACATTTAATAGAAATTATTTAGCGTTACAATAAGTATTTACAGAAATAAGATACAAATTTTTTTTAAAATATTTTTTTAAAAATTGGTATATTTTACAAATAGTTGGTCGTATATCCATGAAATTTTACATGATTGTAGTTAGTTTTTACAAATATTTTCTTACACAATATAAATAAAATATGCTTTTATGTTTATACAAATAAATTAAAGAATGAAATAAAAATGAATTAATATAACGTTAATAAATGTCATATTTTTATAATGAACTAATTTCTAGCGGGATTTATTAATAAAATTAGACTACGTTTTTAGAAAATTATAAAAAAACTCGAGATGTATTATCTAATGCTTCTTCAGTTTATAAATTAAAAAAATCTTTTTGTAATTTATTGTAACCATAATAATTTTTTGTTAACTTATTCTAAACAATCGATAGAAAGTGAGTGTAAGTTGGCTCTATCAATATTAGGATAATCAGTTCTAATTAAAGAGTATCGACATTGACCTTATGCCAATTATGTACTAATAGACAGGTAAACAGTTCAAAAATCATGACAATTAGGGCGGACTCATGTTTTTTGTTTCTCTATTATAAAAAACTGGGAAAAAAAATTACGAAATCATTGAAAAGTGGTTTAAAAAGTTACTAATACCCTGACATGCTGAAGGTGCCCTTGACTGACCTTCAAGCTCGAAGTATCTTGAAAAGGCTTGGCGATAGTATATACAAATGATGAAACAGAACGCGATTTCCTTGGATTGTGAATTATCTTCGTAACTATTGGTTGAGACTTTCATGCGCCCCATTCATTCAACCAATCATAATATGCATCGTTTTTTCCATATAGATGAGTAATTCGGTATTGTTGTCGTCAATGTGTCAACTGCTACATCGTGACGGTCATAAATGATTAACAATTTTTCGTAGAAACATTTTTGCCTTACTTCTAAATAATTATGAATTCTAAATCTAATTTTGGAGTATTGTACATGGATGATTACAATTTAATTATATGCCGAAGTGCATAATAATCTTAGTACCAGGACGGTCAATAAGTACGTCATTTAGTAATTGAATTCGATCTTATAAGTTGAGAACCCGTAAACTCGCAACAGAGATAGAATGATATGTACGTGCGCAGAGTATAAGCAACTGCTGAGTGCTGAGGAGGAGACAGCTCAGTCGCTCGTTCGCTCGTTTGCAGATCAGACTGTTACAATCTGACACTCCATTCTCCAACATACCCTTTAATTTTGATTGTTACTTTATCCCCAAATAACACTCAACGTAAGTATTACATTCCATTTACAATGTACGATTGTTTTTTTTTTTTTTATTAGTTTTAACGAGATAGGAAAGTGTTTTTACCTTAGTTTTTTTTAAATTAGAAATTTTCGGTACGCGAGGTATTGACCGCAGACTTCGACCTACTCCTCACGTTGACCTTGACTGACATTCGTGCAGATGCGCGTGTTATACTACGCTTGGCCCGTGTAGAAATAATCGATGTCGTCTTCTTTTTTATGAATTTTTAAAAGAAAAAAATTATATACCTGAAAAATACCACATTATTTTAATAAAATTTATATTTAATTATTAAATCAGCTGCTACTATTCGTTACGTAATTGCATCATTTTTGTATATATTTACAATGAGATTTGACGAAATTTTGAAGTCATGAGTAAGATCGGATAAGAGTGTACACAAGTGTTAATGAATGAATCAAATGTTCAAATTGTTTAAAAGTTTTAAATTTCATTCCAATGAGATTAAAAAGAAATTAAAAAGAATTTTTAAGTTATCATAATATAATGTTATTCGGAGTTATTTTGACATATTATTTTTGCAAATATGTTATGTTAAGAAACAAAATACACATAAATTTTCCAAACTAGTTTCTTAAAGTGAAAGTTGTGGCACTTTCAAAACAACTCCTAATGAATGCATTCATTTTTTAGATATTTTTCTTTGATGTAAATATACATATATATGATAACTTAGATTTAGTTTTTAAATAAGATAATGTATTTACTTTAAATAACTTGTAAGTTATTTTTAATAACTCATAACTTGTAACTCATTAAATTGAATTATAAGATAATGAAATATTTTATTAATTATTTGTAGAAACAGTATATAGATTAATATACGATTCTTTTTAAGTAAACAAGTTTGAAGATTTAGATAATTTAACTTTTAAATAAAACATATGCTGCTTTTATTTTAATTCAAAAATAAGAATATTATTTCGTGTTTTCAATTTTTTATAAATAAAATTGTTTTTATTTTTTTATGATGAATTTATATGTAATTTGTTGAATTAAATTATAGATTTACACAAAATATTTTTTTTTTTTTTTTTTTTTTTTTTTTTTATAAGATTACATTGTTGAACATCATAATGATGAAACTTACAGTTAAGTATTGTAATAATATTATTCAATCATTACATAAAAGAAATTTTTTGATTTAATTAAAATTAATGCAAACAATACTTTTTAAAATATTTTTCTAAATTTAAAATTTATACTGCAAACATTTTTAATACTTTAGTAGATATAATATTTGAATAATTTGTTCTAAATATCATATGAAAGCTCGAAATAAGTCTGCTGTAAATCCGCTAGATGAATATTTCTTTCCGACATTTAAAGATAAAAATAAAAATTTCAGTTAAAACGAGAAATGCATAGGATTGATAAATACAAATCAGTAAAATGCAATAATAACCGGGTTTACCCTCTTTATCTGTAAAATTACGTTAAATAGACCTCCGAGCTTGGAGGTGAAAAGTCTCGATCGAATTATTTTTGTTATAAATTGCCAATCAATTAAATTTCACAATTCTCATAAACAAATAAATATGACACAGACAATATTTTTCGATCATGGATGTTGAATTGTAACAATGCGTTATCTCGCTAGAGAAAAAACTTGCGTCATCAATGGTTACCCTCCATTGGTCTTTTACTAGCGTATGTGAGACAGTTAAGTTATGTTAATACACGCATAATCATTTTTTAACTCATTAGATGTATTTGTTTTTTTTTAAGCTGTTTATAGATATATAACTTTTAAAGCAATTGAAAAAGATCAACGAATAATTGTTTAAATAATGGGTACTTTAATTATAAACTTCTTATCGCTTATTTGCAATAAAATTCACGTCAATGAGACTTTACGGTCGTAAAAGTCATAATGATGCAATAATTGTAAAAAAAATTAATTTAATAATGAATAAAATTTTATTTTCATAATAAATGCATTTTTATCGATGATTAATTACAAATTTGTTTTAAATATATTTATAACGACCTTAAAAATAAATTCGTATTTACGTTTACTTTATCAAAGGTTAATCAAATTAGATGGACAGGAATTAGCTATTAATAATGACCGCGTGAGAATGCTAACTATTGCAATCAAGACACATTAACGGATGTCAAAAAAGGATTGGTCAACTGCCAACAGAATTCACGCGAAACTCTTTCTCTCTCTCTCTCTCTCTCACTCACTCACTCACTCTCTCTCTCACTCACTCACTCACTCACTCACTCACTCACTCACTCACTCTCTCACTCACTCACTCACTCTCTCACACTCTCTTACTGTCGCTATTTATATCACCTTTCAATTTCATCTCGTCATAATTTAGACAAAAAATTTTGCCGTAGCGTTTTGTTATTTCATCTTGAATAATCGAACACGGATTGTATGTGCAGGGCTTTCGCATTTTTTTTTTAAGAATATATAAGAGACTTATGACTTGGAAGATACTGGTGTATCGTTCTTATTGAACGAAGATACCGCGTCAGTTATTTTATCTTGACGTTTGGCGATTGCTCAATACGGTTATTATTTTTAAGCACCGAGTCAAAGTGTCAGATTTATCACCTACTGATTGGCATTTAATTGTAATAAATTACGCACAAGTAATTGCAAAATTATAAAAATAAATTATGCTAATGATTACTTTTTTTAAAAAATTGCAAATAACGTTGCAATAAAATTTCAATACGTATGCTATAAATACGTAAGCGTCGTAAATTGCTATAATAGAGTAGATTTTACAGTGATATTTTATGTAGTTATCATTTTTATTTAAACTGACAATCGATACCATGCTTATTTTTTAAGTAAAATTAAAAAAACTTTAAATACACTTTGCCTTATTTTTAAAATAAATTTATACCACAAAAAAAAAAAAAAAATGCATTTCAATAAATAATCAATAAAAAATGTATCCAAATTATATAATATTCGTTGAAATATTATAAATGACTTAAAAAAAAGTAATTGTTAATATTATAAATATAGTAAAAGTGTTAAATGATAATAATGTATAAAATATTAAAAATTGCTAATGTAATCTCATAAATATCTCATTAATAATCTACATAATAATCTCATTAATTATTCAAAATAAAATATATTACATGAATTTGATAAATAGTATATAGAATTACGTTAAATAAAATATTGAAAACATTAATCGATATAATTATATATAAAAATTCTTTAAACATTAAAACGTTATTTTTAAAGAACTTTTAAAACTTTATATATAACGTTAGAATGATTTTCTTTTCAGAAAAATGAAAGACTGCTACGCGAAGGCTGAACCCGAGCTCAAGAAGGAGCTAGCTGAGATCGCTCAGGCGATCGTAGCTCCAGGTAAAGGTATCCTCGCAGCCGACGAATCCACCGCAACTATAGGCAAGCGTCTCCAGAGCATCAATGTCGAGAACAACGAAGAGAACCGCAAAGCTTACAGACAGTTGCTCTTCTCCACGAACAAGGCAATCACAATTTTATGAAAATAAAAAAATAAAATTATGAAAATATTTCTTAGCGAATCATAATTTTAAGCGTTTAACATCTCTACACATTTGCATCGTAAATATTTAAAACGTATAGAAATATTGATATTAAATTATTTAACATTAGTAAAAATTCAATTTTTTACTTTAAAGCGAAGAATAAAATAAAAATTAAATTTTGAATGAAAAATTAATTTTTTTTAATGAAATTCTTAATTATTATTTTGTAAAAATAATGTTCGTAAGAAAATATAGATTAATTAAATAAATATTATAAATTATATTAATATTGAAATTTATTTTTAGGAGGCAATTGGTAATCACATTTCTGGAGTAATTCTGTTCCACGAGACTCTCTATCAAAAGACCGACGATGGCATTCCCTTTGTTCAATTAATGAAGGAGCGCAATATAATCCCCGGTATAAAAGTCGACAAGGGTGTCGTTCCTCTGTTCGGCACCGATGACGAATGCACGACTCAAGGTCTCGACGATCTACAGGCTCGTTGCATTCAGTACAAAAAGGATGGTTGCCACTTCGCCAAATGGCGTTGCGTCCTTAAAATCAAGAAGGACTGCCCCAGCAAGCTTGCTATTCTTGAAAATGCCAATGTATTGGCCCGATATGCATCCATTTGCCAGAGTGCAAGAATAGTGCCCATTGTAGAGCCTGAGATCTTGCCTGATGGCGATCACGACCTTCAGAGATGCCAACAAGTCACCGAAGAGGTCCTCTCTGCTGTTTACAAGGTTTGTCATGTTGTTGACATATAACTTTATTGTTAAATAGGTGTTATCAAAAAAAGTTATCGACCTGCTTATCGATTTTTATCTTATCGATACTAATTATTTAAAAAAGCTTACTTCTTAAATTAATTAAACCAATATAGATTGGCACTTCGTATTAAATATTAATACTTTTATTAATTTAAATCAAATTCACTGATTATTAAAAATCATATTAAAGGTAAAAGTATACATTTCATAAATTTATAATAAAATTTAGGCTTTGGCGGATCATCACGTCTATCTTGAAGGTACACTTCTTAAGCCAAATATGGTAACTCCTGGTCAGAGCTGCCCGAAAAAAGCGACACCTCAAGAGATTGCCGCGGCCACAGTAATTGCGTTGCAGCGCACAGTACCACCCGCAGTACCTGGCATTACTTTCCTCAGTGGTGGTCAATCCGAGGAGGAAGCTTCTGTCAATCTCGATGCTATTAATAAGCACCCAGGCAAGAAACCATGGGCTCTTACTTTCAGCTATGGGCGCGCTCTGCAAGCTTCTGTTCTTCAAGCTTGGGCTGGTAAGAAAGAACAAGTCAGCGCCGCACAGGAAGAACTCATCAAAAGAGCAAAGGTACGTAGATTTGCTATTATAATGTAAGAATTTGTGTATATTTTATCTAATTAAAATTAAGTTTGAAAGATTTTAAACATTAAAAATAATTATTTTAATTTATAATTATTTTAAAAATAATTATTTAATTATTTTAATATTATTTTAATGAAATATTAGTTCAATCATAAAATTTGCAAAAAAATATGTTTTACATGTGTTATTTTATAAATCTGTGATTTCTAACTAGTTTTTATTTATATTTTTGATTTACTATATTGCAAAAAATAATTCTTTTCTATATGTATTTTTTAATTTTCATGCAAATTTTTGTTTTTGTTGTTTTCTGTAATTTTAATTATAATTTTTAAACTAATAAAGCAAGATAATTTATAAAAGTTTTATTTGATTTTGTGAGTGTTTAATAAATTAATCTTTCTTTGTAATATAATTTCTTTGCGTTAAATTTAAATATTTTAACGAATATAAATATATTTTTATTTTAGTTAATTATTATTCAAATATTTAATTATCACTGTTTGATTTATGTTTTGACTTTATGTATTTTTTTTGCTTTACTAATTATAATTAAATTGTCTTTATGTTATGTTTTAAATTTCATTCCAAATTTCTTTTAAGTGATTAATAATTTGTTTTTTATGGCTTGATATTTTATTTTGATTATTCTCCAATTTAATCTTTTACATCTATTAGTAGTTTAGTTGCATGTGTTTTTATTTCTGTGCTTCTTCAGGCTAATGGTGCAGCCTGCCAAGGCAAATATGTTGCTGGTAGCATTACCAGTTTAGCTGGCAAAACCTCTCTTCATGTCAAAGCTCACACATACTAAAAAACATGCCCTCTGCTTCAATTTTTTTGTAATGATTCTGTTTGATCTTTTATTTTAATACAGTAAGTATATGGCATTAATTTAATCAAGATTTTCCATTAAATTAAAAAATAAAAAGATTTTGCCTTGTACATAGTTCTATTTAATGAAGGTGTTGTGAAAACTTGCAAAATTTTAATTATTATGTCATTGAAGTATTAAAACTTTGTGATATATGGAATATCTTCTATAACTAAGAAATTTATTAAAAAATAATTTTAAAATTGGAAAATCTTCGATTAATATCTTCATAGTTAAAAACATTTTCATAATTAATTTTTATATTTGTATTATTTATTTGTTTACTTTTAATTAGTACTTGGTTTAAAAATATTTTACTAAATTATTTTTTATATACTATTTGTAATAAATATATATAAAAATAAAAATAAGTGTAATGTTGGCGCAAGAATAGCATTAAACATTTATACAATATGAAATTCTAAAGCAGAAATAATAATTGTACATTAAATAATAATGATTAGTTGAATTAATTAACTATCAATTAGCAATCAATATAATTAAAATTGATAACTTTGTTAAAACAATATTCTCTAATCCATTAGAAATGATTCAAAAATACGATAAAAAAAATTAAATTAACTGTATAATGGTATTCATACTAAGAAGTTGCAGTTACTAAAACAAAAAAAACTTGAAAATGTGTCTCAAAAATGGGACGTTGGCGGATAATAAGTTAATTAAAAAATATTTTTTTTTTAAACAATTCAACAAATTAGGAATTGAAAATTTGTAAATTTAAAATATTGAAAATTAATTTTAATTTGATTTTATTTTTTAATTTCTTTATTGTTTTAATATTCTCTTCAGATAATGTTAAGAATTTATACAATTTTGAATAGTTTTTCTTGCCAACTTTAAATTTACAAACAAAAATTAATTATTTTATTTTTTAATTTAAAACTATAATTTCCAGGCAAATAGCGAATCGGCACTTGGAAAATATGCAGGTGGTGTTGCTGGAGCAGCTGGGGATACTACGCTTTTTGTAGCTAATCATGCTTATTAATTAAAAAAAAATATTTATCAGAAAATATCTAAAGAAAACTTATCTTGTCAAACCAAATGAATGAAGATTCAGAAAAAGCTCAACTTATATCGCAATTGATTCTATGATATTGTACCAAGTGATTAAATTACAACAGCACAAGCAGGGCAGAGAGAGAGAGAGAGAACAATGCAATAACTTTATTGTTTTACTTTATTCAATTGTGTGCATATCAAATCGTTTTTATTAATAAAAGCGAAAATTGTTATGCTTGTTATTCTTTGTCATTTTTTTTAACCATAAAATATTAAAAGAAATGTTTTATATTTGATTTTACTTATTTTGGTACTATTTGTATTGAACAACACTATGGACATTGTAATTATTAAAAATTATCATTATTCGGTACTGATTTTTTTTTGCATTAACAAAATTAATGTAGTTTGCCTCGCTCTTGTATTTAATACACTATATAATTATCAATTTTTTTTTGTGCTTTAAGAAATACAAGATGCGATGGATGTAATTTATTATTACATAAATTATTAAAAAAAATTGCCTATACCTATTCGTTAAAACTAATTGTTTTAAATATAATATATTATAAATTAAAATATTTAGTTATGTCTCT
The DNA here is from genome assembly GCA_949987625.1 of Chalcis sispes. Classification (NCBI taxonomy): domain Eukaryota; kingdom Metazoa; phylum Arthropoda; class Insecta; order Hymenoptera; family Chalcididae; genus Chalcis; species Chalcis sispes. The sequence goes on from OX465094.1 coordinate 61,710,656, forward strand.
GTGTCATAATTTATGCAATTATACTATAATAAAAATATTAATTGAAAACTTAAAAAACTTGGTTGATATTTAAACATTATTCTATCATATTAGATACATTATGCACAAATATTGTGTGGTTTTAAAATTAATGTGTTCATTATATAAAATCTAAAAACAAATTTAAATTAATCATTAAATTTTCTAGTTTTTTTTTTTATTTTTTTATTTTTTTTGTTTATAATTAAATTAACCCTCCGAGTACACACCTATTTTTTCGATCATCGAGTACATATGGGGTCAATTTGACCCCAACCTTCTTTGAACGTATACAGTATCGCCCCCACTACAAATATTAGTTTGAAAAAATTTTCAGAAATAGTTTGAAAGCTCTTTTAGTAATTCTCATACATTAGAGATGCCTTAAATGTCCTTAGCCTATCTAAAAAAATTCGCGAACAACCTGAAAAAACGAAAATTAGCATTTTTACATAAAAAATCGTAACTTTTTTAATTTATAATATTTTTGGCTAAAAATTTACGTGGAAACTCTCAAGACATAACAGAATAAAGGAAAAATGAGCCCTATAGTGTCCCTTAAAAAGAAAGTATTTATTTTGCATATTTACGATCACAATTTTGAAGATTTTAAAATTTTCATATTTTTTCAAAAAAAAAAAAAAAAAAAAAAAAAAAGGTTCATAACTTCGTCAGTTTTCAATATTTTGAGCTAAAAATTCATATGAATACTCTCAAGACATAGTAGAATAAGGAAAAAAACCAGCCCTATATATAGGGTTGCAAGAAAAAGGTTTTCGTTACGCATACTTGTAATGGTAATTTTGAGGGTTTAAAAAATCATGCTTTTTAACTTTTTTCAGTAGGAAAAACTTTTTTTATTCTTCAAAACATATAATAATAAAGAAAAAATAAGTAAAAAATAAAAAAATCAATTATAACCAGCACAATCGTTGCATAAGTATACTCGATACTCGTTACACATCGGTCGGCTGCAGGATGGGCACGCATCACTTGTTTTGTGGTCCTGCTGACGAGTGCACAAAGAACACCTTGCTCTTTTTCTCAGCTGAACACGCTCTACTGTGACAGCTGGGATATTTATTTCTAAAATATTTTCAACCCCTTTTCTAATATCTGTACGCATACAAGGGTTTTTAATTTTTTCTCGTAAGTATGGGTGAACAAGGTGAGCCACAACATCTTTTAAGGCACCAACAGCAGATTTCTTTTTGGTAGCGTCATTGGCATATTTACACATATGTAAGATTCTGGCATTTACGATTGCTTGATCCAGCATACCAAAAAAGTATCGCACTGGCCAACGCTTTGTTGCTCGGGTAGTTGTATAAGCGTGGCACAGTTTATCGAACACATCAGTTCCACCTTTGGTTTTATCGCAAGTAATAGATCTATTAGAACCATGAATAGGTTCGGTTACTTTTTTGAAAAAATATTCTCCGGAAGACTGATTACGTGGGTGACCCGTTTTTCCTAAATAAGGAATGCCGTTTATCTGTAAATAAGATAAATAATTTTATTATTTATGAAAAAATAATAATAAATAAATAATAAAAAAATTACCAAATAAAAAGTTTGTGCATCGTTCATTGTAATAATTTTCAAGCCATATTTATCAGGCTTCGATTTTATGTACATTCGAAATTTGCAGCGCCCCCTGAATGAAAGAAGCTGCTCATCCACAGTAATTTCATTGCTGGGATTGTAATAAAATTTACAATTTTTAATGAATTTATCCCACAATTCTCGAATAGGTGATAATCTATCATCCTAAGATCGATTATCTCTAGCATCAAAACGTAAGCTATTAGCAAGGAAAGCAAATCTTGATTTTGGCATAACGCAACGATAAAAAGATGTTCCATGAAAGTTGCTCCATAACTCCTTGACATCAACATGATTAGATTTCCACATTCCTGCATAATAAATAATTCCAATGAATGCGTTCATCTCAAGTATATCAGTAGTGCGGTGATATGTCTGCAACGGCACGTCATCAACCATCATTTTGGAACAAACATCTTCAATTTCAATATTAGTATATTCTACTATCTTCTTTCTTATATCCTCATCGAAAAGAATATCCCAAAATTCAACAATGTTGTTAAAATTTTCTACTCCGTTTCGTGGTCCAGGTACTCTTTCTGGTACAATCGACAATCGATCTGTAACATAGAAACAATATATATTTATACTAAAAGTTTCATTGAAATATGATAATAGTATGCGTATATTACTGTTGCAAAAAATGTGTTGGTAAGAATGAAGAGAATTAGAAAATGTACGAAATATATTCCAACCTGATAATCTTTCACGAGCTCCCATTTTCCACTTTGTCTTATTTTTACTGATCAATGTTGATGTTGGTCTCCCTCGTGTGGCTGAATTTTCACGCTGTTGTAAAAGGCGTTCACTGAGAATTGCATTCTCCACATCATCATTTTCTGAACATTCAGAAAGTTCATAATCAGATACTGATTGCTCAGAGACGTGGTCGTCTTCGGAGGAACCACTGCCGCCAAAATCATCACCGCTGTCTTCAGCCAACAAACGATTACGCACACTAGATCGCAGATTATATTCCATATTGCTTTAAAAAAAAATAAAAATACTTTCAAACTTTTTTTTTTGTCTTTTTGAATTAATCTATCCATTTATAAAGTAAAAGAAAAATTCAATTTTTACCTCAAAATTGACGTTGAGTACATAATGGGGTCAAATTGACCCCAGGCTGATTTCAAAGGTTTCTCAACAATAACTAACGTCTTCGAAAGATAAACAAACTATGTAAACTTATAGTCAAGACACTAAAATATACTTAGAAGCCCATAATACCCCCACTCTCCCGCAGGCCTAGGTGCTGCAATCGGTCAAAGTAGCGTCTGGGGTCAAATTGACCCCATGTGTACTCGGAGGGTTAAACTAAAAAGCATAAAATAAAAGATACATAAATTATTTTAATTGTGCATTCAAAGTTTTTTTATTATTAAGTGGATGTAAATTAAATAAAACAGGCAATGTGTGTATTGTATTGTCTATGGGTGTAAATTTTGTTTTTTTTACATAAGAAGTTGTTAAAGAACAAAATTATAGATACAATTGTTGATCAAATAATAAAATGTTTAAATATTTAAACATTTTATACACTGAAGCTTTCTGTCACTGAATCATTTTTCTTACAATTCCAACATATATTTATAAAATAAGTAACTCGTACAAATTCAGAATATTATCAATAAAAGAAAAATTTATTTAAATCAAAATGTGTTTTAAATTTATAATATTAACTTATTTCTATTATAATTTAAAGTGTAAAATTAATGTATGATTTAAAAAAATTGTTATTTAATTTTTTAAATTTGTTTTACTACTTTAAAAAAAAAAATTGAATTGTGTTTTTAGTTTAAAATTTTTTAGTCTTTTACAATTATTAATAGTTTAAAATAAATTGCTTAAATTTAAGTACTTCGGTAATACAGTAAATTTAATTAAAAAAAATTTAAGTGAAAATTTTAGACATAAATTTACATAATGATTATAGACAGTTTATTGTACAGCCTGATTTAGTATAATGTATAACCTTTATTTACCTTTATGTATGTAATAATAGCACACGAGTGTAATTTACATTACTTTTGAAAATGAAAATGTATATGCGCAATGGCATTAAGAATTGAGTCGGAAATTATTGAACATTTTTTTGGAGTTTATTTATTATATTGCAATAACCCCAAATATAAAGGTAGAACGTATATTGGTTATACAGTCGATCCGAAACGAAGAATAAAGCAACATAACGCGGGAAAACATTTTGGCGGCGCATGGAAAACAAGTAATCGTGGGCCATGGTGATCTACTTAACCTTAATTTTTTATAGTTAAGCTTTTTATTTTTAAACAATTTTAAAACGGAATTATTATTTTTTTTTTATATCTAATAATAGTTTTTAACGAGTTTTAAATATTTTATATTTTTAATTTTTTTTTTATTTATTTATTAAAACAATATCAAAATCAAATTTATTAATATTTATTTATTAAAACAATATCAAAATATCGATCAAAAAGCTTAATAATTCTGTTTTTTTATTTGCTCTTACACGTAAGCTAATCAAATCTAGTAATTAATTTGATTGCATTTTTTAAACTTATAAAATACATTTTATCAGTATTAATTTCAATAATAATTCTAGTATTGGTCTAAACAAATCAGTCTATTATTTCATAGCAGAATTATTTTACAAGGAAATAAATATAATAGAAACTTCAAAATATTTTATACTTTTTTTCTAGGGATATGGTATTGATTGTACATGGATTTCCTAATTCAACTTCTGCTTTACGGGTAATTTAAAATTTTTATAGCTATAAATAGATTACTTAAATAAATGAATATTAGATTTTAAGTCCCTTAAAATAAGTACAAAGAGATTATATCAAAATTTAAAACATAAATTATTTAAGGAGTAAAAACTTATAAAATTATATAAATTGCTATTTAATTAACAGATAAATATTCTCGAGCAAATGTTTTAGTTTTATGAAAGAAGGGTAAAAAAAAAATTTAATTAAAAAATATTAATTTTACATATATGTATTAATATATAATGTGCATATAAACTTGTTATTCTAAATTAATAAAAATATATAGATCATCGTTTAATTAATTAGGAAAAAAATACTTCAAAACTTAAAAATATCTAAAACGACAATTAAATTGGCAGAAATCAGTTATATCGCTAAAAAGTTATTAAAAATGTTTTTAAAAATTATATTACAGTTTGAGTGGGCTTGGCAAAATCCAAATTTAAGCCGCCGTCTGAAACATGTAGAAAAAAAAAAGCCTAAGCAAAAAGTTTTTGAATATTGTTTAGAGGTACTTTCGGAAATGTTAAAAGTTGGTCCATGGTGTCGATTGCCTCTAACCGTCCGTTGGTTAAACGATGAGTTTGGCAAGTCTTACTCAAGTTACGTGAGTCCACCATTGCACATGCCTTTTACTTACGGTAAGGTAACTTCAAAGAAATCTAAAGATGACGCCAAAAAAATTGAAAAAATGAAAAAAATTGATATGTATAATGATAATGTGACTGATATGGAGCGAGAATTATGTTCGTTGTGTTCATTACTCGTCGAAATAGAAGATAGAATCACTTGTCTGAATTCTGAATGCAATTTAGTATCGCATCTAATCTGTTTAGCGGAACTTTTTCAAAAAGACGGTATGATTTTACCTATCGAGGGAATCTGCCCACTTTGTTCTACTAACGTATTATGGGGAGATTTAATTAGGAAAAAAATTGGCTGCAATATGCATTTAAATAATGAAGATACAGAATCTGATTCTAGTGATGATTAATAGCGACTGATATAGAATTTATTATTTTTTATAACATTTTGTTTATAAGTTTTATTATTACAAAAACATAATTAATGATGATTCTTTTAAGAAATTTATTTTTAGTATTGGAATGATTGATTTAATTTTCCTTCATTTTTAAACAATTTTAGTTATAAATTAATTATAAGGTCTCTTTGTCCGGCCTAGTAACAGAAAAACGTGCGTTTAATTAGTGATATTTGATTGATTCAACTCACGCATAAATAAAAAAATGTTGAAAGTTGCAATGAGTTGAAATGTCGTTTAATTTTGATTAACAAAAGTTTTATTTTATCTGTACATTACAGTATAATTAAATTATATTACATTTTCGAATCAAACAAAAGATTTAATTTTACAGCCAAAACTCAATATTGCAATGGATTTCCATAAAACTTAAAAATTTTAATATATATTTTTGAGATCGTTGTAATTTCGTAACTAATAAAAAAATTATTAATTTTATATTGTGATTTTTAAGATTTTCAACAAAAAAGTCAAAGTAAAAGTATCGATTGTACCTTAACACTTGTAACTTACAGCAAATGACATCGTATATAAGGCGTTAATTATCATTGACATAAAATTTTGTTTTTCTAGAAACTTTTTTTTGAACTGCACACATACAAATAGAATTATTACTTAAAACGAGAAATTGTCAAAATTCACACGTCTGCGTTAACGAATATACTTTAAGAAAGTTTTGCAATCACAAATTTTTTAATTTCTAGTTGATTATTTAGAAACAATGAATTGAAATAATATACTTTAGTAAAATAATAACAATTATTTATTTAAAATTAATATTATGAACAATTTTTTATATAAAGAAAAAAAAATTCAATGAAATTTCTACAGCTTTTTAAAATACGTATTTTCACTTATTAGTAAGTTATAAAATTATGTCGATGATTTAGTTTATAAATTTTAGAGTGACATTAATTTTTTTTTCTTTTGAGTCAGAACGACTTTGATTATACAAAATTAAACTTGTATTTATGATCGAATAATTTTGTAAATAACTCGTCATAAATTAGAATAGATAGAATAATAATTTTTTGGAGTTTTTTAATTGTTTTTACTTAAAAAAAAAAAATGAAATATTGTATAGTTTTATGCGGTAGTGTAATCTGTCTAGTGGCAGAACATCGGCTATTTATTAGATGGATAGATTAATTAATTATTGCACATATGAAACCAATATATTGTAAATATTTTGTATACATAAAAACAAAACGAATACTAAATCTAAAATTTTGTAATAATTTTTAGTTATTTTTATCATAAGATTGATGCGTATTATTTAATATTAAATGATGTAACATTAATTTTCCATATCTATTTACTTGGCCTATGATTTATTTAGGGCGCCTCTTATTAAATTTTTATTTTAATTTTTAAATAAATTTTACTGTATTAATTATCACATAACACATGCGACGCAATTTTGCAACTTTTATTTATTAAATTGTATGAAAAAGTAATGCTTTTTTATTTTTTTGAATTTTAAATTTAAGCCAATATAAATTCAAAATTAATTTAATATTAAAAAAGTATTATCTTTTAACAGATTATATGGAGTTATAAAAAATTTTTATCAAATAAATCCAATGAGTTTCAAGGAAAATTTATATTTCTTTTATAAAATAAAAGTTTATTAAAACAAATTAAAATATTATTTAGTCCGTAAATTATTTCTTTATTCTCCATAAGAATGCATGTGTGCACAATGTTTATCGTTCGAAAATGCGAAAGTGAAAAGTGGTGAAAATCACAAACCGATATGTAATCTATTCGCTGCGCATTGTTTAACTATTAAACCGTTTATATATGTAATTAGCGCGCGCGTATTGTACGGAATACCGTTAGACACGTGTAAATTCTCTCATACCAGGTAGAATTTTATACGCAACTTGGTTTATGGGTGTCGAAGCGTTGAAATGTCAAGGCGTTACGATTGAAAAGAATGTAACGGCATACGATTTCATCGAATCTCTCGTTTAACTTCTCAACCGAATAAACGTTAACACGGAGAACTGATTCTCAAGCAACTGTTTACATGATTCTTGAAGCATAGGTGACTTTGTTGATTAAAAGCGTGACATTCATTTTTATAGTATTTTTATTAAAAATTTTTAAATATACAAATTAATATGTACAAATTGAATCTTTACAAATAAAAAACTTTCCTTTTTTTTTTTTTTTTTTTTTTAATTTTAAATATTTTGCATTTAATACAAAAGTTACACGTGTAAAATAAAAATATAATACAAACAATTTTTACATTGTTAAAGCAAAAAATTTAATTTTCGATTTAACACTTAGAAAATAAAATAAATAAATAATAAATAAATAAATAAATAAATAAATAAATAAAAAAGTTACATAATTAATCATCATATTCTAAATTATAATTTTAACAAAGTAATTTTCATGATAAATTACAAGATGAAAATTGAAATTTTATGTGTACCATTAAACGTTTCAATGACTTTAGAAATAATTATTAATTAATCTATTATTAATTGTAATTCAAATAAAGACGAACTGTAATAAAATATTTTTTTCTTTCATATGTCGAAGTTTCTAAGAAAATCATTTAATTAAGATGATTTATCTTATTATTTGCTTGATAAAATTATAATTTTTTTTGCTATTGTAAAAAATGTAATTTTTTACACGACAAATACAATTTTCGACGATTTTTGCGAATGTTCATAATATTTTGCAAAAGAACTCTTGCTGGCGCCATAAATAATCAGTTACAACTATTTATATTTTTCTTCTTTGTGCTAAAATAAATCGGGAACGAAATCGTAATCGTCTTCGTATTCGGCTCCTGGAGGAACGAAAATTCCGCCCAAGAAGTTTGATAGGTTCTCGCCAAGGCCCATTGCGGATGCTATACCAAAAATTAGCCTCAAAACGACCAATCGAATAAAGTCCACTGTCGTAGTTTCTTTTGATTGAGGTGATAATAGTTGTTTTGTTTCAGCATCTTTGCTCTCTGCTAAGTTTATCAGCTGTATATAAATTGAAATTTATTTGTTTAAAAAAGAAAGTTGATTTGACGGTATTAAGGCTTTTTAAAATTTATTTTTGATCTTGAATTCAATAATTAGTTCAATAATTTATGTTTAATAAAATTAATTTATTTGTCGATTAAAATTTTCGTTACAATTAATCGTTAAAATTATAAATTCTTATTTAAATTTTATGATTTTTTTTAAATATAAATAGATATCTTTACATAAATATTCATATAAAATTCATAAAGAAATAATAATTAATTCATTTCGATCATTTCATCATTTGAATTTGTGCCATTTAAGAATACGTACATTTATCCTCTTTTTTTCCTTTTGCATATTTTTCGATGACAAAAAAGAAGTTTATAAATCTTACGGTACTTTACATATGTGTTTAATCGCATAAATTAATAAAAAATTAGGAAGAATTTTGATTATTTGTACAATTTTTTTATATTTCTGTTGCTAAAATGTTTTTACAAAAATTTAAGTCATTTATTTAAAAAAAAAAAAAAAAAAAAAAAATTGAAAAAATGTATTCGAACAGTAAAATATTGTTGCAAAAATTCATTCATTAGTTTTAATCAATTTAACAATCTACTTTTAATAGAAGAAAAAAAAATAAATAAATAAATAGAACAAAGATAACTTACGCTCAAGTAGATTGCAAAAGTAAACAAAGCAAGCTTTGTAAAATTCATCTCGATCCTTTTTCTCACGGCGTTACAAAAAGGTACACGAGCAAAAAAAAAGGAGTCGATGTCGCTCCTCGAAGGCCGTGCGAGTGAAAAAAGTGAAAACTGCGTTAACGGAGTGTCGATCAAATGGTGGCGGCGGTGGCAGCGACGCTTCCGTTTGTTGATTGGTCGAGAGACGTGCGCCAACTGATCGGCAAGGAGCCGACGCGTATCGTTCAAAGCGCGCGCACTACCTCTTTTATTTTTCATATATATATATATATATATATATATCCACTTTCGCATATGTATATATATATATATATATATATAAATCTTTCTGAGCGCTCGAAAGGAGAAGCGAGAACAACGACGACGCAACGCTCAACATGGAGATATTTCTTTGTAACGGTATACGGCGGACACCTTACCGCCATCGGTATCAAGAATCGACCTCGTCGTGATGACGATTACAGCAAGTTCGCCCGATCGATTTCTCGATGCAATTTGCACTTTTTTCCACAGAGGTTCTTACTTTATATTTTTTATCCGAGTTCGGAGACTCTTTTCACGCGGCTATTTCGCGGTAATCACACGGGAATTTTTCATTTGGAACGCTTTGAAATTGATTTGTTCTAGAATAATATCAGTGCCACGTGTTTGCTTGTTGCTTTTTTTTGTTTATCAGCATTCAAATTTATTATGATTTTATGAAGTTTATATTTATTAGGTGATGGTTATATATATATATTTATTTGTCATACACAATACTGGATTAATAAATCTAACGATTTGTTTTATATTTGATAAATAAAAGTAGTTTTTGTAAACTTAAAATTTAATAATTTTCTAATTACATTAATTTAGTAAAATCTGTAATTTATGTTGTCAATTTCTATAAATAATTGTTTGTATAAAGTACTTTTCGTATTTTTAAAAAAAGTAAACATGAAAAAACTTTCTAACGATAAAAATATATAAATAATTTGTGTGAGTATTGTTATATGAATTTTAAACGTTACTTTTTATAAAGCACTTCGTGGAAGTGAAAGTTGCATATGTGTTTGAAAACGTAAGATAAATTTGAGTTGTTTACTTATTTTTGAAAAAATAATTAATCTTCGTGAAACGAAGATTTTTTTCCTTTTTTATAAAATATTCTAGACATTACAAAAATTTGATTTTATTTTAAAAGTTAATTTTATAATATACGTTTATAAATTTAAAACGATTGTGTTTTATATGTAATAAAATAATTTGTTCGATTATTCGAGCAGCAGAATGATTTCAAAATGATTGAAACGTCTTTTATTTTATGAAGCGAATAAATAATAATTATTTACAATAAATTTATTAAAATGGTCACGTTATCGCGTAAAAATATACATTTTAAACCTAAAATTTATAAATTTAAAATAATCGCGGTATCGCGGCCACATGTCGTACGTATAATACAATAACCTCAACGACAATACATTATACCGATTTTTTTTTATCCGTTTGATACTTACCTACGAACGCTTGAATGCAAATAGCAAAACCCATCTCATTTTTTCAATAAATCACTGGTCAATTCACGCCATGAGTTAGGGAAAAAGAGAAAAAAGAGAGAGAAAGAGAGAGAAACAGGTAGCCCAGATACCCAATAAATCGCGCCGATTCACGCGCGCTTAACGATACGAGTCGCGCATACACACACTTATCGCGCGCACGCGCTTATCATCTGCTGCGGTAACTTTTCACCGCGGAACCAGCGCGAGCAATAATCTCTCGCTAGCGGCAATTAGGCTGAAACTTGCAAAAGAGCGAGTTTTTGTGGTGTATTGCACAATTTGCGTTGTGTGTCTAATGCAGTTGGCGCGTCGCATAGCTTGACATTATATGGGACTACGCGCACTTTATGGCACTATGCGGATGTTTATCAGATAGATTTCTATATATGTATACGATAAATTAACTAGAAAATATGATTTGGTGGTAAGGATTTAAGATTTATTAATATAAAAAATTTTATCTATGCTGGAGTATAAAAATTTCCTCGCGATTTAGACACTTTTCTTTCATATTTGCTAATTTGAAAATAAAATGTAAAATCATAGGAAATTGAGGAATGAATTACATCTCTCGAGAGGAGAAACTCTTTTATAATGTTCTCGATAATTAGAGTATTAGAAAAGATTTCAATAGAGAATCTCTTTTAGATTCTTTGCTAAACAGATGTAAAATGAGGTTAACCAATTGATTAGTAAAAATTAAGTAGAGTGAGCCGTGCTGGGTAAGACAATTCAAGTTTTCATCTTTCATCAAAGATTTTTACTTTTACGCTTACTTTTTAATTTCCTATTTTAAAAGATACTTTTAATTAATTATTAGTTAAAAATAAATAATATTTCGATTTTCTTTTTTTTTTTTTTTTTTTTTTCGTTTCAATGTTCTTCAATATTATATAAGATTTAATTCATATTAGATGTAAATAGTAATCAGTGAATTATGTTATACTTTAAAATTTTATGCAATAAGATATACTTGTATAACAGATTTTCAAATTATTAGCTCTTCATTTAAATTATAATTATAATCGTACTTGTAACTACTGCGAAAGTTATATTTTGTTACGACTTTAACGATAAAAGAGACTTTACCAACATAATCGTCTTAATGATGAGAATTTTCGCTGGGTGTTTATGTCAAACAACAATTTTCTCATTATGACGGAAGTCGTGCGGGACTCACGGAGAAATTACATCGGCGGCGATCTCATGGATTAAGACAATATTTTAAATGCAGAAATTCGTTGCTTAACTTTTGAATTTTCTGTTTAATGTCAATTCAAGCGTGAATCATAATTTGCTCTATTTTCATGCGAATTTCGCTTCATTATAAATAATGCAGTGTAATTATCGTATTTACAGTTTTTTTTTTTTTTTTTAAAGTAATTTTACGATTAATTCATTTTAATTACTCAAACAATTGATTTGATAATTTATTTTGCAAGGAAAAATAAAATCTTAAATAGTTTAACCCTAATCCCTTGAACATGGGTCGTTTGTATCAACAGTCGTTTGCGTAAACAGCCTACATACCTCCGAATTTTGATGAAAATGTTTATTGAAAAAGGGACTTTCGGGGCTGACAACAATATTCTATCGCATAGTTAGGAGTCCAAAGAACACTTACGAATTTTTTCAGATTTTTCCTTACGGAATAACAAAGTTAAATGAGCGGCGGACGCGAATGACCCATGTTCAAGGTTTATGTGTGCTGAAAACAGCGACACGGGATTATGGTTAATTATAATTAAAAATGTCATTTCGAAAATGTCATCCTTTTAAAAATTTTCAAACACTATAAATGAATTATTAACGTGAATCGAAGTTTTAATAAAATCCAGATTTTTTAAAATGAAATGCATTTTTTAAAATGACATTTTTTAAACTATGTTAATAGAAAGCAGTTATTATTTTAATTTAAAAAGTTTAAACTTTTTAATAATCTAGACGTAAATAGACTTACTATTATTTACATTCGAATAAATTAAATTAGTACTCTAAGTAACTCGCGTGTAAAAATAAAATAAAGTAGGCGATCTAATTATAATGGGATGGGTGTCACGTTTATGATAATTTCGACATATTTTTAAATTTCAAAACCGTTTCCAGTCAAATTTTTTTGTTGACGTGAACGACAGATATCATGTTTATGTAAACTATTCAGATGCGTTACGAATACCAATGACTATATTATTATATTTTGCACACATAGATACTTATCAACATTTCGCATTAGCATTGGAAAACAATTTAGCCGTCGTAAAATTAGGTATCGAGATAGATACAGTGTAAAAAAATTTTTTTTTTTGTATACCTATATCGATAATTTTGTATTAAAAACTTTTTCAATGTAATTTTACTTGGATGTATTTGTATTTATCTTTTATAATCGCATTATCGTCTAATGATTTTTAGCGAAATATTAAAGTCTTAAATTTCATTATGATTTTAAAGCATGTAACATTTTTGTTAAAACAATATGACTCATCGTCATAATAAACGTAATCCAATAATACAAATGAATATAATAAAGTAAATCAGGTACGGCATGAAACTCATACATCAACATACTCGTACACGTGCATCTACCTTTCTATACATTCGTTAAACCAAGCGTACGATCAATAACGCTAGCGATACAGTCGATAAAGAGAGAGAGAGAGAGAGAGAGAGAGAGAGGGAGGGAGAGAGTGAAAGAAATAAAAGAGTAGGTGCGTAATGAATCGAGCGTCATACGCACGCCTTGGAGCAATGGAAGATATTCGTAATGCCGTAAAAGTATTGGCGCGCGTGTGCTCGCGCGCTCGCAGGCGGGTACAGGATATAAGCACGGGTACCGGACGCGACAATCTTCGAATACCAAAGCAGTTCCAGAAACGAAGGAAATACATATCTACCAGTCATCGTACGCTATTGCGTTTTAGCTTATATACGCTTCTGCGCAATCACTTACGCACAACTTTGCCATCCTCCTCCATCTCCTCCTTCTTCTTCCCTTGCTGTACGCCCCTCTCTCTCTCTCTCTCTCTCTCTCTCTCTCTCTCTGTTGCGACGTTGTTCGATTTTTAGTTTTCCTTCTTTCTTATTTATTACCACTACTATATTCCTTTCCTTCGGCTTCTTTTCTACTCCGTCTTAACGCCGCTTTTATATCAATGAAGCATCGCACGAGGATAATCTTCCGGCTCTTCCTCACGACTTTTATTTTATTTATTTATTTTTTTTTTTTCTTCTCTATATTATATTCTTCCTCGTTTCCCTGCTCTTCGCTTTCGTCGGAAGTACTTACCTTTTTTGCTTATAGATGAAGGAAAAGCGCGCTTTTTAAACGACGTAAATTATACATCACCGCATGTGTATCGTTTGCAATTACGAACGTTTATTGCTCTTTATATTAATCTATCGTTTTCAAGCAATAACCCTTATTTGGATTCAACGATATACATATCCTAGATTAAATGTAATTATACATAAATTTCGAAGATTATTGTATAACCTACTAATCGCGGTAAAAATTCGAAACGATCAACGGAAAGAAAGATACTTATTCATGTATAAGTAGAATACGCCTGTTGTGGTAAGACTGGCATACATAAATGCACTTTCCACATTACACCATCGAGAATTTAAAAGTCTTGCGTTAAAATTTATAAAAAATCAACACATATAAAATACGAATTAAAAAAAAAAAAAAAAAAAAAAAAAAAAAAAAAAAAAAAACCAATAATATAAATATGAATTTTCTCTTCAAATTAGAAATCTTTTAGCTTTTTATGTTATGTTTATCGAATAGAATTAAACGAAGGTATATAATTTGATTTGATAATGATTTAGGGAAGTAGCAATTGTAGCGATTGTTGAATAAAAGCAAATTTTATGCTTCGAGTGCAGATCGTAAAAAGAGAATAAAGTATAGTTTAACGATCTGTCTCAGTACAAAATTACGATAAAAATAAAATAACAATATTCAACATAATAACGCCATTAACCCTGATTTCTATCCGAAAATTCAAGCAAATACCGATTTATAATAGATATACTTTACCTTTCTTGCGAATTCGCACTTTTCACTTTTAAACGCTTTTAATTTTTTCATCGAGAATATAATTTTACGATTTTACGATACTTCGATGGTTAAATTTTCGATAAACCATATCCATTTTTGTAAAATAAAAATAATAAATCGCGCGGGCTCCTCCATGACACAAATAAAGGATAATACGTGGGCGTTCGCACGTAATCGGTCGGATTTACGTCACCGTTTATACTAAATTTATTTGTCGAGCATTTATGTCAAGTCTAAGGGAACGCGGTCGGTTATATACATACAAGCTATAAACTAGCTATATACGTATTCACATTGGGTCTACTCAGGTAGGCACGTACACCAAAGTTCGAAAGCGCATCGCGCGCAATACAAATAGCCAAAGAGTTCATAGACCCGACGACGTAAGTCTACGTATAGTTGTGTATATATATATATATATATATATATATATATATATATATATATATATATATACATGTATAGTAAAGCCCCGACGTCGTATGTTATACATACCGAACACTTTTTCTTTCTCTCTTTCTCGTAGCCGTTGCATATATTAGAAATAGGTGAGCCCCGTGCTGGCGCGCGCCTCGTTCGCTATCGTTTCATTCGCGATTTTATTATCGCGCGGCGCATTTGTTATCGACGCTACGCCTCTTCGTAAGTCGCGAGGAAACGCGCTATAAGTTTCTTTGCAGCCGCCGAGGTAAAATTTGCGTGGTGTAAATATAGTATTAGTATCGTTGGTCGGGAGAAAATAAAGAAACGTTTCGTGGGTTACTTTTCTCACAATTATATGTGGGCTGTTTGAGCTCGTTGAGTGTTCGTACACCTTTGCTATTGTAACTTGTACTGATTTTATCGGGTATTTGTTTTATCGAAGTTTTTAGCGCGTTTTGCTTCGCAATGGATTATCGTACTTCGCGATTATTTATTTGCTAAAACGTTATTTTAGAATGAAAGAAAATACGCTTTTTTCAATTTGTGTCTATAATTAATTTTTACGATTGTTACATATTTAGTTTTAAATAGTCAAATAAATTCTTATTTGATCGATAAGTCAACATTCATAATATAATTATTATTATTATATATATATATATATATATATATATATATATATATATATATATATATATGTATATTATAGATTCATTATTAGGGTTAAGAAAACCTAACCATTCAAATTATTTGTCTTCAAAGATTAATGGAACTTTTAATTTCTCAGTATGAATATATTACATATCATATTCTATGTATAATGTATCTGGATGAAGCCGAACAAAATCAGGTGAAATGTGATCCAAGAAAAAAAGTAGATAAATTGGGGGTTCCTGTTAACTAGATTATCTTTCGTTATCTAATTTATTAACAATATTAAATCATTATTTCAAAATTTTATACAATAATAAATTCAATCTACATCAAATATATTTAATTAAAATAAGATAAACCCAGATTATAAAATCACGCTCGATAATTTAAAGATAATTCTACAAGTCCAAACAAAATCAATAGCTGATTTTTATATTCATCGCGAGAAAAATCAAGGTTATAATGTCCGCGCGCTTACCAAAATCCTTAAGTATACCGTCCTCGCGGAAGCGTCCGCAATAATTCGCGATCAACCGAGCATCCGATTAGCCTTGAAAGAAAAAAAAAAGGAAGCGAAAGAGTATTCAGGCAGACCTTCGGCAGATAAAAAACTACATTAAACGTATTCCGATACGTAAAATATATACATAATCTCGAGTTCATGTGGGGGGAAAGGTTGGGGGGGGGGATCCGTCATTCATTCGATCGATCGACGATTCAGTCTTTATTTAACGGCGTAACTATTAAAAGCGCATATATATATATGTGTATGTACACTCATACGTAAATACACGCGATGCATCGCGCAAGCACCGAGCGAATTTGCATCCGAAGTAGGCGCGCGCCCGCGGATGATCGGCATTAAAATTAATAAATTGACGGCGTGACGAAAGCGAGCTCGTCCTCGTCGGCTGAGGAGTCCACTGTAACGTGTACACACACGCACACACATACACACACGTACACAAACACACAAACGCAAACACACAAAAACACACACACACACACACACATGCGTGCGCGTATATATCACCCACGAGCATTATTGCGTTTCGTCCTTACGCGAAGGAAAGAGAGACAGAGACAGGCTCGTATAGATATACGCGGAGCGTAAAGCTTCCTACGAAGACGCAAACGCTTCTTCTCTCCGTGCTTCTCGTTTGCCCTCTCTTTCTTCTCTCCCTGCGGTCGTTCGTCCGTCTGTCTATACGGTGCGATCACTCAGTGCGTATCCATACTCCCACGGGGGACGAACACAACGCGCGCGCGCGCATTGTTCCTCCGACCTATAGAGTTACTCGCAAAGCAACACAGCCGACTGCCGTCCGCCCGCGCGGAAAGAAACAATTTTTTCTTTGCATTGTGTGCATAAGCTGCTACTCGCCTTTCTCCCTCCCTATCTCTCTCTCTCTCTCTTTTTTTATTGCTCATAAGTGTGTACACGCGCACCGCGATCGAACAAGATCGGTAGCATAATTTGCATTTTTTTTTAAATTTGGACCCGCTAGCACGACGATATGGTGCGATAGCGAGCGAGGAGAGCTTCTTTTCGCGTGGCTTTTCTTACATCCTTTCCAACGTTAATCGGTGGAAAGATTTTCGTTTTCAAATGGTTCTAATGCTCGTTGACCATTGGGAGTTGAGAGTCGCAGTGTATCGCGCGGACGTTAAAGTTCACGAGCTGCGCAACGGTGGTGAAAATAAATAAGTTGTAAAGCTCGCTTTGCAAAGTTATTCGTTGCATTGAGTAAAAGGAAAAGAGAAAAAAAGGAAGATCGAGGTATATAGGTATATACAAAAAAAAAAAAAAAAAAAAAAAAAAAAAAAAAAAAAAAAAAAACAACGAAACCATCGAAAATGAACGCGGAAGAGGTAAAAGTTGGTGGCTACCAGATCCTCACGCTGTTGCTCTTGTCGATCAACTTTATCATTGTGGCGATGAGCCATGCACTGACGATTTTCTACAAGTATACCCCAAAGTTTTACTGTCAGGTATGTTTATCAAGCTTTTTTTCCCTTTCGATTTAAGAATATTATAAAAGACTTTTGCTTTCTCTTAATTGAAATTTTCTTTCAAAGTATCCTCTTAATTTAATTGCATATATACAAACTCATTTTATATTAAATATTACAACATGGATTTAATCCAATTTAATATTTCAAATTACTTTTCAAAATTTCTTCAGTGACATTTATTCAAAAAATTTATCGGATAATATCGGCTACCAACGCGTAATAAAAAGAAAAAAAAATGTTAAATAATCGATATCGCATTTATGATTTATTTCATTATCGCGGCTATTAGTGCTTGTTTATTTCATTCGTATATTTACATTTCTTTGAGCCATTAAGGAAAATTTAATGTTTCGATGTACGATTGCGAGCTATAAAAATTTATCCCATTATGAGCGATGCTTCAATGCGACGAACTCCACAAATCTTAAACACCCAATGATTTCATATATTTTCTATTTAATTTTATTTTATAATAGAATGAGGAATTGTTGAATCGGTATTATGTACTCGTACTTGCCGATATTGCCGATGAACGAAGTTTAATTACAATCTTTTATTGTGCTTTTAGCGCGAAATTATGATTTTTTACGTGACGTTTATATGCATATGTGCCATGAGGAAAAACTTGCAAATCACTTCTTCACATTCCGTAATTAGAATGTACACTTTTTTCTCGGAATAAAAATATAAACATTATTAAAACAGCGTTAAATGCAAATACGTAGAAGAGTACTAAAGTATTACGTATACGTTATAATATATATATATATATATATATATATAACTTTTTTTTTTAACTTACATCATACAAAAATGTATTATTTCCGTAAAATATTCAGTAATGACCGTAAAAAATGTACACCTCATCGGCTCATACATATATGTATATCACTCTACATTCGAGTCGAAAATCTCAGGATAGCTTATAATAGGACTATAGTTTTCTTGTCGACGTTGAGAGTAGAGAGAAAAAAAGGATTGTTCTTTCCACTTTGAATGTTTAATCAGTAGAGCGAACGAAACGCGCAGTTTGTAGTCTAGAAAGCACGAGGACGTGAAATTCTTCAACAAATGTGACAAGACTTAGAAAACAATAGTTTTTTTTTCTTCCTTTTTTCTTCATTTCTTTTTTTTTTCCTTTATTTTATTATTTTTTTTTTTTTTTTTTTTTTTTTTTTTTTTTTAATTCTACTATTAAAATTCTTAGAGTTCTTCTATAAGCCGCATATCTAATTAAGATAAATCGAATAGAAAAGTCTTTGTTTAAAAGTTAGGTAATACGTGAAAATATGAATACCTAATCTAATATATCGTTATTTTATTTTTCGATCGTCATTAAGATGAAATACAAACAATTTTTATCGGTATTTAATACTTTTTGTTACTTTTTCGAGTTATATCGATACCATCAATGCCATCGTTCTTTTATTTCTTTTGTTTCAATTGTAATAGAATGCGATGATAAAATTTTAATCATTATTATTTATTATAGTAAGACATAAATAAATTATAACATGTTTTTGTTAAATTAATACATTATGTGCATTTTTAATAATTATTAATTTTTAATATTTTATTTATTCAAAATAAATACTATAAAAAGTTGTTTATTTGATAAAAATAATGCAGTAATTATTATTAATGTAATCATGTATTGGTAAAAGTAAAATTTAAATAATTGTATTTAATAATTAATTAAATAACAATTTCTATACGACTTCGACATAATTAATGATGAATAAAAATTGCCGTTGCGCAATCGCATTATTTTCGATTATTAAAAAAAAATAGCAAATTAATGAGATACTACAATGGAAATAGAAAGATTATCATAAATTATTTTATTTAATTCAATAACTAATTTAATAAGCTCGCGTTTGCGCTTATCGATTAAATATCTATCAAGATGAAATTTTAACTCGATAAAAAAATTAAAATCTGGAACATCTCTAAGATGTAGGGTTAATGGCTAGAGTTAATGGCATTGTATGCGAGTACTGTTAAAGTTGTTAAAGTAAAAATGAAATCATCGATTTCATTAATATTTTAAGGTTATCATTTCTCTTATCTTATTATTATGAATAAAGTGTATATTTTGTAAGAATATTATACAATAATTGAATAATAAATTTAATGATCAAGTAATACTTGGATGTAAAAAAAAACAGTTATTTTTTTAAAATCCAAAGTAGATTAAATATAATTTATTCTGTCAATTGTAGTGAAAATAATTAAGTAATAAAGTAATATAAGATTTCAATTTGAAACGATATATGTATGTGCACATATTTTTAGTGTCTCATATTTCGGTTAAATATTTAAAATTTAACGAGCTTTTTTTTTATGGTAGGCTATGCCAGTTGTTTTGATTGGTAACAATTTATTATTTATTTTATTATGTCGATATGTATCTTTTTCGATCTACAAATTTTTGTTTCATTATTCATACCGGCAATGACGCCGATCGTATAACGTATCCGAACGCTATATTATCTTATGTGACGTACGCATATTATTAGTTTGATTTAAATTTTCATTCCATAATAATTTACACGCTCTTGACGTTTGATTACTTAATTAGCTGTTAATTGTACGTAATAAATTAATTATAACGTTTTTGTATTTTTAAACTAATTTATTTATTTATGCTTGATATATGCTTGGAATGCATTGTATAAGAATGTAGCATATGAAATATAATTATTAAGACCTAATTCTAAATAACATTACCTATATTATTATGTTTCACTTACTATAATACTTTACTATGTAGTTTTATATTACGTATTACGATAACAATATGCATATATATATATATATATATATATATATATATATATATATATATATATATATGCACTTTATAACTATAACTATAACTATAACTATAACTAGCAAATGATTGCATATGTTAACACTTGCGATCTATTATTTTAAGAGATAAAGAAAACGCATGATTTATATATTAAAATATAGTAATTTAACTTTTATAAATTAAATTGTAAATTAATTTCCATAATAGAATTCAAAAGAAATTAATTACAATTTCACGCAAGCGAATGCTTACATCGAGTCCGCGCAAATAAATTTTATTTGTTCTAAATTACATATTTATCTTAATCTCGACAATCTCGCTAAATCTCTCGTTAAAATTCTCAACTTTAACCCCAACAGGAAAGCATCGGACAGGATGGAGAGGACTCGCCGTCGAGTGTAGGAGTAACGAAGAACTTATCGTACAGCTGCTCGGGTGCGCTGTGCCAGGGTCGGTACGTCTTCGACGCGAGTCGCGATTACGAGCACAGCGTCGCCACCGAGTGGCAGTTAATATGCGAGCGCGATTATCTTTTGCGTCTTGGTGGCCACGTTTACTTCGCGGGCTTACTTCTGGGAGGTCTCGTCGCCGGTATAATTACCGATCGCATCGGTAGGCTTCCCGTACTCGCGATTTGTCTTTACGCCCAGGGCACCATGGCCGTTGCTCTTAACGTCGTTCAGGTTTGTATGAGAATTGTTTTTTTTTTTTTTTTTTTTTTTTATATTATGGTATGTGTACGATCAAATATCGATTCTTTAAATACTAAGCTAACGATTTCGATGTACCTTCCTTAAAGGCTAGTGGAAAAATTGTTGAAACATTTATAAAGTGTAGACTCTTGAATTCAAATATCACAATTATTTTAAAATGCAATGTTGAATACACAGTATTAAATTAACAATTTTTTATGTTGATCCATTTTTGTAATTTAAAGTCTTTATTTAAATTAAAACAATTAGTTGAGTATTGAGAATGAAATCGTTTCAGACATTGATTTGAAAAAAAAAAAAAAAAAAAAAAAAAAAAAAAAAAAAAAAAAAAAAAAAAAAAAAAAAGCGATTGGTAATAACGTTTCGTCATCTTATTGTTCCAATACATAATCTGGTAAAAATGTAAATTTGATAAACGGTTGTATTTAAATTTAATTTAAATGACGTATTTATTAATTATTTTACTTTATTTTGTTAAATTAAGAAAAGAGACATTTTATCGTTATTTTATAGAACAAATAAATAAATCGACAATTTTATAATTTTTAAATAGAAATATTATTCAATTTTACAGGAATACCAATTATTTTTGGTCTTTCGTGGAATGCAGGGCTTCTTCATTCAGGGACTCGAAAGTTGTACTTTTATACTGTGCATTGAACTTTTTCCCGCGAAGTTTCGTACGGTCGTCGCATTGATAATATTATCAATGCGATCCGTCGGTTTGGTAATACTCTCAGGTCTCAGTTACGCTATTCCAGATTGGAGGATACTTCAGCTAGTTGTCGCGGTGCCAACTGCGGTTACAGTTCTATACATTTGGTAATTCATTCGGTGTAAATTTAATGCTTTAATGCTATATAATTAAATTTTTTAAATAGTTACTTTACAAAAAAAAAAAAAAAAAAAAAAAATTCAATTTAGTCTTTAAAAACCCAAAACATAAAAAGCTCAAATTCGAATAATTTATTAACTAAATTTCAGGATCATTCCAGAATCGCCGCGATGGCTACTCGCCATGGGAAAATTAACGGAGGCTGAGATGCTGCTCGAGAAAATCGAAAATTACAATAGTCGCTGCGGATTGAGCAAGAAGGGAGCCGCTGATGATTCCGAGAAAGTACAGACGAGCAAGGATCAAGCAAAGCCGCAGAAGCCGAAAAGAAAAACCCGCGCTAGCGATGCCGATGCCAACTCCTTGGACGTTGAGAAATCGCTCGAAGAATCTAAGAATCTACTCTTGTCTACCGTTGAGTCAGAAGCGCCGAGAGTTCAAAGTAAGGATTTTTTTATCTTTTCCCTTTTATAATTACATGTTTCGTCTCGCTCATATTGTTCCTTTGTTGTCGAGTAGCTTTTTTTTTTAACTTTTTTTTTTTAATCTTTGACAAATTACTGTAATTATACCGGTGTTTGAAAAGTTAGATACAATTTTTTTTTTTTTTTTTTTTTTTTTTTTTTTTTTTTTTATTATCTTTTTTCTTTTCCGTGTTTAATTAGTTTTAATTAAATAATTTTTCTCTTAAACGAATTTCATTTTCAAGTTAATTAATGTAAACAGGTACATTTTTTCAAGACATTGCGGTACGAAGCGGTCCAAACGTTCAAAATTAAAAATTGTTTTATTAAAATAAAATTTATTTATATCCGTTTTCATTTAATATGGAGAATTAACGATTTGAATTAAATTTTCAGCAAGCGCAAGTGAGAAAAACTTAGAGAGTACAAATGATGTGAATTCGGAAAAAAAGAGCGATCTCCCTTCTGAATCGAATATCGAAGAAACGGCTATGGCATCGTTAACGATCGTTACCGATGAAAAAAATCCTTCCCCCAATAACAAGAGCGAAAACGACGATCAATCTTATCATTTAGTTGCGAAGGAAGCGCTCGCCGCTGAAGATACTAATAATAAAAAAAATAATGTTAAACCTCGTAGTGGTTTCTCGAGATGGTTGGAGTCGAAGTATATTGGCCGTACCTGCTTAATTTTAATGAGTATATGGTGAGTATCGCGATGTTATTAAAATTTTAATAACATCGCAGAAAATTAATCGTCTATTGAATAATATTTTTTTCGCTAAAAATATTGTATAAATAGTAGGTCGAGTGTATAAGTAGATAATGTCAGTATACGTAAGGTCTGAATGTGTTTTAATACATATCTACTTACGAGCTTTAAAAATGATCTTTAATTATTACCCTTCAAACGTTTCAAATACTAAAGAACATTTTAAATATCTAAAGAAAACAAAAAAAAAAAATAACCAAATTATACGAAGCTCTCAGACGTTTACCGTAGGAAACATCAATTACCACAATCCAATAAGTAACGTATCACTCATCTAAATTTAAAAAAGTAACGATTTCTCGCCACAATCAGGTTCTCCTCGTCGATGGCTTTTCACGCACTCGTGAGTTTACCCAATCGGCTGAGTCACGAGCGTCATGTATCTATGAGTTTGGCCGCGGCAATGGAACTCGTCACTTTCGTGTTCGTTTTCCTGATCATCTCGTCGCGTTGCGGGCGTCGCTGGCCCCTTTGTTTGGCACAGCTTCTCGTGGCCATCGCTTGTCTCACGATCGCTGTTTTTACGGCCGTTTTGCCTCAGTCCCATTGGATCGGTAAGTTTTATTAATCTATGTTCTCTCTCTCTCTCTCTCTCTCTTTTTTTTTTTCTTTTTATACTGAACCCTTATATCGGCTGTATAATGAGCTAGTTGTACACTTTAAGTGTTTTTTTTTTCTTTTTTTTTTTTAATATCGATCAATCGAATCGGGGAACATCAATCGTTGATAAATTTTTTATAAAAAAACGATGAATTACGTCGGTGAAAAAAAGTAGTACCGATATAATTCGATTGTTAAGAAAACCAAGATAACCCGGAATTCTATTTATACAGTTGACATAATATGGCACATTTTTTGTCTTTCGATAAGCTTCAATTAAGATTCCACAACAAAATTGAATATTTTTATTTTTATTTATAAAAAGTATTATTTATTTTATTTAATAAAATGAAAAAATACTTTAGTTTTTAAATATTAATATTCTTTATAACTCATAATAAAGTTTCAATTGTTAAATATTTTTTTGAAAATTAAATATATTAACAATGGAAAACAATAAACTTTATTAAATATTAAGAATGTCATGAAGTTTACTTTTGTCAAGAAATATATCGCTTCTCGTTGTTATTCACGCGTAAAAATTGATTTTATCTTTTTGTTTTTTTTTTAATTTAGCTTACGTCAAAACAACAATCGTCACAATTGGACGAATCATAAATATTGGCTGCTTTTTTATCTTGAGGATCTTGGTAATTGAACTTTTTCCAACGATATCGCGTGGAACTGGCGTTGCATTATGCGTCGGAGCGGAAATGATCGGAGGCCTACTTACACCTTTTGTTTTAATGTTAAATAGATATGTATTAGTAAGTAAAAAATTATATTACAAAAAAAAAAAAAAAAAAAAAAATTTAATAATTTTAGAATGCGTTTTTTTTTTTTTTTTTTTTTTTTTTTTTTTTGACATTATTTAAATACTGAAGACGTTATACATGAATAATACATATACAAATATAACTTTTCCATATATTTAAAAATTGAATATGCAGTATAAATTATCAAAATTTAATAAATGGAGTTACTTTTATTTTTGTTTAAAAAAATATTATTAACAAAGAATTATCGAAACAGTCGAATATGATGCACTAATATCCTTCTGTGGTTTATTTTATTTTACAGGAACTTCCACGCTTTTTAATTGGATTCTTTTGCATATGCACTGGTTTACTAACACTTATATTCCCTGAAACTTTACATAATGTTTTACCAGATACAATCGAAGAGGCCAAGAATTTAGGCAAGACAGGACACATTAATGGTAATAAAAATCACGAAATTATAAGAGAAAAACTTTTTTCGGAAGAATGGGTTGATGCCGGTAACGGTATCATCGTTAATTTCACAGATAATAAAGATTCGGAATGAAACAGCCAAAAATAGATGACTGAATCGCACATTCATACGTCAATTGACTTTCGTAATTGAAAAATTTTAAACAGTATAAAATTTTTCATGCTGTTTATATTACATTTTAAGTCGATGCTGAAGACTTTGAATGTTTGTAAATATATTTATAAGTGAACTGAGAAACCAAAGTGTGTGTGTAGTTTAAAAAAATAATTAAAATGAGAAATGTAATATAATTGATTCTCATAAATGTATAATAAGATTTTCATCTTTTCAATTTTTATAGAAATATGTAAGCTAAAAAATTGTTAAAAGGAATAACTATGAATAAAATGGTTTTATTTAAAAATTGTATCAAGTATGTTTTCTTAAACTATTTATAAGTTGTAATAGTAAAGAAATAAAGGACAATTACAAAAATATGTCGTAATACAACTAGTTTATTTTTCCTTTATATAATCAAGTATGAAAAATTCAAATTCATTTTAAGTACAAAATTATTTTAAAATTGTTATGCAATGTTTTCAATTTTTTAATGAATTCATATTGTAAACATTTTAATAAATTTATATACATATTAAATATTATGATAATATGTATACTATAAAATTTGATGCAATTAATTTAATCATTTATTGATGTATTAAAATATAAATAAATTATTTTCATAACAAGTAAAAAATAATTTAAATACATTTTACACTTATAAATGTAAATAAATCGTATAAAATTATGTAATGATACAAATAATAAATGCATAAAATACCACTTAATAAATATAAAAACTTCTTTATTAATGCGTTATCACAGAAGAATCTATTGATTAGTTATAGATTCTTAGGAATAAAGTAATATTAATTTTAAAATTTTTTTTACTTTTTATTATTATTTTTATCAGCAATGAAAATAAACAAAAAAATCACATTCATTAAGTTCCATCAATTACTTTTAAAGCACTTTTGGCTGAGCGATTCCATTATTTTGTTGTGGATTGTGCTGTAATTGTTCAGCAGCAGTTTGTAGTAATCTAGTACGTCTTCTTGTATAATGTTGCCAAAGGAGAATTTGTTGGTCATCAATAAATTTAGTACACTGTGAATTGACAACTTCTCTTCTAAAATGTTCATATTGTAAGAGATCAAGAAAATAAAGACACATTGGATACTTCAGATATTTTGCATATTCAGGTTCTTTCCAATATAATAAATATTTTAAATAATTAAT
This sequence comes from Chalcis sispes, assembly GCA_949987625.1. Lineage (NCBI taxonomy): Eukaryota > Metazoa > Arthropoda > Insecta > Hymenoptera > Chalcididae > Chalcis > Chalcis sispes. The sequence continues at coordinate 61,737,199 of OX465094.1, forward strand.
GAAAGTAGAGTCCTTAAAGTAGCCACGTTGAGCTAAAACTAAATAATTGAATTAAAATTAATGTTTTTGATGCATAGAAAATAAAATTATTTAATGTATTCTAAATGAATAACAATTAAGTGCTGTATATATTAAAATAAATAATATTACTAAATTCAAATAAGAATTTGAATTTTGTATATTGTTACACTTTATTATATTAAACTAATTTAATTGTTATTCATTATTTACTTTTTTAATAAATAAACTCACAATTTAGATAATTCGGGTTTGCTAAACACTGAACAAATTCTAATTCAACTTGGAATCGCATGCGCTGTTGCTCATCAGTCTCTGGTGCTCCTTAAGAGTAGTGCAAATAAATAGAAAAAAATGTAAATTAATAAAATATATATATTTATTTTTGAATTATTATTATTGGTTTTCAATATGTGTTAATTATTAAAATATAAGTCTTTTCCAATATAATTTGAGGAATTCAAATAATTAATTTTTTAAAAGATAAAATATATCAAAACATAAACAAAATGTTTATTTACCGTTCATTCCGATAAATGGTTTTCGTCCTCTTAAACAATTTGAATCATCAAAACGGTTCATATTACATTGGTACACACTTGAAAAAATTTATCATCCCTTCCTAATTAAAAAATTAATATTTTATTAAATAAAGAAAATACAATTTTTTAGTTTTTAAATTGAATGCGTAAGGCTCAAAAAGTATGAAAAAATAATCTACGCACAAGTGATCTCGACATCGTTGATTGTGGCCATCTTGAGAAATTTAAAGATGGCGAATTATTCGTCTTAACCTTTCTGAAAAACATTTTTGGCGCCGACAACTCGCGCCACGCAATAAATGTGCACGTATTTTACATCGCGTATAAAGAATTGATAATTTATATAATTTTTTTTTTTTTATAATTTTTTTTTTTTTATAATTTTTTAATAAATTTTGTTTTATTTTAAAGATATTAGATTGATTACAAAATATAAGGAGTACATTATTTACATTTTTTAATACTTATAAATCATTTTTTAAATTTTTATTATCAAAATTTTATAAAAATATTTAAATTATTTTTTTATACTAAAAGATTTAATAATTAAAAAAATAATTATATGTATTGTTATATTTTTAAAAATATATTTTTGTTGAAGTTTTACTGATAAATCATTTTTATAAGAAACTCGTATATAAATATGATTTATAATATTTCGTAAATTGTTTTACATTAATTATATTTAAAATTTGTATAAGATCTCTGTACAAATGTGATGATTTCACATTGTATCAATGAAATAAGAATTGAAGAGGAGACATAATCCGAATAATAACCAGCGCGCGTGGCTTTTTACATGGTTGTGTCTACGAGGGCACTCGCCAGTACATACGTGTGTTAAAAAAAAGTGGACGATATGTCGAAGTCATCAAAGTTATGAGTGAGATCGTGCAGTGCTAGGGATTCGATTTGCGTTCGAAATCTTTTTATGAATGAGGGTAGGTTTATTTACCATTTGATATAAAATTTTACCAACTATTTTTTTACAAATATTCATTTTCGCGAACGAAAATGTCATGAAACACTTAGATTCTGTCTTTTACACCTGAAGGAGTGTTTCACTTACCTTTCTTTCTATTATATGATTTAACTATTTTTGATTATTTTATTTTCGTTTTATTAAAAATATTTAAAAAATAAATTAATTTTCTAAAATGTTTAATTTTTATTAGATTCAAATATGTCGAGGCAAAATGAATCCAGATCGACTCCAGAACGCAGAATCCTTGGTGAATTAGGAAATTCTAATCCAGATTCACCCACTGCTAATTTGCGATTACTTACAACTTTAGCATCTAGTTTGAAAAATGTTGCAGATAGTCCTTGTCAAGGATGTTCAACTTCTAATACCGATGTGCAATTACCATCTAGACAAGATTCTGGCTGCTTGAAACTTCTTCCAAGAAAAGAGAAATCACTTAGTTTATTGTGCAATAAGTAAATATTATTTTTATTACATTAAAGTTTTAATTCAAAGAAAAATTGTTCTTATAAAACTTTACCTACTTCATAACAAAGATAAAAATGTTATCATTAGAGATTTATAAAATTTGTTTTTTAATTTTGTTTTATAATAATATGTAACATAGATTAATATATTTATGAATTTATTAAATTTGTTGTTTATTTTGGATTTTTAGATTTCTAAATTTATTTCCTTTAACAATTAAGGAAAATGCTCCAAAAGAGATATCTCTTAACACAACTGCTCAATCTCTTGGCACTGAAAAGCGAAGAATTTATGATATAATAAATGTTTTAGAAAGTTTAGAAATGGCTTCAAAAGCTGGTAAAAATCAATATTATTGGCATGGTCAGTCACGTTTACCAATGACTCTTGCCAAATTAAAAATGTCAGCTATTGAATTAGGTTTAGAAAAACAAATTCAAGAAATACAAAAAATTAATAGAGCATATATAGAGGATTCCTGTCATTCATGTAGTACTCCCTCATCTACTTTAATGGTACCGCAGAGTCCAGTTGTTAATTATTGTTTTCCTGATAATTCAGTAAAGGAAGATAAAAGTTTAGGTGTTATGTGCCGAAAGTTTGTTATGCTTTTTCTTGTATCATTAAAGGTAATATTTTATGATAAGCATATTAAGTTTAGCACTGTCTATTAATTTTGACTAGATATTCTATATAATTTATCTAAAGAATTACTATTTTTCAAATGCTTTGTTAAAAGTAATATTTATTAAATTAATATTAATTATTTATTACATTGGTCAATTCATTAAGTAAAAATAAATTATATTTTGTTTTTACTTTTTTTTTTTAATTTAAATTTAAATTATTTACAAATATTGTTTGATTAATTGTCACAAACATAGTTTTTATCTAATCATATTTAATGTATAGATATTATAATTTAGAATATTTTTTAAATATTAATATTCATTAATTTACTAAACTTATTTGTGTTTAAATTTTAAATTAAAATATTGTTGAAATAATTTAATATAACTTTTTCAGAATGGTGTTATAAATTTAGACATTGCAGCAAAAGTTTTAATAAACGAACAAGATAATTCACTAGACACAAAAACTAGTACTATTCAATCTCGATATAAAACTAAAGTTAGAAGACTTTATGATATTGCAAATGTTTTATCAGCTATTGGTTTAATAGAAAAAGTAGATATGTACAATTGTGTTATCAGAAAACCTATTTTCAGATATACCGGACCAAGTGTGGATTGCATTAATTTTGATAATGGTAAGTTTTTCATTAATTTCTTACTTATTGATTTATTACATTTAATATTTATTTTATACCCTTAGAAACTCCAATTACTGAAAATGAAAGGCAATCACTAGTGGGAATGACAACACCTAACAAGAGGGCTTCTGAAACTTTTAGTTTTCGGGCCATGAATAGAATGTCAAGATTATATTCGAGTACTCCAAGTGGAAATAAACGAGAAACTAGAAAAAGGAAATTATTTGATTCTGGTACAAAATTTTAATATAATTAATATTATGATATTTTAGAAAATTTTAAAACCTAAAATGAAAATCCCAAATTGAACTAATAATCTAAATTTCAAATTTATATTAACATATTTAAAAAAAAATAGAATTGGAAATTAATATAAAATATACAATAAAAAATTATATATAAAAATTATGTTTTTTCTTTAAATTTAAAAATTTATATTACAGATAAGAAATTTGAAAGAACTCAAAGCTCACCATGTCTGAGTGCAATAAATAATCGTGCATCAGATCGCTTAGATGATTCAATCTTAAAAGTAGTAGAGATGGAGCTAAAACGTATAAAATCTAATGAACATAAACCAAAAGTTTGTACTAAACTATTTTCAAGGCATGGTTCAGATTCTTGCATTTCTCCTCTGAAAAAAGATGTTAATTCGACAGATGACATGCAAAATGTGTCTCTAAATGAACAGTCTAATTCTGCAATAAATTCATCAACGACTCTTCCAGTAGTTAGTAAAGAAAATCTAGTCAATGAATCACATACTCTGGTTACACCTATACGAACAGTGCGAATAAATGTGCCGCTGGAATTGAAAATCGCACCATTTACTCTACAACAATGTAGTTCTCCTAAGTTTGTAAAACTTACAAATTTTGATATGAAAAAATTAGTGCCTATTTCAAAAGAAGATATTAAGATTAAATTACCCTCTATTAATTCAATAATTCAAGCACCAAAATCTGTACAAAAGCAAAATATTACAATTTTGACTCAAATTCCAACAAAAAAAATTTCTCCAGGTGACACTTTTAAAGCTATTAAAGTGGGCAATACCTTCCAATTAGTTCCATTAGAGTGTAAAAGTGAGAATATTCAAAAAGACAATAATGATCGAAATATTTGTTAATTAAAAAATTTGAAAAGCTTATTTTATAAAATCATGTTCAGACATAGTTGATTTTATGTCTATAATTATAAAAAAATTATGTATATATAGAAATTTTTATAGATATAAATATTCATTACTAATAAGTGAATATGATAAACTACATTATAGATTTGAGTTATATATAATTTGCGGAAAAAATTTTATGACATTTTGTCATGTTACACGTATACACACATATATATATATATATATATATATATATATATATATATATATATATAAAATAATATATTTATTAATGTTATATGGCAGCAAGCTAGATGTAAGAGCAAGTTATGTCGCTTTTGTATTACCAAAGCATTCTTTTTTTGTTAGATCTCTTGGCTTAGACTGTTAAAAATAATAAAATTTAGCAATTTATTTCAAGTTATAAATGCAATGAATAGAGTAATTAATTACTTAATATATAAAGATGAAAGTGCTTTTGTAATTTTTTGTGCATTTAAATAAATGAAATGTTTTTTTGTAAAAATTGCTGACACTGAATAAAATATTCTTATAATGACTATATTATTTAAAAAGTCTAATAATTCTTAGAAGATTCTAAAAAGTGCATAAGAATTGTCTTTCAATTATAAAGTTTGTATATTATTTTAAGTTTTATAATCTGTGAAGAGTTTAAAAATTACTTGTAATAACATTAATTTGCGTGAAAAATTTTTTTATTTACATATTGTTGCTAAATAAATGTTTTTCACATGAAATGACTTGTTTATATTTATTATTCATTTTGAAATGATTATTGAGTAATAAGAAATATATTTTACATATAAAATTTATTTTTAATAAACTCTATCTAATCCTTCAACTTCCAACTTTGCGTCAATATTTCTATTAACTATAATTGAATTAATCCTTACTGTAGTTTGTTGAAATTTGTAAACTAAAAAATAAAATAGTTAATAGTTTAGTAATAAGTAATAATATCATTGCATCGAATAAAATTAATAATAATTATATATTATTTTGTTACACATTATTATTATTTTAATTAATTACTTTTATTGAAATATAAAATTATAACTGCAGTATAAGAAAAATTGATATTACTATTTGATTATATAATGAAATAATTTAAAAATTTTTTACATATTTTTTAATGCTAAAATATATAATGCTAAATAAAAATCTATTATGTATTTAAAAAGGTTAATATATTAAATTAAAATATTAAAAGTTATACTTACAATGTATTCTGCGATATTGCTTTCTTTTTCTAAATCTAAAGTGTGTAACAGTATTTGAAAAAGTTTTATCAATAACAGTTGCATCAATCGATACTAACTCTCTATTAAGTATTGGCCTTCCAACTAAAGTAAAATCTGTACTTCCAACTAATAATATTTTCTCGAATCTAATTTGATCTCCAGGATTTGGAGGCCAATATCCACGAATTACAATAATATCACTTTCTGTGATTTTATATTGTTTTCCAGCAGCATGTATAATAGCAAATAGTCGACCAGTCTTATCTTCAGCAATTTGTTTATTTATTTCTTTAGACACTTCTAAATTAAAAGAATAACACATTGAAACTTTTTATATAAAATAAATATATATTATAATCACACCTGTGACAAGTCTCTCTTCTTCTTCAGATGGACATACTACTTCAGATTGATAATCTGGAATATTTTTAATCCAAGGGACAAATCTTGGTACACCTTTTAATTTTCTATGTGCACGTATTTGTATATCCCAAAAGTTTTGAGTTGCTATAAAAAAATTAATTTAAAAAAAAACAGTAAAATTAGAAATAAAATGTTAATTTCTACAATGTAAATTATCATGTATCAATTTAAATATTGTTATTTTTGTTTATAAAAATCTTAATAATTGGATTTAACCGCAAAAATAGGTTACATCACGTGTTTATAAATTTTAATTTATTTAAGGTAATGACATTTTCTAAATAAAAAGAAAATTTATTTACCTATTGGTGTTTCTTTTATTAATAAGTCTGATATAACAGTTTTTGTACAATTTCGTGCTCCGATTTTCAAAAGACGAGAAAAGTTTATGAAAGATGCCATTTTGAGTTTCGGAGCATATAGGTATTCTGTCTGCTATTTAACAAATGTGTGTGAATCAGGAGTTTATAGAAATTACATGGTATTTATTGTGTAAATTAAATTATAATTTATGATTTTTTCAATTTTTAAAATCACATTTTAGTTTTATAATTGTATTATTCTAGTTTTTTTGTGATAAAAATATTTATGTGATATGTTACATTTCAAACCAAATTTTTTAATTTGCAGTAACAATCAAAAGGTTATGTTTTAACAATAATATAATTAAATTATGTTGTTTATTTTCTGAATTTAAAAAAAAATCGATTAAATATTATATAAGTATTCTATTAATTATAATTAAAATTTATTTATAATTTATTTTAAGAGTGAAACAATCAAATAAAATTTTATATAATAATATGTAATTTTTTTTATTAGATTTTATAATGATTCGAAATCTTACCAGTTGTTTACAACGGTTAACTGTACATAATAAACCTGTTTCTGGAGTGTTTGGAATATTACAACATACATTACAGAAACAAAGTGCTCAACAAAATAAAAGCATTCATTCATCAACAATAAACCAATTTAAAGATCCTACACATTTTCTTTCCTACAATGATAAATTTTATCCTATACAAACTCCTGATGAAGAACGAAGACCTGCTGTAAGAAACTTATAAATAATTACTTATATATTTTTAATCAATTGATTTTATGTCTGATTAAAATTATTTTTTATAGTATGTATGTCATCAAAAATGCCACATAAGATATACTCCTAAAAAAATGTTATATATAGCTTGGTTAGTACGTGGAATGAGTGTTGATGAAGCAATAAAACAATTGAGTTTTGTTGCAAAAAAAGGAGCAGCAATTGCGAAAGAAACAATTTTAGAAGCTCAACAATTAGCCGTGGAAAAACATAATGTAGAATTTAAAAGTAATTTGTGGGTTGGTATGTATACATAAGCTAATATTGAATTTATTAACTATTATAGAAGTATTATATATAAAATGTTTATTAAACTAATATTTTTTTATACTACTGAATTATTCCTATAAAAACAGTATATTAATTAAATTTCAATTTTAATATTCTGTAATTTATCTTTTACAAAATATTAAATATTTTTATTAATATTTATTAAACATATTAACTAGTGACTATTTTTTTTTAGCTGAATCTTTTTGTACAAAATCTTTTGTGATTAAAGGATTAAGAAGACATGCTAAAGGTAGACCAGGAGAAGTTAGATATACTTATTGTCACTACTTTGTTCGTCTTGAAGAAGGGAAACCACCTAAAGATTATTACAAACTTAATCCAAAATCTTCAGACGAATTATTAGAAGATTGGAAATCTCAATTAAGAAAACGCAAAGTACATAATTCTTTGTAATTATTATAAAATTAACTGTATTATTTAATTGTATTTTTATTGATTTTATATGTAAAAAACATAAAATGATAAGAAAGTTGGATGCATATAAATAAATATATTAAATAGATATTTAATGAAAATTTATTTCGCCCACCAAAACAAATACAATTTGATAATTTACAACTTTAGCTTAGTTCTTCTCCAGTGACGCCTCTTAGCATTGTATCTGAAAAAAATTTGTTCGATTATTTGTATATACTATTATTGAAATAAAAAAGCAAACAATTCTAGTCAAAATAAAAATTTTAAATTAAAAATAGATTAATAGAGAAAAAATAGAATTTTGAAAATTCTCGATTTTTTAATAAAACGATCATTATAGAATAAAATTATTTTAAAAGGTTTAGTTTAATAGGAACATAACCTATGCATTTAGATACCGTTAATAGATATTTTAAGCAAATTTATTTCACTTGAAATAAAAGCTTAAAATTTAATTTACAACACAAAAATGAAAATAATTGAATATTAAATTAAAATGAAGAATATTTACCTAATTGTATTTCCTGTACGCATTCGAACCCATTGTGGAATGGGTCTGTTTTGCTTAAGCTTTTTAGCAAGCTTACGTTTGATAATAAACGTCTTATGGGCCGACTGAAATATAAATTATATATAATAAACGATAAAAAAAGATAATTTTTATAAGAAATAAATTAAAAAGTGAACGATGGTAAAGATATTTTAGGATTTGATAAATGAAAGTTTCTCACCATTGTGCTATTGAAGCTACGTCGAAACGAAAGAACTGACACAGGCCGTCTATCTAATGAGTTTGCGCCTAAATCGAGTTTGCGCAGTAGAGGTTTTGCTTTGATTGGTTCTGATATTTGCGTGGAATACGAATGCAGCCATCAAATTGATGTTGAAAATTATTTAAAAACATTATTTTCTAGTCGTTTAAATATTTTACAATTATTGAAATTCAATAAAATATTATTATATTGTATTATTAATTTTTCAGTAACTTGTAATATTGTATATGGATCCGTGTTTTCAATAACTTGTGATATTTTCAATATTTAGATGTATAAAATTTAGAAAGCATTATAAATAAGAAAATTATAAAGAGATGGATTTATTTTTATATTATGAATCAATTACTTATTTTATGTTTTATAAATGGGTATGAAAATTATATTTTGCAAAAAATATGTGTATTATTTTAAATTGCAAAATATAAAAAACTTTAAATATTCAAAATTATAATATTTAAGATTAAAGCCTTATACAATGAAAAGAAATATAAAATATTAATTTTTTGATAAAAAAATTATAGTATTTAAATTAAAAACTAAAAAATATATTACTTTCTTTAATTTATTAATTTTTATATAAGGTAAATATATATAGTTAGTGTTTATTTGAATATTTATATATACAAAACTGTGTTTAGAAAGAATATAAATAAATATTATTGATTATTAATTAAACTAAAATATTTTCAACAAAAGTTACTTAGTTTAATCTTACGCTTAATCGTTTGTTTTGGATATATGAACAAAATGAAAAAACACCTTTGTTTATTTTGAATTTTTCTATTTTTCTATGCCTTTCGATCCCGGTAGTATAACAGTATATTGTACACACTAGGATTTTTGGTCTCTCATTCAGGGGATATGAATTTTATTTGCATCAGGAATCAAACAATCAACGCATGAAGAGAGTCTGGAACGCGAGTGTATGCACCTTACTAAAAATTTACATATTTACAAACATTCTAGTGACTCAGGATGCTTTGTTAATTATTATTTATTTTATTTTATTTTATTTTTTTACAAATAGGTGGACGTATGAACGTCATATTGGACTTAGCACTCGAACTTCTTCAATAAATAATTTACAGAAGAAACATTCGTTATATAGTAATATTGTTATAACTGTGCAAAATGGTTTCTTTGCTAAAATGATTCTAATTTTGTGTATTTGGATATTTCGTGTTTTTTTTTTTTTTTTTTTCCTTTTTTTATTCATTAAACTGATTGCAGTCTAAAAGCATTTTTTTGTAGTAAATTATATTTATTTTTGGTAAGTTAACATTAGCTATTTTGATTTTATATATATATATATATACCTATTTTTATAAATAGTCAATAAATTTATATTGCCTTAATTGTCTTTAGATCACAATTTAAAAATAATCAAATATATATAATAAATTATAAAAAAAATTCAGAACATTTAATTATTTTTAATTATTTATCGAATAAATTAAATCAATTGAATTTTTATTATTTCTTACAATTTTAAATTAAGTCTTTAAAAAAAAAAAAATGAGTTGCAAAATTTGAAGATCTAATTTGTTAAATGAAACAAAGGACATAATTCGAAATGCTGAGTCCATTTATAGTAAAACAATAATATGAAATGTAGCCACGCATATAAAGCTATCGCATTAAACGGTATTGCTTTGGTTTCTTCATTTAAAGACTTCGTTTTTTATTTATTTATTTTTTTCTTTTACCACGCTTATATCAAACTGATCACTCATAACTATTTACACGTTGCTTTTATAATTTTATATAATATCATAAATTATACTTAAAAGAAGTACAAAATTTTCCGAAATTTGTTTAAGTTACATATAAATAATTGTTTACCTGAGAATATAAAGTAAATTACTATATAGTATATTAATTATAAATTACTAACATGTTCGTAACCTATAATAAAATTAATAATCTTTATATAAGACACTGTTTACAAATATGCGTTAATTTATTTTATATCGCATTAATATTACTGGAACAATAACGAACTGTACAGAAATAAATAATAAATTTATCGATCACGTTATGCGTTTCTTTCATTGCAAATGCAAACTCAGTTTCTTAATGAAGAAGTACACCAGTTATACAATTGTTTCTTTTTGAAAGTTCGGATAGAAGGTGCGCGACAAAATATCTTTGTTTTACATTTCGTTCAATCAAAATTTTTCTTTTGTATAAGCAATTTTCCGTTTTACGGCATTAAGGATTATTCACTTTATTTTTCTTTTGCAAAAGAATTTTTACGCATGGAAAAAACATTTTCTTTTTACTTTACCAAAAACTCGTTTCTATCAAAGTTGTATTGTCTTGGCTTATATTTTCACTACTTGTCACTTTAAATTTATATTAATTTATATTTATTTATTTATTTATTTATTTATTTTCTTTATTTTTCGATAAAGTATCGGAAAAAAACTGAGTTACAACGTAAAGATAAGCACGTAGGTACACAAGTGTTTACAAGTGCGTATTAGAATTGTCTTGAAATCTTATGATCTTTCTATGTCTTAAAGTTGTGAAATTCAGTCATACGCTTTGCGACAACTGCTAATCATTTAACATTCACTCTTTCTAATAGATTAAGACATGAATTTTTCTGAACAAATGAAGCAAGAGTCTTCAGACTTTTCTTTGTTTTCTCTTATTTTTTATTATTTTTCTTCGTTTTAGTCATTTAATAATGACTTTATAATTGGTGTATGAAGGAACACTTATCATTCTCACTCTTGATTCACTGGTTCTTATTTTAAGAAACATTTGCTGGTTTTTTTTTTTTTAAAGTAACATTGGTCTTAGATAATTTAAAAATTTTTACATCGTGTATGATGTATGCAACTATCATAATTTTACTAAAAAGATTATTCAAGATAGTTTACTAAATCGAAAATAATTTTTATACAATTTTTCTTCCTAAATACAATAGTTTAATTTTTTTTTAATCGCCTTTATATAAAATTATTATGTTAATCAAACATTTTTAAAATTTAAAAAAAAAAAAAAAAAAAAACGATCACAAAATAAAGAGTTATTATTAACTATTAGAAGTTTAATATAAAATTATAATTGCATTAGTATGAAGTGAAATAAAAATTTTTTTCAAATTTTCTATTAAAATCATAAAAACTTTTTACTATGAAAATAAAATAAAATACAATTAATAAGTTTTATATTTAATTAATACTATCCAACAAATATTTGATTAATGAACAAGTGAATAAAAAGTCAATGCTTTAAAATAATTACCTATACAAAGAAAAAAATAAAGCGATTTTAAAATTCTTTTTTTCTTTTTTTTTTTTTTTAATTCACTCCATGCTAATTCATCATTCTCGATAAAACAAGTCAAACGACCTAAACTAAAACACGCAATAAACGCGCTTACAGATGTGGAAACGAGGGTTGCAGTGGAACAGCAGGGAAGAGCTACACGATTATTCATCATTTTATTCACACCCAAGGTAAACAAGCGTAAGGTGCACAGCCTTCGTAATTGTGCACAAAGGGTAAAGAGTGCCTGCCTCTGTGTCAGTGATGTCTTGGGTAAGGATCGACCTGGGAGCCTCGACGAGGCGTATATTGTCCGGCTAAACCTACGCTCGACGGCCGCGGACTCGTCGATTGTTTTTGCTGTTGCTGCTGCTGCAAGTACTGTTGATGTTGTTTTTGTTGCTGCTGCTGTTGTTGTTGTTGTTGTTGTTTTTGTAGCTGTTGTTGTTGTTGTTGTTGTTGTTGTTGTTGTTGTTGTTGTTGTTGTGGATGATGTTTGGATTGGTCGTTGCCGGTCGCCACGTACGAGAATAGACAGAGCACGGAGTAGCAGATTTGATCCGCCTAGAATTATTAAAGTGTAATTATTATTATTACTATTTTTTTTTTTATCTTATTTTTCGTTTTATGTATATTGTAAAAATTTTGTTTAAATATAAGCTATGGTACTTTATATGTTTTATTTTAAAATGTAATAAAACTTTTACAAGTTTTCTTTTTAAAAATTATTTTTTTATAATCGACCTGGGAGCCTCGACGAGGCGTAATAATTTATATTGTAAATTATTAACGAATTTTTGAAAAAAATATTGAATAAATCGTCACAAACAAATAATAGTGCAAATCAAAATTTTAGAACGATATTTTTAATCGATTTGTTTTTAAGTAGTTTTTATTAGTATGAATCTGTTATTATCAATAAAATATTTCAATTGGTATTTATTTAATATGTATCATTTTAATTAATATATTGCAGATTACATAAATGAATTGTTAAACTATCACATCCAATAATACCACATGCATTTTATTTTTTTATAATATACTTGTCTATTTATCACATGTCAGTCATTATTTTTTAATAAACTCATAGTACTGCAGTTAATGTTTTATTTTAAAAGTTAAAATTATTTCAAGTATGTACAGATAAATTCAGTACTTTACCGTGTTTTATTAGTACAATAGAATATAATAGGTATTTTATTTTACAAATTTTAATAATTCGTCTTAAATAAGCTATTAATTTATGATTAACAATTATTATTAACAACGTTTCATTGGCCAATCAAATTACAATAACTAATGGCGCTAATTCATCGCATGCTATTTACAGTTCTAACATCTATTGCTGGACACTCTGTACAAAAATAAAATGTACACTCAGTTAAACGTATACAAGAAACTATATATATATATATATATATATATATATATATATATATATATACATATATATAATACGTATATGTATACATATTCATGTAAATATGTATGTATGAAATGTAAAAAAGACATACTTAATGAAAGAGAGAAATAAAAGAAAACTTACATTGCGCGATGGCGCAAAAGTAAAGGAAAAGAAAACAGTGACATCATGCAGTACTTTTGCTATTGGACTGTTCTACAAGGCGAGCCTCCGCTGATAGTTGCATCGTTAACGCAACCGAGAAGATTCTGTGCATGCAACGAACTGCTTCGCTGGCCTGTTTCGAGCGAAGAAAAAAATACCAAGATTTTGTTTGCTTCTCTCTAATTTATCTCTTTGACTTACTTTTTTTTTTTTTTCTTTATTTTTTCGTTTCGATAAAGTTCATTGTGAGGAAAATAAATTTTAATAATCTACTACTTTTCTACTTATGAAAAATAGTATGAAAGACATTGACAGACAGACTTATGTTTATTATAAACACGTCGAGCATGCGTTGGTTTACTTACCATTTGGGACTTATATTTACGTTGAATTATTTGTCTAGTCTTAGGATCTGTAAGAAAATAAATAATGGATTAATTAATCATTTTTTCAATAGAAATATTATTAAAAAATATATTGAAAATATTCTTTATTAACTTTTATTTTATTTTACTTTATCTTTACTCTTTAATATTCGATTGATTTGATAGAAAAGTTGAGGAAATTTTTTCATCAAAGATGCAAAGAACCGAATGATTATAATTTTTAAAATAATTTTTTATTCTAATCCGTTCAAAGATACTCACTGAACTCTTCCAAAACGAAGATTCCACCCTTCTGAGTAAAGCACTTGCGGATATGCTCGAGTCTTACAAAAAACTGAAAACAACATCGAATTGCAATTAGCTGAGCCGAGAAATGGATCGTTTTTATCTGTTTATCCTAAGCGATGCGTGCAGTTATTGAAAATAATAAAAAAATATATATATATAAAAAAAAAAAAAAAAAAAAAAAAAAAAGAATATATATGTATAAAAGAATGTATATAAGTACACTACTTTGGTCTAAACTTTGTCTTTATCGGCACACACGCAAACTACAGAACGAATAAATATATGTAGAAACTCATGGTGGACTGATAATTATATATAACTCGTGTATGTATAACAGACGCTCTATTCGACGATATCTCTAACAGCTAGAGAAAGAGAGTACGTCGAGTGATGTAAAGTGTGCGTGTTGATTTTTCTTTTTGTTTTTTTTTTTTTTGTCTTCATTCTTTCTATTCGATACTTTTTTTCTTTTTCTTTGTTTCAAATAATTCATCGATAACGAGAAGCGTGTAAAAAGTACGCGATGAATAAGCCATGCAATTTTTAAAAAACGTGCATGAATATCAAAACGATCAATATAAGCTATGCGAGAATTTCGTTTATTTATTATGGCTTATTTGATAGAGACGATATATAATGAGAATTATTTATGTTTTCTCGATTTCTAAATTTTATATTGATTTTCCAATAAAAATATCCATCGATATAATAAATTTATTATTCAGATTTAATCATAAATTTATTCTTTTTTTAAGAAATTATTTAAATAGAAATAATGTTATATTTTGCAATATTTTACCCATAATAATTTTAAACTTTTTTACTCAATCGAATGAATATAAAAAATTAATTTTCATTTAGATTCTCGAAATTATCTACATACGAGCTTACAAACCGAGATGTCATGCCTTAAGTATCAAGAAAAAAAGTCAAAGAAAAAAAAAAAACATATCGCGCACACAGCTTATTGTGATGATTCGTGAGGTAAAAAACAATTAAAAAAAAAAAAAAAAAAAAAAAAAAAAAAAAAAAAAAAAGATAAAAAAAGGAAGAACAGTACATGCGGCGAGAATATGCAGCGAAATTTCAAGCTCGGTTAAGTGAAAACAGACTGTATCGGCCAGACGCATCGGTTGTAGATGTTTGCGGAAGATTGTAAAAAGCGAACGGAAGGAATTGGCGAAGCAGCGACATGCAGGCAGGCAACTCTGGAGATGGCCTAAACTTATCTAACACGATGGTGTCGGTCAAATAACTTCGCGTGTCGGCGATTTTGTTGAAAAGGCTAAGAGATATTATGTGCGCTCGTAACATGTGTGTACAAAAAAATTTCATCATATACGTACATATACATACACGTATACATATACATATACATATATATATATATATATATATATACACATATATGAATACTCGGGTTTTCGATGCACTCGAGATAGAGAGAAAGAGAAAGAGAGACAAAGATAAGATGTAGTTGCGATAGTTATGAGAGAACCGGGAGGGATATTTTCGCAAATTGAAGGTGTGCGTCGGACGCTAGATATGCAGTATTATGAATAAAAGGGTGAAGAAAAGGTCGTCGAGAAGATAATCTTATAAAACGAATTTTTCTAAGGTAACAGGAGAGAACTACCATGCTTGCGCTTATGATTCTTTTTTCTATTTTTTTTTTTTTTACGTTATTTTTTCTTATACAAGATAACGATGTATTTAATTTTGTCGATAAATTTGCAGTTTTTATTGCAATTGCTTTTTTCAAAATATTTACTTAAAATTGTAATCAATTGTTGATTTTAGGTAATATAAATAGGCTAATCTGTCATTATTTGCATAAAATTTTCATCGATAATAAAATTATTCTTAAAACTTTATAATATTTATTATTATTCGAACGATATTTTAAATAAATAACTGCAATAAAGTGTTAAAATTGAAAAATAAAAATGAACGAGAACAAAGTGCGCGATAAAAATTTGCGCTAAATTTTAAACTATAACGAACAATTTAATAATTTCTATTGGTGGCGAATGCTGCGAATACCAAAGATGCTTTATCATTTGCGTGTTTATCATAATTTTTTTTTTTTTTTTTTTTTTTTTTTTATTTTAAATAAAGAAATTCCGTTCTTTATTTTAAACACTAATATCCGTTGAAGCTTATTCAATGTATATGTTTATATATACATTATTGCTTCCTACAGAACAGATATTGAATGTGTATATATATATAAAGGCTTTCATAACAGGCACGAGAGATCTGAAATCTGATGATTTATATTTTTAAACGGTTTGTTAAGAAAAAAACAATAAAAACAGAATTTTTTTCATTTTCAAAACTCTTTGCCAATATTGTTCGTTTTATTTAAATGTTCTCGAAATAAGATCAATCCTTCGATTAACTTAATAATGCTGGACAGACGTTTATATTAGAAAATAGAAAAAGAAGGAAAATAAAGAAATAGACAGACAAAGAAAGATATGTAGAAAAGGTAGATATATTAGTATAGTATGCGACAGTCGACTAATGTATGTAGATATATAAGAATCGAGATATATATATATATATATATATAATGTAGGTGCGAAGCACTACGAGAACGATAGATAGTGTGTCAATCTACACGATATTTTCATGTAGATTGTAGATCGGCAATGACGTCGCATTAACTAATCTACAGACGCAGAGACACGTAAGTTTTTTTTTTCTTTTTATTTTTTTTTTTTCATCAAGTTTATAGGGAAAAAAAGAATAAATTAAACAAAGGCTTGATCGATTCGTGTACTTTCATTAGATTTTTATCTAAAATAAAGAAAAAGATTTAAGCTTAGAACGACCAAGAGACACGTCATTTTATTTTCACGGAAGTAAGTACAGCTTTTTTAACGAGTCAACTTATCTCACCCTATACCAGCAACTATGTTTAATCATTTTAAGTTCATTATGCGATATTATTTTAAATGCGTGCACTACTTTGTCGGTAAGTTTAGATTTTTATGCGTTTATGATGATTTTTATGATAATTTAAAAGTTGCTGGTATGAGAGTCGGTTTAAGGATATTTATTGAATATAACATTTATATCACAGCTAACACCAATCATTATAAGGTAGGATAAATACAGTCATGTGGACAGAGCAGATCAACTAATTTTGATGCAACTTTTTGCTGTTAAATATAGTAGTACAAAGTATTG
The DNA here is from genome assembly GCA_949987625.1 of Chalcis sispes. NCBI lineage: Eukaryota > Metazoa > Arthropoda > Insecta > Hymenoptera > Chalcididae > Chalcis > Chalcis sispes. Next base: position 61,754,594 of record OX465094.1, read on the forward strand.
GCGTAGGTATATATATATATATATATATATATATATATATATATATATATATATAATGATAAATTATTGTAAATTGTTTAAACAAGTGTATTGATGTGTTTCAGAAAAAAAAAAAAATAAAACAAAAAAAGTCAATCAGTTTCTCTTGGAGAATATATTGTTTCTTTATTATTATTATTATTATTATTATTATTATTATTATTTTTTTTTTTTTTTTTTTTTTATAATCATATCATTTTCTACTTTTTTTTATAGCAAGTGTATACTATAAAATGCAAAATAAAAATATGCATATGCCAATCGTATAGTCAACATTATAAAAAATGCAAAAAAGCATCTCTTAATCGTTCGATTATGATCAACTATATATAATAAAGCATTTTTAACTTTATATAACATAATCTCTTCGATAAAAAATATCGTTAAGCATTAACAAGCTTTTAAATAAAGCATAGAAATTGTTTTTTTTTTTTTTTTTTTTTTTTCTTTCTTATTCTGAAATACTTTGTTCATAGTCTGTTTATGCTCATCGGTAGAAAATTAATTGCAGTTCATCCATTCAAAAATCGTTTCTAATGGTCGTGCAAACGCATTTTGAATTTTTTTCAATTTCAGCTAAATAAAATAGACATTTAAAAAAAAAAAAAAATATTCATGCTTCAACTCATGATTAATAATTAACATTAATCTTGATCGGATTGCCTGCAATAAAATTTTCTTACGACACCGTTTTTCTTTGCTATCTTCAAATCAACACGAAAAAATAAAACGTCTATTGTTTAAGTATATGTATTATCGTAAGTATAAGATAAATATAACTGGTAAATTAAAATCGTGTAATCAACAAAAGCATGTTCGAGAAATAACGGACAACATTAAAAAATTATAATATATATATATATATGTATATATAGTATATATACTATATAATTAATGATAGGCGATGAATGATAATAATAATAATGTGTACAAAATAAGGATTTTATATAAGGAAAAATTAAATGTTAAAATAAATAAATATGTCAGTGTTGTTCATAAAGTCAATATAACTAACAAACATAGTGATAATTTGCTGTACTTAGAAAATTAATACAAATGGTATAATAATAGGTGTCAATTAAAAAAGTAGATTTTTAATAGTACCTCGAAATCCTGCTTGCCCACACACAGCCAAGGGCAATTGATCCGACGCACGGACGGGTCAAGAAAACAGAAAAAAAGAAGATTCAAATTAAATCCACCAATTAGTTAATAATCACGATTTTAAAAAATAAAAAAAAGGTTAAATAAAACGGCGGTTCAAGTGCACCGTTTTTTTTTTTTTTTTTTTTTTTTTTTACATTAAAAACAAAAAAAAATTAAATCAATGGATTCAAGGATTTTTAGGATTGAGAAGATAAAGCGGGAGAAACGAGAAATAGAGATAGAATTGTAGACATGGGAAGATTTTATTATTACTTTTTTTTTTTTTCGTTTTTCTTTTTTTCATTGACTTTTACAATAATCTTATTGTTCGACTTAATCAGTGGAAATATTATCAAAAATAAATAAATAAATTAAATAAATAAATAAATAAATAAATAAATAAATAAACAAATAAATAATTTCAATTCAGAGTATGGAGTTTTAACGATCGGTCATTGATTACGTAAAATAAACATTGCTCAAAGGCTATAATCGATAACCGATAACTTCGACAATTGCCTCAATAACACTTTTCTAAAAATATTTAACGCCGCTGTTAACATTTATTTCTCTATGTAGAATAAAAATAAATTGCGATTTGTCATCTTTTAACTGACATAAAAGACAATTACAACTTATGCTTATTTCATATTTACATAAAAGTTATCAAATCGCGCAATTTTCAATAAAATTGATTATATTTTTCACTCATTGTTCAAGGACCATCTCAAAAGTTCCCCAAGCCGAGAGAAAAGTCTATTGACCAAAAAATTACTCATACTTTTTTTTACAAATAAAAAACAAAAAATATATATATATATATACATATATATACAATATATATATATATATGTATGTATATGTATATATGTGTATATCAAATTGTTTATTTCGAATTCGTGTTTGACGATACATTGTGTTTTTTATATTGCGTGAAATGTTAAGACACTTAATAATTTATATAATATCGACAATATATGTATGTAAGGAATAAATTCACAATGCTGTCGTGTTTCTGAGATAATATACCATATACCGACAATATTTTTGCTCTCCAGGTATTCGCTAAAATAATCATTCAACGAGTTTAAAATTTGAATATTTTTTACGTAAAAAATTTAAATAGCATTTAATAAAGTAATAAAAAGAAAATAAAATTACATGATTATCATGGATTTATTTTTTTTTTAATTATTTTGTAATAAATATTCAAATGATTTATATACTTCCAATTAAAAGCGAATATCGAAATTTGAAAATTGAATATCGAATTTTTTAAGAAAATACGTTTCAGTAACAATACGAATACAAATAAACAAAAAATTTATTAGTTACGCAAATATCCTTTGAGTAAAATTAAAATTTTTGTTGTTTTCTGCATTAACCGGTAAATAAACTTTCCTCATATACATAACCACGACAAAGGAAAGTCGTTTATTGCATTCAGCATTCAATGTATACAAGATTTAAAAAAAAAAAAGAAGAAAAAATTAAGACAGTCATTATAATTATGTGTCTCACAGTATATTTCAAGTGTGAATTATCTTATATAAAATGAAAAAGATACAGAAATGGAAAATATAGTAATGAAAAACATTAGTAATGAGAAAACAGAGACAGAAAGAAATATAGGCAGAAAAAATAGAAAAAAAGGGAGCGAAAAATCACAAATTTTATTCATTATAAAATTCAATACTCTTCAAACAGTAAATTTAAATATAAAAATAAAATTAAATAAAATACATAATTTAGAAAAATTAATTAAAAAATATCTTATTGCGTAAAAAAAATATTAAATAAATAAATAAATAAAAAAAAAAGAGAAAAAAAATAAATGACGTATCGCCTTTATTTTAGACACGCCATGCCATGTAAATATAATACATCGCTTTATAATATAAATATATATATATATATAAAAATTTAATTAATGTGATGTATAAGGAATATAATAATATTATATAATATAAAATGTATAAAACAGATAAAAGTGACTGTAGCTGCACATCGAGCTCCATGCATAAAGACATTGAATAATGCTCAAAAAACGGAATGTATCCAACATAAAAATCGGTGTATCCACGTTGTTACCGAAATCGACAACAGAAAGAAAATAATAAATAAATAAATAAATAAATAAATAAATAAATAAATAAATAAATAAAAAACAGGTTTTTTTTTTTTTTTTTTTTTCATACACAATTAAAGACCGCTCGAAGTATTTTTTCCCTTTTTATCGATTAAAATTTTTTCTTTTCCTTTTTAGTATAAACAGTTCAACTTTTTTAGTTTAATTATTAAAATAAAAAAAATTAATAAGCAAATATTTTTTATAAAATGAGGATAAATAAACGCTTAAAAAATAATTGTGAATACTTAATATCTGATGCTTGATACTTAAAATATTTCATTGATATAAAAAAATAAATAAATCGATACAGTTATTACTGCTTATGATAGCGTTATATATGTATATAAATTTTAAATTTGATTGATCAATCATTTTAAAATTTTAAAAGTTATAGGTAACTATTTTAAAATTTAGTTCTAAAAATGATTAATTTTTTTTATCTCATTAACGAAAATGTAAATTATGTACCTAATATTAAATGTTTATCTAATTAGGTCAATGTGAATGTAAATCAAACAAACTGTTATTTTTAAGCTTTCGGTTTTGTTCAATACGAGTAACGGCAATGATAATAATAATACCTTGGAATTGTTTACATAGAGTTTATATTATGAATAAATGATTAATTATTTGTCATCCTTGTACGTTTTTCAACGTATTGCGTTAATAAAATTTGTTGGCAGTGCAATGTACAAAAAAAAAAAAAAAAAAAAAAAAAAAAAAATGGGCACTTAACGGCCCATATTTCGGGGCATCTATCAAAAATGCTATCTATTTATATATAATAATGTACTTTGAACAATACTAATTAATAAATATAATATATTGCCGCTCATTTAAAAGCGTGTGCGTGAAATATTTCGATCGAAGACAACAAGTGATAATTATAATTTCCTTTCGTGAACAAAAAATGTACACTTCGAAGAGTCATTACATAAAACTGAGAGAAGATACGTACATATACATAATTAAGCAGTTCGTGGTGGTTTTAGCGATGGGAGATAATATTGAGTGGTCCTTGCATCAATGCAATTAAAACGAAAAGAAAAACCATAGAGAAAAACAATTCGATAATTAAAAGTAATAAACATGTTTAGAGAATTGAAGAATATAATGGACATAATCGTTGAAATAATAATGTAATAAAAATAATTGTAGTAACGGTTGAAAGAAAATTAAAAAAAGAAATAAAAAATTGATAATTTATTTTTTCTTTAGCCTTTTAAATAACTATAATTTGATTTATAAATATATATTTTCTTTTTATTTTTTTAATATAAAAAAATATCGCCTCGTACAAAATATCCTACAAATATTCTCTCAAATTAATATAAATTCAATTTTCTCGACTATACGCACCAGTTCAAGTTACACGCTAATCAAATATATATATATATATATAAGAAATAATATGTATATTCGTGAAAAGTAAAAACCATAATAAAAAAGCTGGATTTTCTTGTTGCGCGCCGCACACAACGTAAAGACAAATTGTGTATATATATATATATATATTTATAGGATAATTTGGGAACTCACCATAAGGAATTGAAACGGGATTGAAATGAAAATAAAGTAAAAGGGCGGAGAGGGGGAAACTATAAGTCATCAATAAGTCTATATAAATATATATTACGCAATTGAGCTAGCATTATAAATGAAAAAGAGAAATAGTGTAAAATAAATTATTTGTTTTTATTATAGGAAAATACTCATTATTGTGATAAAACGTATGTACATAAGATTATTAGATAGAGTGTAGTAAGTTAGAGTTAGGAATAGAGTAGGATATATAGGAAGTACTATTGTTGTAAGCAGTAGTTCTAGCAGCATTCGAATATTTATTCAATACTTTGGTTACATATTTTAAAATTAAAATTTTTATGATTATTTATACAATGTACAATAATAAATAAAAAATTGTTTTACTTTTTCATCATAATTTTATATCGTGATTTTTTTTTTTTTTTTTTTTTTTTTTTTTTTTTTTTTTTTTTAGAATTTTTACAAGGGAAATACAATAATAAAAAAAAAGTTAAATATTACAAGGTTAATATAAATAGTTTTGCATAAGTATACTATATAGAAGAAATTTTTTGTCTTTAAAACTCGTATATACTTTTATTTTAAAAATAAACAAGGTTTGTTAAACATTTTTATAAAAATTAGAAATATCAAATTATAAATGATGTTATCAAAGTAAATTTCCGGGAAAGATGTGGGAAATTAATTTTTAAAAAATCTAAAAATTTTTGTAACAGCTGCCTTCAGTCAGTATAAAAAAAAAAAAAAAAAAAAAAAAATTAAAGAAATTGGAGGAAATATCAAAGATTAAGGTAAAAAAAATAAGTTACTTTAAAGGGAAGAATTGAGGAACTTAATATGGGCCGGTTTTATAACCATAAAAAAGTATTAGTCAAAACTGAGAGCATTTGATAGATAGAAAATAAATAGAAATTTAAATAGAAAGATAAAGAGAGAAAGAGAGAGACAGAGAGAGAGAGAGAGAGAGAGAGAAAGAGAAAGAAAGAGAGAGAGAGATAGATAGATATATGATAAATAAAGAAGAGAAAAAAAAAGTAAAATAAGTGGCGGCACGTTACCTTGCTATTAGCGAAGAGGAGGCCGATACCTTCCATGCAGACCTGCAGAAGACCACCTTGATTTGTGATCATATCTTGGACGGGGAACTCGCCACCGAGTTCGGCGTCCTTATTCGCACCTCGGCCTCGAGCCGCGGCCTTCTCCATCGCGTCTTTTATACAGTAATACAGGTCTTTGCACTGTAAGCCAACAATATTTTTATTAATTTTTTTATTTGTAGAATTTGTTGTTTTTTTTTTTCTTTTTTTAATTTTAACGATATAAGTTATTAATTGACGTGAAATCTATTTAATTGAAAAATTCGAGTTGTATTTTTATTAATAATATACCGAGACTTTATCAAAATTTTAAAAATCATCAAGTTAAAAATTAATTTTACCTTTTTGGTATAATATTTGTGGAGCTGCGTCTGACCGCCGTTTCTTCTCCATAGGCAGAGTACTTTGGTCTGAGGACTGTAGGTCATGTTGACTAAGCGCTCGTACCACCAGCGCTCGACAATGACACCGTTAACCGAACGCAACACGAGGCCGTCGTGGCGCACCTCCAGGAAACGCAAATCGCCCTCGGCGTTCGTACCCGCGTGCACCGTAAACGACTGCCTATGCATCTGTCTGGATGTCAAGGGTTTTAAGTCGATGTCGTTCCCGTGCTAAAATCGTTTAAAGGTTTTTTTTTTATATATTTTTCGATAATTATCGTTCGTTGGTTACGCCAACGAATGAAGAAATTTTAAATCAACGCAAAGAGCATTGTAACTTACAAGGTCTTTTATTTGATCGAGAAGTTGATTAAGTTCTTGGCTGTATATAAGGCCAATGTGACTTTTACCCAGCAAACGGCGAACCTTTTGTCTAACGTCTTTCTTATCGACGTTCAACATTACAAGTATCGCTGTAAGATTATGCAATAAAGTGCAGAGAAGCCTATCTTCGTCGTGCTCTAACCTACGACGTTCGCTTTCACTCAAGCTCTTATACCTATTGTAATAAAATAAATTTTAAATATTGCGCAATATCGATAAATTTAAAAATCTAAATACATAGTCAATTTAATACCAAGAAAATTTTAACCAATTAAAACAACTCGAATTCAATACCTTTCCATCATTTCTCCGGGTCCCTGATCCATGCCAATCATATCTCGCTCTTGAGACACCGCGTCTAAAAAGGCGTCCTCCCAAAATTGCATTTGATCCCACAACGATAATCTTTCTTTACCGAGAAGACCTTCGAAGAGATAAGTCCTAGCGGTCTCGGGACTGGGACTCGTTGTCGACGGTATGAAAACGTTACCAGCCGCGCTAAACTTGCTAAGCGACGTTCTGCTGTTTGACCAAACGCTCGCCGTTCGTTGTTTCACTTGACGTGGAAACTGGGATTTATAAATTTAAAAAATTACTTGCCTTTTTTTCTTATTAAATATAAGAAATAAAACATTCTTAAACTTTTAATTGTGCTTTTTTTTTTTTATAAATAAATAATTTTATATATAACTTGATATACCGAGAAATAAAAAAAAAAAAAAAAAAAAAAAAATTGCAAACTTACATTGCCTTGTTCAACTTCACTGTCGGATACAGTACTACGAAAAGATGCTTGATGCGTTTGTCGAAAAGCAGGATTGGTCGTGATACTTCCACCATCGGTAGATAAGGCCTCGTTACTACCCGCCGCATTTCCACCTTTCGACTGAAAATATATCATTGATACTTTTATCGTTTGCATCGGTATCAATTAATACGAGTAAATAAACCTTTTTATTGTACCTCGGAATCAAACGATGTGAGTTTACTGAGAAGAAATTTATTTTTCATGTTAAACATGTCTAAAAACATGTCGGTCGTCGATTGATTGTCGTCGCTGCTAGTTTGCGACTGAGGTCGTTCTAACCGCACTTGCGGCGGTTCTTGCAAATAAGCTTTTTGAGAGGGATTGTATGCAGGATGATTTGGTGATTGCGGAGACGTTAAGTTTTCTCTACTACCGAATGGACTTGATGCCTGATTAAAAGATAAAATCACCAATTTAACAAAGCCAATTTCGAAATCATATCGTTTATAATAAAAAAAGTAACGGTTATTTATCAATATTCAATATACTCGTAGTTTATGTTTAAGTAGAACGGAGAGAATTTGGTCAGACGCGCGTCGTCGGTGTGAGAAAAGTTGCGTACCTGTGACATAAGCGAACTATCGAATCCACTTTCAGAAAGATCTTTACTCCAATAATGCGTATGAGCTATTTCCATCATTTGAAATACAGAGGCCATACCGCCCAGGCCGAAATTACCGTACGTATGAGTCAAGCCGTGCGCCACTGCCTGAAGGCACTTTAACATTCCTTTGTAAACGGGTTTTGTGATGCACTACGACAAACGTTTAATCGGTCATCGAATAAAAATCGAAAACTATGATTTCATTAAGTTTAAATAATATAATTATTCGTCCTTATCTTTCGTTGAATGCTTACCACATCATCGATATGATCGTCGGGACTGATTTTTCTATTCAGTCCCTTGTTCAATTTAGTAACCATGAAATCGCGATAGCTTTCATCTTCCATAAGCTTCTTTAGTTTATTTAGCTTTAACCAACCGACCCCTTCGCCAGCCATTACTTGATTGATTACCTGCAAACGTTTTATCGTTAAAAATATTTCCTTAAATAAAATTTAATTTTCGTGAGCAATTTTAACGATTAATTACATCCGTTAAAAAGGCTTGGTTATCCGTATTTGTATTTGTTCTTTCAGCATTCTGTTGTCTTCTCAATTCTTCTTGATTGGTTTTCGTTGACGAATGTTTTATTAAAGAGGTACGTTCGACGAGACTCGATCTTCCTGTTAAAATTTATCAAATCGTACATTAGTTTGATGAAATTTTAATTTCAATCATCGTTAATTTTTTTTTTAAATAATGAAGAATTGATTTTTTTTTTTTTTTTTTTTTTTTTTTTTTTTTTTTTTTACCTTTTGGGAAAGGTCCAAAAAGGGTCTTTTCTTTGGGCTTTTGCGATTGAGGAAGAACGTTTGCATTACGATTGGAACTATTTTTACTGCCTGTTAAAAAAATTAATAATTATCTTTTAACAAATTAAGAGCCAAAAATGTTTCAACATAAGAAAATGGATGAGATTGAGCGAATAAAAAATATAATAATTGATCCTAAACAAAGCTTACCGAAAAAGCCACTAAACATACTGCTGGTCTGTTCGGCAATACCGTTAAGATCGCTGCTGATGTTGCTAAAGAAATCACGGCTGATGTCTCGTCTGCCGGTACGTGAATCCGAACTCACCAATTGCGTATTTGAATCTTTGCGTTGTAATAGTCCACTTGGTGGTGAATGTGGCGGCGATTGCTGAGATTCTCCAAGACCCTGTCGTTGACAATTTTTTAATTTTAATTTTAGAATCTGTTGATTAATGATTTATGAAAGAATTATTGAACAATTTTAAACTGTTATTGTTTATTTTATATCTATGTTATATTAATATTTTAATAAATTTTAAAAATATTTATATATCTTTATATCTGATACAATAAAATTTTCAAACAATTTTTAACGAATTGCCGTTGAAATTTACTGCACTGTATACATATGTATAAAGCGACTAAAATCTCATTAAATTTATCTAAAACACAAATTCTACCTTAAGCAATCCTTTTTTCGCCGCGGCTTCTTTGGCACTTTTCGTCAAATCTCCAAATGTACTTTTGCCAACGAATGTCAAATCGTCCAATGTATTCTTGCTGACTCCTGCGGCAGTTTTACTCGCCTCGATCGCCGTTTTCGACGCTTCCTGCACCGACTTGCTCGCTTCTCCCATCGCCTTTTTCGTCTGTTGCGTTAGCTGTAGTATCGACAATTAATTCGCATGATTAGTTAAGTTAAAATGGTTCGTAATGGGCGTACAATAATTAGAAAACAACAATTAAACTAACTTGTTCAAGAGGCGCAAAAAGGCTATCTTCTCCCGCTTCGGAAATTTTTTCTTTCGCTTGATGTTTCAGCTATGTTACACATTAAAGTACAATGAAAACGATAAGTAAAACAATTGAGAATTTTGAAAAATACATTGAAATACAGTTAGAATATATGCTAAAGCTAAATTATCAAAGTATTAAATAAGAATTTTTAAATTAAATAAACAAAGTTGATTTTACAGTTTACAACCTTTGATTTTTTTTTTTCCTTTCATCAAAATTTAATTGTTTATACAAATTCTTAAAATTACATTTTGAATACTAAAGATATTTTTTCTATGAAATTTTTGAGTGACTTTGAGTATTTTTAACGTTTTTAACTTAAACATTTATGCGGAAGATATTTATCATTAAAAAAATAGAAGAATAATTTTTTTTTCTACAAATTGTAACTGTAACTGCTTTTTTTTTTTTTTTTTTTTTTAACTTGATTGGTTTGACTTCAGAATTTTTATCCAAGAATAACGCTATATATATATACATATATAAGCTATACTCAAAATCATCCTTACATAAATAATAAATTTTATTCAAATTTTATTCAACCGTTTAGTGCTTCATTATCGCACTTAACAATCCGTCAGTTGCTTTCACATTATAAATGATTACAAAAAATATTGTTGTATGAGTTTAACTTAAAAACTTTGCCTAAAATCCATATATAGAACCTTCAATAACCTGACGAAAGAAAAAAAAAAAAAAAAGAAAGAACACATTGGTGCCGAGCCTCTCGAGCGCTAGAGCAGCTAAAGAGCGCTACAAGAGACAGAGTAGAGTTATATTATTTTTTCAATATTGCGAATGGCATCGTGTGCTTCGGAATTTTCAATCATACTTTCCCTAGATTGCCTATAATTCTATTAGCATTTTGCTTTTGCTACACTAATTTTCTGTATATGATTAACTAAAGTTTAAATGAAGATTTGAATCAATAATAATTTTTTATATTTACTTTTATGATGTTACCGTGAAATTTTCAAATTATAAGATGATTGTAAGATATTACTAAGACGACTAAATTTTCTATAATTTAACTATTCTTTTTTTTTTTTTTTTTTTTTTTTTACACAAATTTAAAAAAGTGCTGCATATTTAAATCTCATTATATAAAATCTAATCGACATAAGTTAAATCTAACTAAATTTCAATGATCATAATAAAAATGAATTGAAATTGAAATGAAATGTTTGTTTAATTTAAATTTATACTTTATAAAGTTACTAATGATTTATATTATGTTAAATGAATATTCTAGCCAAGCGCTCAATGGAACATCGTTAGATGTACGTACAAAGATAAATATATTCAATATCAATCATGCTTATAGTCGATAGTAAATTACAAATAATAATAAAATTAAATCGATAATATTTTATGACACTTATAATTTTAACGTAAACAAACATTATTACAATATTGAAAAAGACATAATAACATTTTTATTGCGATAAATTTTATAGAAAATTGATTGACATTTAATGATAATAATTAATTTGACACATAAAATATAACAATATAAAAATATAATTAAAAAATTACATTTAGCATTTACACGAAAAAATAAAAAAATCGTTTGTAATATCAAGGATACGAGAATAGCTTTGAAGAGAAAAAAATTAATTGACATTATTATGTTTGTAGGTAACGTGAGACAAAGGAAATAATACGTTGCTAAGTTTACTTTATTAATTTTCCTCGCTGCATATTTGCCCTTTATTTCCATAAATAAATTTTAAAACTGTGTAATATTATTACAATATTAAAAAAAAAAAAGAAAAAAACATAGTTTTAAAATTAATGCAAAAGTTGTTGAATTTTTAATATTTTATCAAAATTAATTGCAATTTTAATATCAAAAAGTTTGAGATAAACTTAATGATCTTTACAGTTACACTCGACATTGGGTAATTAGAAACGTGCTTCTCGCGTTCTCAAAAGTAAAATTTAATTATAAGCAACTTTACCGAGTTAAATTTCTTAGTTTCAAAAGGTCTGGTTGGTTAATTGAACATAATTAATATTGTGCAACTTGATTTCATGCTTTCTAACTTCGGAAGGACGCAAAACTTCTTCTTGCATTCGTATATTTTTTTTAAATTATTTACTTATTAAATTATTCATATTTTTTCATTAAGAAAAATAAAAACGTTTAATAAATACTAATCTCACTAGGTAAAAATATTCATAGATTTATTACAAAAAAAAAAAAAAAAAAAAAATTTCACAATACTAGTTTTTTTCTCTAATAAAGCAAGTGAGAGCAATAAACATAATAAATCGAAAATGTGAATAAAATGAATATGAATCGTAAATGTTTTTGTGTGATTTTCCACAATAATTTCAATGTACTTTAACCTTTGAAATAATTTAATAGAATACAATATTTAATTAAAAAATATTTTTTTTGTAAGTTAAATTGATTTATTGACGACATGACACTTTTTCAATTACCGATAAAGCATCAATTATTCCGATACACATTTGACATTTGAAATTTAAACTTCTAGAATAAATATATAACTGTATTTCAATTCAATAAAGTTAAATTATATATTTTCTTATTTTAATTTTTAACTATAACTCAATAAAAAAATTTAAAAGTTCCAAAGAATTCTAATAACTTAAAAAAATTAATGCAATTATTATAGTATCGCATAAATAAATGCGAGAATTTTCGAAAAATCATTACAATTAAAATCACACAAAAACATGAAAAGCAGCACATAAGCTTTACGTACTATATATGTACACATAGCGTCGACAACGATAAATGCCGAAAAAGAAAAAGAAAAAATATCGATTAACGTCAATAAATAAAGGCTAAAAAAAAAAAATAAGGCAAAGCAACAAAGAGGATTCGAGCACACGTCCACCATCCACACCTTATCCATGTGAGCGAGAATGCCATCCTGACTGCTCTGCCTCGTAGTCTCTCTAACTAGATCCTTCGCCTGGCTGGCTATCTGTTCGAAGAGGGAGCCTTGGGAGCCCTGTCTCGGTACGCCGTTGCTCCCGGCGCTGCTGCCGCTGCTGCTGCTCTGTCTGAGGACCGGCTGGGACTGCTGGCGCTGTTGTTGGTGGTGGTGGTGGTGCTGTTGCTGCTGTTGCTGCTGCTGCTGCCGAGGCAAGCTGCTCTGCGTGCCCTCGGCCGAGGCCGCCTGTCTCGCGAGCAACGGATTCACGGCCGTCGAGCCGATGCTACCCTTACGCGCCAATACGTTGCCCACGCTCGGCTGGCGCTGCATGCACGTTGGGCTTATAGGCGGCACCTGCGGAGACACAACAGCGCGCAAATCCCCCACCGCCGGGGATTCGTTTGCCAATTTTCATTCTTCCGCCTTTAATTTTCACTCGGTTGTTTTTTTTCTGTTTTTTTTTTTTTTTTTTTTTTTTTTGTTTTTAATCGTTCCAGTGTACGCGTGTGTATTTCGTTTTTTTTCGACGGCTTGTTTGTTGGTTATTGTCGAGTGATTTAACAAAATTTAATGCGAATAGATTTATTTCACGCGCTTAAGATTACATGTGTGTAAATATACGCGTGTTGGCCATCTTTTAAACTTATTAAGAACAGTTATTATATCAAATGACGATTTTAAGAGAAATTTTTATCATCGTTTTAATATACTCATTTTAAAAATTAAATTTATTCTATTTTAAATTATTCATGCACGGGAATAAAGAATTTATATTTAATAATTTAATAAACGAATCTTAGCATAGTTAATTTATAATTTTTATATATATATAAGAAATGTATATTCAATTTTAAAGATAAATAATATTACCTTAAGATGGCCATCATCGTGACATTTTTTAAGAAATAGTACGCAGAGAAAATTAATTTGTTTGTTTAGATTTACATGTAGGTTAATTTAAATTTTGATAAATAATATAAATGTTCATTGATAAAAATTAATAGTCATTTGATAACAGTTAAGAATTTTTCTCATCGTACCTTTTATAATATCATAGTATTATGTTTTACAAAATGTGTGTACTTTTTTTTTTTTTTTTTTTTTTTTTTTAAAGAAATTTGCGGTAAAAAATATAGAAACAAAAATCATATTATTATTACGTTATTATATATGTATATATCATTAATCGTACATTATAGATAAAATAATTGGATAAATATCTTTGTATATATATAATATATATACACAATATATGAAATTAAAAAATTTTGCTAAAATATAAGATACGTTATAGGTATATCGATGCCTCGTGCAAAAGAATCGTATAGTATATAGTATATAAAATAATGAGGGTGGAAGGAGAAAGTATTACATAGTGCATGAAAATAATGATCTACGGTGCTCAATTATTTGGTGTTAATATATAATACGTATATGTAAATTATTAAAATTGACAATTTTTAACTAAATGCGAAGAATTTTATATCAATATCAAGAACGATTAATAAAATTTTAATTGTTCTTTAAATAATAAATAGAATTAACAAATTTTATTTTATAATTCGTACATATGAAAATAAAGAACATATTTTATATCGATACATTTTTATTCGATCGACAATTTCATTGTCATGCTGATGAGGAATAAAGAAAATTTTGTAAAAAGATTACGAAATAATATATAAAATATACATAGTTTTGTATACAAAATTCTTAAAGTTTATAAAATTATTAAATAATAAACGAAACACTTAGTTTTCAATTTTCACTTATAACATATATTATATAATATTATATTATATTATTATAAGTGAAAATTGAAAACTAAGTGTTTCGTTTATTATTTAATAATTTAATAATGGATTTTCACCAAGTATCGGCCTCTTCCATTCAATTAAAGTTTATTAAATTAATTTATCAAATTAATTATTATTAATTTGAAAACTTTAAAAATATATCAATATTTTACAATTCATTTATAGGTCGAATTAAACTCTAGTTCAATATCTAATAAAAAATCTAATTAATAGCGTCATCATAGAAAAGTATGCTTTTTTTTTTTTTTTGATAATTTTTTTTTTTTTTTTTTTCTGCGGAAATGATTATGCGAAAAAGTCTACTTTTCCATGAAAAACTCAAATTTCTTATTGCTTAATATACAACTTTAATTAAAAATACGAGGGCGAATTATAAATAAATAAATTAATCATAAGGAAATATTAAATGACGACGAGTGCAGTAGTTATTGAAGAATAGCGCAGGCAGGGTACAAGGGGCGCATTCGTCAGGCAAACGCAGAAAAGTAGATAAAGAGAAAGAAATAGAAATAGTAAGAGCGAGAGGCACAATCTGCATCGATCATATATAATCGGTTTATTCGTTTATCAGAGTTAAAGCAGAACAACGAGTGAAGCTTATTTCCAAATCGATTATTATAAAAAATTAATGTTAAATAAATAGTTGTTATCAATCGTAAAGTTGAGTAACGTGTAGATTTTCAAGCCAATTGTTATTTTACGGTTACGAATAAAAAAGTATTACGATAAGAATTAATCTTGTTTATCAATAAAAATATTATTTTAAACATTATTCGTCTGATTCGTTCGGCAGTTTCAGACGGCGGTTATATTTTACCAATATTAATCAGCTTTTAAAAAATTAATTCTATTTGCGGATAAAACATTTTTTTATTTTCAATAAATCTAGTTACCACGAAATATAATGTAAAAAGTAAAAAATATCAACAGTAAGATAAGCATTAATCGCGCAAAAATGTTCGAACCGAAATTTAATTAACGATTTAAAAAGAAAAATGTCAAATCTAGTAAACGTCGAAGTTTATAAAAGTAATCGAATTTAAGTAAAAGAATCGAGGATAGAATAAAAAAAAATTTGAACAGTCGTATCGTCGATATTATCAATCACACGTGTCAATCAAGTTTACAAAGAGAAGATAAAGAACAAGACAGTATATTTATATATATAATAAATATATAATTAGGCACATACACACGTAAAATAGATAGACACTCGTATGCATGTACGTGTATATTTATATATATGTATGTACTTGTATGTATATATAAATATAGGTAGGCAGTAGTGTATAGTGGTTGCGTGTGATGTGTGTGTGTGTGTGTGTGTGATGTGTGTGTGTGTGTGTGTGTATATATATCGCTCGCTCGCTGACTCACTGGAGTGATAGATCTAGAGAGGCGCGAGGTCCGATGGGGAGTGGAGGGTCGTTCCGTGTCAACGCCGAGGGAGGAGCTGAACGGTCCGATCCCGAGCTGGCCTAAAGAGGTATTATGTGCGCTGAGGATCGTGCGGGGTGTCGTCGTCGTCGACGCCGAGTCTGATTCGAAACTACCGCCCTCCGTTTTATCCTAGAGGAGTTTTTCAACTTCATCATCATCGTCATCATCATCGACGTCATTAACATCGTTGTCGTCGTCGTCGTCGTCGTTGTTTTTTTTCTCTTTTGTTCTCCTTACTTCCTTTTATTTTTTTTTTTTTTTTTTGTTTTTTTGTTTTTCTTTTTTTTGTCTTGTGCATTCGCACACTTTTTTTTTATTTTTATTTATTTATTTATTTATTTATTTATTTTTTGTACTATGTTTTTTTTTGTTATTTTATCTTTTATTTGCCTGGGCACCCTCCTGTTTTGTGTATTTGTGTAATTGCCGTATTTCTTTTGGCACGCCTAAAGTTTGTTCCGGTACACTTGCACTTTTTCTGGCTTTTACTATTTTTTTTTTTTTTTTTTTTTTTTTTTTTTAGGTGTAAACTTGTTGCGACGAGAAGAGGCAGCGAATGGGATTTTATTTTTTTTTTTTTTTTTTTTTATTTTACATTAGTGAAAAGGTAAAGAGATATCTAAAGCAAAAATATAGTGCATTTACAAGGAAAGTATGTGATAGATAAGTCATTGTTATAAAGTAAATTTAGACAATATGTGAATATATATATGTTACATCGGAAAAGATCAGCTATATTTGTATATTAATTTGAAGTTTATATTTTTATAATCTATTGAAAAAAATGTGATGTAAATAAAAATAAAGAGTCTAAAATATAAAACGTCTTTCGTTTAAATTACTTTAACAGTTTATAAGTATTATTTACACAATACATAAATTTAAAATAATTTATAAAGTAATAAAAAAATATAAATAAATTAACATAAATACCACTGATCTGTTTATAAATTCACAGACTTAATGTGATTAAAATAGATTTTTAAATTAAGTGATCATAGATCTTAGCAATATCACAAAATATGTAGCTTATGTATGGTGAATATTTATCGTGAAAAGGTGCAACGTGTATCTGTCCACTATAACTAATAATTCATCGTTCATAAAAATTTTTCACGGTAATAGTCGTCATAGCCAATGCACACGATCGTTTAGAGATAAAAAAAAAAAAAAAAAAAAAAAAAAAAAAAAAGATATATGGCAATTTCGAAATGATTTTTTTTTTTTTTTTATCAATGAAGATGAAATCAATTGTATGACAAAATGAAGGGAGTGCACAGTATATGTATAGTACGAGTCGTTGAATATAATACATATTCTAATAATATATAGATATGTATAATGTTTAAAGAGTCAATGTAAGAATTAATATGTAAAGAAAAAAAAAAAAAAAAAAAAAAAAAAAGAATGATAAGTAACTCACGTTATCGCTCTTGGGGGTCTGCGAGTTTTCGGCTAGTTTCGCAGCTAGCTCGACTTCCGAGTCCCGATTGAAGCTCGGACTGCTCAAGTCGCTGTGGCTCGAGGACGTGCTCGGTGGACTTTCCGCGCGCGCTTGCATCTCCTCTTCGACGCCGGGATATTGGAGAGAACTCGGTGGATTGTAGACGTTACGCGCGTCGATCGACAGCGACATCTGAGGTGGATGCGTTACTGTACAAAAGAATCGACAAAGATATAATTATTTTTTTTTTTTTTTTTTTTTTTTTTTTTTTTTTTTTTTTTTTTTTTTTTTTTTTTTTTTTTTGATTAAAATTTGTGTCAATATGTTTTATGCTTTTATCGAATTTATGAAATATTAATTATTTTGGATGGTTAAATGCTTGTATTTAAAGATAAAATCGTTTGTAAAAATGACGAGAAACAATAAAATACTCACTGGGCGACAAATCCGAGCTAGCCATTTCCGAGACAAAATCACTGAGCGACGAGTAGGAAGAGCTGGTACTTTCGGCGCCTTCGGAATCCGAGCCGCTTTCATCCGTCGGCTGATTCTCCAACTCCTTCAAGGCCTTCATCGCGTTGGCGAGCGAGCTACCCGAGTCCCAAACCGGAAAAGAAATCGGCTCGAGGGACGGCGCGAACCATTTCGGCTTGTCGCCTATCTGCGCCGGATCGTAAACACCCGTCTGGACGCGAAGAAAGGCTACGTTGCTGGGTGTTAGGGACCACTCGGCCAAAAATTCGACGGCTTGGGTGCGCGCGAACCGATCGAGAAACTGACTGGTGCGAGGTCGCGAGCGAAGGAACGAGTTTATCTGAAAGGCGACCACAGGTCGCGGATAAAGTCGCAGTGTACGCGTGTGTTCGGTAAAGTTCGCGAGGAGATTCTGCGAGTTGAAGAACCGTACCATCGCGACGCGTGTCGCGACGTCGACCGAGTCTACGTCGTTTCCGTAAATGAACGGATTGAATACGCCGGCGTTGGCGGCGCTCGACGATTGCGGCGAGACTTTTTGCGAGGGTGGCGCCGAGCTCATGTGAGATATCGCTAACGAAGGTCGACGCGGTGACGATGTACCCGGTGAATTGAGCGGACTGTGTCCTGCGCTCGAGTGGTCTATGCTGGGTCTGTGTTTTGCCTGCGATACGCTAAAAATCATAAATAAATGTGGTTGGAAAATTTTTATTTTTCTCTTAATTAAATTTTGAGTAACTGACGACTAATTGAGTTTCGAAGTAGTAATTGACTTTTCGAGTAGCAAACTTGAATTCGAAACAAAATTAATTTTTTTTTTTTTTTTTTTTTTTACAAAAAAAATACTTTATACATTACAAAGGCTGTTAACGTTAAATTTAGAAACGTTATTTAGCGAATAATTGTTGTTTTAATAAAATTTAAATTATGAAATGGAATTAAAAATATTAAATACCTCAATGTTGAATTATGTGATGCAACGCTTTCTCTCCTGCTTTGCGGTGAGTGAAGCTGCGACGGCGTAGTTAGCGGTGTCAAATGTGGCTGAGATATTGACATACTTCCCATAGCCTATGTATTTCGTATCGTATTGTATTAAAATGATTTTAAGTAGTATTTAAAACTAATTTCAACTACCAATATAACTACGAAAATTTTCAATTAAAATTATTTAATTTAATTAATTTTTATACTATAATTCATAAAATATTGTAAATTTTAAAGCAATAAAATTTATAATCTATTAAATTAAAATAAATTAATTACTCCATGTTGTATAAACGCGAAAGATTAAGTAAATATTTATTGAACAATAAAGCTCATGCAAAATAATGCGACAAATATTGTTTATGAAGATTTAAAATAATAACACATAAACACACACAATTAGATTTTAGTTAAGATATTTACACCAGTGCCTGCTTGATCCATCAGTTGCATTGCCTGTGGAAGCGAGTGTACAGAAAGAAGAGAGAAGATAAGACTTAGTTAGTGACATTAATCAAGTTGATGTTAAATAAGCGATTGAATTTTGTTTTTTAAGGTACATTAATGCGAAAATATGAGAAAACATGTCGTACATTGATTTGAAGCTTTTACACACGAACATTTTGCGATTGTCTTGAAAATTTGCTTTCACGTATCTTTAAGTTTAAAAAGTTGACTTTTTTTATATGGCTTTTTTACTAATAATAATTAAAAAAAAAAAAAAAAAAAATTATTAATCATTTTTTGTAAAGCTTTATATAAAATTATTCGAAATAAAATTCAAATTCATAAATTGAAATTAAAAACTTTAACATCACAATAAATTTGAGAACAGAAATATATTTTTTATCAATTTTCAATTGAAAACATTAAAATAATAAATACTAAATGTAAGCATAATAATGAGCAAATTTTCATAGTTTCTTTTAATATTATTTATATAAGCAATACATAATCGTACAAGAACGTAGTCCTTAAAACAGTTTAATTCATGACACTATAAAAATCAACGAAATCAATCAATTTTTAAAGTGCCAAAAATTATCGATGTATCAAAAGTCAACTTTATTCTTTCAAAGAATTCTGTAAAAGTTTTGCAACCGTGTAATTAAAGAATAGTCAAACAAAATTTCGACGATAATGTCTCACCTGAGACAAATGATTTTTAAGTATCGATCCTTCGGGTTCGGGCAAAGGTGGCAAACCATCGGTGAGTCCCGAAGGCGGTGTTATTTTGTTACTGTCGAGATCAACCAGCCAAATGTCGTCGGGTATGCGAAAATTCTTTTTGTAAAGCAAAAACGAGGCCGGGATACCGATGACGAACGGTGTCGGAGCTAAGAGCAATTGCTCGGCGCAGCTCATGCACGTAGGCAAGAGGGGAATCGCCGGGAACATGTATTCCAGTGGATAAATCATCGTTACGAAGGCCATTACCGACATCGACAGTGCGTTGTAATCTCGCGATTGCAGGAGAATCTAAAAATAACGCGTATGCAATTAATAACATAATTTAATACAATTTTTCATCAAAACTAGCATGCAAATGAGAAATAAAAAAAATAAATAAATAAATAAATAAATAAATAAATAAATAAATAAATAAATAAATAAATAAATAAAAAATATCCATACCTTATTCTCGAGCAGAATGAGAGTGAGGACTTTGAGGCAGAGATCGACGCCGAGTAATTCGAGGGGAAGATGCAAGGGAAAATCGACGAGAGAGAAACGCGTGTGATCGGGTAGGGCGAAACAAAGGGGCGGTTGAATACTCGGCGATAAAATTTCCACCTCGACCCGGGTTCTGGTCGGCACGGGCACCGGCGCGCTCAATAAACGCAGTATCCACGTTTCGATCTCGCGTACGTCGTGCAGAACTATCGACGACGCGCCATCGAATGTTTGTCCACTCAGTACTGACCACACATTCGTGTCTCTGTTTGAAATAGATAATGGATTAAATTTTTAATAAATGTTAATCGTGTGGAAAATAGTTTAAACGTATCGAAAAAAAAATAAATAAATAAATAAATAAATGAATAATTAAAAAATGTTCATACATTGCTTGCATTGCTTTTAAATTAATGGTTATTACAAATAATTAACTTTTTATAATTTTATATTTATTGGGCAATGAAAAAACAATTAAAAAAAACTTTAAATTTTCTCATAGAAAAATATTATTTTTAATTATTATTATTTTAATAATTGAGAATAAGTGTTTAGAGAGAAAAAAAAAAAAAAAGTTTTGCAAAAATTTAATTAATTAGAGAGACCGAAGTTAAAGAGATTAATAATTACCTATGCTGTCTGGAAGCGCCAACCTTTTGCGGTAACGAGCTTTCGTTGCATGCGTCAATGAGTTTTTTCAATACGAAAAGACATTCGCGGAATGTGGAAAAAAACGGATGATGCGAGATTATACAAAGGGACGTTAATGAATGATTTCGGATTCTCTGAAAAAATAAATACAAGTTACAAATGAAAATTTTATCGATATGTGAATTTTTGTGTATTGAATATAAAATTATTAATAACTTTTAATAAGTTTTTAGTGTGTTATTTGTTATATATTATTAATAAATTTTATTATAATACGGTAATATAATACAATTTTGTTCGTAAAATATATCACACGGCAAAAAGTTCTCAAATATTATTTAATTATTTAATAAAATGAATTATTTAAGAAAATTTAATTAAAAAATTTAACTTTGTACGTAAGAAAATAAGTGAATTTAAATTAAGGTACACTTTATATTTGCATAATTTAATCATTTTCTTTTATATTTAACCTTAAATTAGACAGACATAATGTCAAAGGAGAATAATTAACTATAACATAGAATAAGAAAGTAAACTACCCAATATAACTTACCTGTTTCAATATTTTATAAAAGTTTTAAAATATTTATAACACATTTAAAAAATACTTTTATGAAATTTTTTCAAACTTAATTTTTGAGTTAACAATATTTTTCAAAAAGCTTTTAGTATTCTGTACATTCGGTGTTAAAAATACATTGCGCGTACGCTTTTTTTTTTTTTTATTTTTTTTAACTTCTATTGTACCCAGTTTAAAGAAATAACTGGAAACAAAGTAAAAGTACAACGCGTGCCAATTGTTTATTTGATATAAACATTTATCATTCTAAAAGCATTTAAAATTTAAGTCGCGTTTAAGCGATTTCATTTCTACGATAAAACGTTTTTTTTTTCCTCGAAATGTAAAAAAAAGAAAAAAAAAAATTTTTTTTTTCAATTTTTATATAATATTAGTGAAAATATAAATAAATTATTTTATATAAAATTGAAAATATTAAACTTTTAATTTTCCTTCATTTATTAATTTTGCTTACCTTACATAAATTGATTTACACATGACAGAGAAAAAGAAAAAAATAATAAAAAAGCCAAAACAAGAACGGCTTACCTGACGTCGACGAGATGCTCGAGGCGACGGCGAATGACTGCCGCCGCTTTCGCTGTCGGCACTCGGGGCCGTGATGCCCAATCTCGGTGGGTGGCTCATCGTCGCTTGCTGGGGACTGTCCGAGTCCCGTCGACTGCTCGGACAATCTTTCTCGGAATCGCTCGGGCCCAGGGCGCTGCTTCTGTAGTCACTGTGAATTAGATGCTCGATTCTTTTATGCGAATAAACGGCATGAAAGTGTTTTTTGCGAAACGATTGTTTCCATGAAGATGTTTCGTTTGAATCGTTTGTTTGATCTCTTTTTGTTACAAATCTATTTTTTTTTTTTTTTTTTTTTTTTTTTTTTTTTTTTTTTTTTTTAAATCAAGCATTTATTTACACTTGAAAAATTAGATGTTGCGGATGATTAAAAAATAAATATAAAAAATATAAATTATAACGATAAATTGCCTTATATCTTATATTTAAATATGTTCAATTTAATGACAATTTAATTCGTTTAATCGTTTAATAATATGCGCAATAAATTTTAAAACGTTTTAAGCAAAAAAAAGATTATATTTTTTAATAAATCAATAATTCACGTTAATGCAATTAGTTTTATGAAAATGTTCATTGTTTAATTATACTAAGAAAGTTTTTTAATTCAAATATTTGAATTTATTCGCAAGAAATTTCAAATAATTGACGATTAAATATTGTTTTAATTTATCGTAATAATTAATAAACAGACGCAATCTTGTGTAAAAAATGGATAATTAAATTGAAATCATTGAAAAATAAAAAGGTGAAAAACATCTCACCTGGAAAATGCCGAATCCGAACTCTTCTCCATACTTTTTCTCCAGCTCTCCCTGCGGAAGTTCGTGTTTTGCTTATCCCTACGAAATCCAATTCCAGTGGCTCCATTCCCGCCTGTTCTCTCGACGGGTCGATAAAAGTTCACGCATATCCCGTAGCGTGTTTTACCTGTTGCCCGTGTGCCGCATTAAAAGTTTACAGAACGCTCGTTAATTGATATGCCTTGGACGGGGAGTCTTAATTATTGTCGTTATTAGGCCGACGTTAAAATCTCATCGTAAGTATTCATTTTAAATGTCCGGATGTTTTGTTTTTTTTTTTTTTTTGCGTTTAATTTTACTACTTTTAAAGTAAATTAAAAATTTTTCGCGATTAACATTAGCTGCGGAAGAAAATGAAAAACAACCAAGATTTCAAAGGATAAATTTTTAAGAAGCAAAAAATTTTACGCGCAAATGAAAACCACATAAAATTTCCATCCGTTGATGTTTCTATTTATGACAGGGAGAGATAAAAGAATTTTACGCGAAAAAGTGAATAATCACACGTTTAGCGAAATACAAAATGAATGTGAATTTTTTTTCATCCTTTTTCAAATATTCATAGAACTGTATATCCTTGTGCGAAAAAAATGATCAAGATCCGTTCCTCGTACGGTTAGGTAAAACTAACGAAGTTATTATTTTTATCGATTTATGAAAGCTTTATAAAGGCTACTTTTTTTTTTTTTTTTTTTTTTTTTTTTTTTTTTTTTTTTATTACCCATACAAGTATTATTTTCAAAATAATATACTTTTTATGCATCTTTTATAAAGCTACAATTTTGTGTTAACCTTTTAGTTTATCAGGATTGAAATATAAGAAAAAAATAAAATTTTACGCGTACGTGATACTGACAAAATATTTACCGCAAATAACTTTTTAAAAAATAAAATTTATCCTATAATAATTCAAAAGTTTATCAAAATTCAAATTCAAAAGTTATTACAAAAAGAAAAAAAAAAAAAAAAAAAAAAAAAAAAAAACAAGATAAAGAAAATCATTAAAACGCGCTCTCGGCATCGTGCAAAGTTTGTAAAAGCAAAAGGAAAATTTAATAAATGCGATTGATCGGTAACTCTAAAGAACTTTTTTACCTCTTGAATCTAACTCACTTAGCAAATATATGTCCAATTGAAAAAAAAAAAAAAAAAAAAAAAAAAAAAAAAAAAAAAGAAACGAGGTTAACGGGTACACACACGCTCGAGGGTATCTAAAAATTAAAGTGCACCTTACCGGAGTCCTTGTCGGTGAGAGTAAAGGTAAAAGAGGTCGCCTCGCGAAGTGCCGTACGTTTTGGTCCGATACTACTGCAGCCCTCGGGCTGACAAAAGTATACCATATCTAGTGGGAGTGGAAAATCTTTGTGATCCTCCACCGGGTACCTTCGCAGTAGCTCCGGTACCTAAAACACCGACAGTTCTGTATTATATTCGTTTTTCTTTTTTTCTTTTCTTTTTTTGTTTTTTGTTCCATTTAGTTTATTATTGTTTGAACTCTGCAACAAGGATTATTATCCTTAAGCGTCAAGAATAAAGCTTTGTATATATTTTGGTTATAGAATTTTTAGAAATTCATAATGCAGCGAGATTTTAATTTTATTCAAAGGTATAATTTATTGTTTATTGGTTATAGTTTGTCGTTAATTTTTTGTAAAATTAAAAGCGTAAACAATTAGATTTTTCAAAATTATTATCGAAACAATTCACTACTTATTTACTTTTAATATTGCATTCTTAAGATTATTGTTTATATAATGAAGTAAAATATAAATAATACACGACAAATAAAAGAATTTTATAACGACAATGAATATTAAAGATAAATTATAATTCTTAGTAATAAAATAAACTAAATTCATTTTTAAAATAATAAATTTGTAAAGCGCGTATTGTTACGAATTCAAAGAAACTTGTCGATAAAAACAAAATATGAAAAAGTATATAAAACAAAAATAGTTTATAAAAGTTGATAAATCAAATATCGATATTAAATTCTATGGATAAACTTATGTTGATATTCTGATCTTACTTTTCAAAGATAAATAACGAAGATGAAATAATAAAATAATTTTTATCATACGAGTTGAAAAATGTATCGATTTCATTATAACAGAGCTTTGGAAAATTCACATTTTTCAATGTACAATATTAAGAAAATTTATACTATAATAATTATTTCATCTATAAAACAAATATAATAATGTAATTACTCTATGGCGCCAACACAAATTTGTTGTTATAACATGTGTATACTAAATAAACCTTTGGTGTAGTCTACATAATATACACCGGTGACCTCCATGATATTCAACACGTTAACAGCTTATTAAATTGAGATAAATATAAATTAAATAGTTGCAATCAAATTAAACAAATGCAATAAATGTTTAGGTTTAATTAAAGTTTTTACGCATGCGTGAAAGAGAAAATTTTTTAACAAGAATTAAACTTATAAAAATGATAATAGTGTAATAATGAAACTTAAAAACGATACCGTGGGCAATATAATATATGTATTCGTAAGTAGAAATAGTCGAGTGTGGTCAGACGCGTAATTTAAAATTTGATTTTGAACATGATTATATATTAATAAAATGTTTTTCTATCGAGTGAACAAAAACTTATCCTTTTCATTACATTATTTATTTGATGTAAAAGTGGTTAATAAAAGTGAATTGTTAGCGAAAATAATTAATCGGTTATTCATATATTTTTTTTTCTAAAAATCAACAAGTTGAGTAATCGCAACGGATAAAAAATATTTCATTAAAAAAAAATTGAAAATTTTAACGAACGAGTTTTCAATATTACGGAAAATAAGATTAAGAAAAGAAGCTTTGTAGAAAAGTCGAGTATTATAAATTTAATTAGATGGAGATAAAGAATTAAATCCTGGAATATCGCAAAGAATAATGGAATATCATATAAGAGAAATTTCTTACTTAGAAATTCCTAATTAGTTTCTGAAAACATTCTTGTATTAACTGACTTATTAGTTGTTCAAATGTATAATAACATTCATGACTTTTAAAAGCTTCAAGCTACCACGACATTATTAATCGACTTAATTATACGAAAGCTACCAATAAAATTATAAACGTTAGTTATGTACAACAAAAGTTTCATTTTATTTTAAATTTTGCAAAGAATGAAAACGTTGTGCAAACATCGCCTTAAGTAAACATTTTTCACCGGCGGAAGAAGAAAATAAAAGAAACACAAAAAAAAAATAAATAAATAAATAAATAAATAAATAAAAATAGGAAAAAAAGAAAAAAAGGAAGGAATAAAGTAAGCTAGTTAGAAGATAAAAATAAAGCATCAAGTCACCTGAATAGGTTGCCTCGAGGGTGGAGGAGACGGTCTGGCCCCGACGATGGCCAGATAGTCGACCAGCCGGGGGCAGAGAAATTTTTTTTGCACGTCCATATCTCGTGGATAAGTCGGGCTAGTTGAGACGGTAAGAGCACCGTCACCGTCCGCTCGACTCTTGACTGCCGCTAGCGGGGCTTACGCCGCTGGCGTTGCTCCGAGGCGCGCTCGAGGCTGCGCAGCTCACGATCGCGTCGGCTCCTGCATCTCCGATCATGGCTGCCCCGACGACATCGCACCTGTTAACACAAACCCACACACTTACGCACTTTTACACATACGCGTATATTGAGCTCTAATGCGTAAATGCGTCGTTTTCATCGTCTACGCGCGCGTTTGCGCGAGCGTCTGGGTAAGCGTGGATCTGGCTATGCAATTGATGGAGTTTGCGCCAGCGCTTTCTTTCGTCTATACATATGTATATGTGTATAAAGCGTCTCTCTCTCTCTCTCTCTCTTTCTCTTTCTCTCTCGGCTTTTATTGCGACGCATATTGTGCGAGGCGGGCTTTACCTAGCGCGAGTTATCGTCCCGTTTCTCTTGCAACTCGAGTCTTACCGTATTATCGAGAAACATTGATACGAGCTACTCTAGGCTTTGTACGAGCATTTATATGTACGTATAATCTCGAGAGTTGAAGGTGTCGCCTGATCTTGATCTTTTTTTATTTTGTTCTCTTTGAAAATTATGCGTCGAGATAATTTGATTAAGAATGTCGAAGTTTGTTTCTTTAAAGTTGGATAAAAATGAAAAATCATATTAAACGATGCAAACTTCAAAATCTTACAGATTTTATTATAAAATTAAATGTAGTGTGAATAGTAGTAAATGCATTGTACCCCTTATAAAATTTAAATCGTAAAAGAAAATACATTACCTTTTTTTAAACGTTATTATACATAAATTCAATGTAAAAGGCTTAATGTTATTATTCTTTTTTTATTTTTACCTTATATATAAGGATGCAATTCGATTTTCCAGCATGGAAAAAATAATTATTTTTCATTAAACAATATAGTTTGAATTTAATATAAAGTTATATTTAAATCGAATAAAATTCAATACTACGTAAGAGTAATAAAAACTTTTACTTTTTTTTTTTTTTTTTTTTTAATTTAATAACGAGAATTTTAAAAATATTTTTTGCGATTTTGATTTATTCCTTTTTTTTTTAAACTTCAAGCGAGTCCTTTTTTTTTTTAAATAAACGAATATTTAATATAAATAAACTTTATCGGTATATAAATTTTCTGTGCTATAGTTATGTAAATAGTTATTCAATAACAATAACAAAATATAAAAGTTTTTCGTGCGCATGTACCTATTTGAATAATTTGAGATGCAGCGAAGGCAATTTAATATTTTATAAATATTAACAAAAGAGTTTTTTTCTATTATATACTAAACGTTCTATTCAATTTTTTTATGTAAAAAAAATTAAAACGATGCATTTTCGATTCAGACGAGAATTCAAAAATACCTCCATCTTATCTTACATGAAGAATAAAGCGAGAAGAAAGCGACATCGGTCATGAAATTTTACGCGATGCGCGGTAATGAAACCGAAAAGCCGCAAGAAAGGTGATAAATTTAACGCATAAAACGCGAAAGAGAGAGAGAGAGAGAGAGAGAGAGAGAGAGAGAGAGAGAAGGTAATTACCGGAAAAAGTAGGTTTAAACGGCCGGATATATAATCGGCTTTAACGCGCTTTCGGTATTAAACCAATCGATTCGTATATAACGTTGTATTCAACATCGAGTTGCGGCGACGTCTGAGATGAAATTGGAAAATTTCCTCTTCGCACGAGAATGGACGAGTCCAAGAAAACCCGACGGTTCTCGTTACTTTCTTTATTTATTTATTATTATTTGTTTTTTTTTTTCCTTTTTTTTTTCTTTTCGTTAGCTCTATATCGCGTCGACGATTTTTTATCGACTTCGCGTACCCCGACGTATGTACATATTCTCTCTTACTCGTTTCTCGCGTGACCCAATTCTTTGTTAATGCAATTATATGGGTAAGTCATTATACAATGTGTTGTACAAGAAAGAAAAAAAAAAAAAAAAAAAAAAAAAAAAAAAAAACAGGAAGCACAAAAAATTTGCGTAAAAGCCAATAAATGCATAGATCGCTCAACGATGAAATATCGGGGAGGGATACAGATGAGGGGAAAATCAACTTTTCATTTTATTTCCTTTACTTTCAATGGCACGTGTGTGCCAGTTTTTCCAGTTCAAGGTCAATCTCGCCTTTTTAGATGGCGCGTCGCAATGATATTGCTCTAAATATCTCAGCGCTGAAATTGCATTCTCGAATGATTTTGTCTATGTGAATACTTAGATTTATAAAGAGCAATCGCCTTTTACTACTGAAAATTTAACGAATTTTTTTTGTTTTAAGAAAACTTAAATTTTTAAACAAACAAATCTAACGATGATTTTATTTAATTTTTATTAAAAATTTAAAAATATGTAAAGGCTAAAAATCTTGTTTAAAAGTTATTGTAAAAATAAATTTTACAATAACTATGAATAAAAAGAATTTAAAAAGATAAACACTTTTTTAAATAAAAAAGAAAAAAGAAAATAATCTGCAAAGCGCAAAATATTTTAATATATATGAGTAAAATTTTAAATAAACGTCGCTGGATCAATACGTTCATGTTGGATAAAGCACCGAAAAATGCAACGACGACGCACGGATTTAAAAATAAATTGTTGTATATAAAGTATACTAATTATTATTGATTTTCAAATGTAACATATATATATATATATATATATATTGTGATGTTGTCTATCTTGATATTATCTAAATCTTGATATTATCTAACTATTTATTTTTAGTAAAATTTATAGAAATCTATCTTCTATTTGAATATAAACAAAAGCTTTCGTACTAGGTACATTAAAAAAAAAGTTATCGAATGAAAGTTGTTTAAAAATTCAATTCGAATATTCGTCAAGTATGTTATTTTATCGGTAAAATTTTCAACGCTTGAAAAATTTTATCGCAATGCTTGTTTGTTTTTAAAAGCAAATGACAAGATTAAAACTCATTAATATTCATGTGCGCTTTCAATGTATGGGTGAACTTAACCATATTAAAAATTACACAAACAAGTTAGTACATTGCATTAAATGCATGCTTATTTTGTAAAATACATTAATCAAGATCTGTTTTATTATAATAATAAACAAAATTGACAATAATAATAATTAACATTGAGTTATTAAAAACTTTAGATAGAAAGTGTAGTCCAGTATACGTAAAAAAGAATAAGAGAAAACATATTTAACGAAGAAAAAAATTTCTCTTTTATTTGAATGAAAATTTTAAAATGTAAATAATCTATCGTATCTTTATCGAAAATTCCAATAATAAATCTTTGTATTGTAATCGCATTATCAAATTAAATTGAAATATTATTTACATAATATTTTGATCGATGTATAAAATAAAGAAATAAACATATTGACACGATATTGAATTTAATTATAATTTTGTGTCACAATAACAAAAATATTTATAAATATTTTTAAATTAAATTATTTTTATAACAAGAACATTATAAACTATATAAATAAAGAAAAAATGGTTTGTAAATCAAAATTGCGATGGAATTTCTAAATAAAGCAGCATACGAAATCTATATTGGGCAATATATATATATATATATATATATATATATATATATATATATATGTATATATTGATTTTATCAATAACGTGACCTAATTCAACTTACACGTACGCACATTTGATCAAATCGAAAATATACCGTTAAAAAAAAGCATAAACTTTCGTCAATTATATGATTCATCATATCCGTTGAAATTTTTACCGAGTCCTAAAATTATCTCATCTCTCTCTCTCTCTCTCTCTCTCTCTCTCTCTCTCTCGCTCTCTATGCTTCTGGGAAAAGTTCAAGTCACTATCGAAGCAGTGCATACGTAATGAGCATTCGCCGCTATCAAAACTCATTCTTATCGCGAGCGTATTGTTGACTCGCACTGGCGTCAGACACGCGTCTAGACGCAAATATACACCCGTGACGTTATTTCTGGATATAAGGAAGGAGATAGATTCGCGTTGCCCACGCGTTCTCTTTCCCTCTCTCTCTCTCTCCCTCTTTCTCTCTTTTTTTCTCTTTCACGAAGGACAAGGGATAAAAAGATATCACGTACGGACGTATAGATGTGACTGGCTGCTCGTCTCTATCTATCTCGGCTTCCCGAAAATCGATCAGAACGACGCGCCCTAAATTCAGCAGCGGTCGCGCGCGCGCGCGCGCACCTATATACGTAGTGTACGTTCACAACCACTCGAATACTCGAGCGCGCGCGCGGAGCCTCACAAGTGGAAACGCGGCCGTGCTAAGGTCAAGGTACTACTCCTCGCTTCGCTCTCTTTCTCTTTATATCTCCGCTCGCGTCTCCTTTTCGCTCGTACGCCATTTTTCTTACCTCTTTCATCTTTCTCTCACTCTCTCTCTCTCTCTCTTTCTCTCTTTCTCTCAAAAAAAAAAATAACAAAAATTGCGCGATTCGGGGAAACCTCGGGGATTTACATTGACCAGTTGAGAAGGAAGAAAGATTATTATGATTGTGCTTTAGGGATAATTTATTTTACCTTTCTTTTTAACTTTTATTCGTTAATGAAATTTATATATTATGCAAGCGAGGCTCTACTGTGACATTGTGACGCAGGGATATCAAAGTTAAATAGACTTTTTTCAATATTTAATAATTTTTATGATCGTCGAGTTTTAGACGATATATTTTTTCAATAATGAACAACAATTTATTTTCAAAAAATAACGATTTAAATTAACCATCAAATCTTTAAACACTGAGCTTTGAGAATTCGCAGCACGTTTACATTTTAATTCATGAGTTTTTTTTCTAACAATAAGCCTTATAAAGCATTTTTTACTTTTAAACGATTTTTTTTTTTTTTTCAAGCTTCGTCTTGAAAATAATGCTAATGAACGATCAATTATAAAATGTATCATTTATAATTATTAAAACTTGCGTATAAAGTATTAAAAAACATTTGAAGCGTAAAAAATTGCGATGCCGTTGGAAATTCTGTATTAAAAAGTTAACTACGGAGAAAAGACACTTGATGCACAATTGTCTGACTTGTTACAGCTGTTAACTTTGAAATGTGTTAAATGATTGTAAGTGTACGATAAACTAATAAATTATGTGATTGATTCAAAATTAATAAAGATTTTTTATATTATTTTTTGTTGAAATTTCATTTAACATTATACCTACATTTTATTACATGTTTAATTTTCAATTATTATTTCTCTGATAGTGATAGTTTTAAGTAAAAAGTAGTATTTTCATTATGTTTAGAATTTATCGTAGATAGATGAATACAGATTGAAAATGTATTTTCATTAAAAATTAGCTGTTCATCATAAAAAAGGAAAAATTTATTTCTTCATAAAGAATATAATTGATATTGGGATAGAATAAACAAAGTGCCAAACAGCAAAAGTACATAAACGCTCAAATTCAATAGGAAGAAAATACAGTCTCTCATTTAATTATAATTTTCATACCGAAAATTCATTTCAAAATTCATTTATAGACAATTTATATAAACGAAATAATGCGGTCTATTGTTGGCTAAGTTTTAATTTTTTTGAAAGTAAAGGGCGAAAAATTAAAAAGAAAATTTATGATAAATTATGTAGAAAATACAATAAATCCATGTGACATTTTAATATTGAAAATATTTCAATATTTAATTTTACATATTCTTTCTGAACAAATCGAATCAATAAAATTTAGAAAGAAATAATAAATCTCGTTCAAATCAATCTACATCATGCATAAAGCGGTAAAACGTTTCTTATTCTTCCACGAATAAAAGAAACGCCTCTTTAACGTAACAAAATATCAAGAGCGAAATTTGCGTTTTCAAAAATTTAAGAAAGAAAAATTTTTTCCCGAGAACGAATACGTCCCGCTCTAACGCTCCCCTTTCCTTAAGCTATATACTAGAACGCGAAGGCAGCGGGTAGAGAACGTCGAGAAAGAAGAAAAGTCGTCGTTGGCATTTTTTCCTCGCGCGAACATCCAAACGGCGAAGACGTAGTAGAAAGCCCCGCGGGGCTTATAACGCTCGCGCACACGAGCGAGCGAGCTAGCTCGCGCGTGTGTAAGTGTGTACGAGAGGGCAAGAGAGTAAGGACGCGAGGGCCGCAGACGCGTACACATGCCGAGGAAGAGAGAGAGAGAGAGAGAGAGCAGAGCGAGGAAATCGATGCAGCATCGCTCGCTCGTGTGCTAAAAGACGTCGATTCAGGCGCGCCCAACACTGCCCGTTCCTTCTATATTTCTTTCCTCCCTACCATTTTTTTCCACTTCACCCACCCTCATCCTTGATAATTTCGAGGGTCGCCTTTTTCGTTCGGTGAATCGTATTAATTGACGGGGAGAAATGAGGAAACGGGGGGTGGGGGGCTAAGATACGCCTAATTATAATATTTGATGTGTGTAAGGGTCTATTATTCGTATAGATGTAAGTTCTGCGACGCGCTGCTTTCGATTTACAATCTTATTTCGATTTTTATGATGAAGCCGATTGTTTTGTATCAAAATAGTGGCGTTTTTTTTTTTTATTTTTTTTTTTTTTTTCAGCGTTAGTTGTAGGTATTTCGTATGTCACCGATGCTGCAATTTTTTATAATTAAAATTATATAAAAATTTATTTATGTATAATTAAATGGGATTCTTAAGAAATTCATTTATGTTAAATTTCAATATCGAAAGATTCACGTATATATGTGCTGTTAAAGTTTGTTTTAAATTGAAAAAAATTTTTATTTAAAAACATGTATGTTAAAATTTGGTTATTCAAACGCAATTAATCTTGTGTTTTTAAACATTTTTTTTTTTAAATAAAAATTTAGTTTGGCTTTTGATTAATTTTTAAATAATAGCAAATATCTGCACAATCAAAATCTCAGCCTATAATTTTCATATTGATTTTAGAAAAAAAAACAAAAAAAAAAAAACAACTATAAAACTTATATTCTATTATAGTTTTTTTAAACAAATAAGAAATTAACAATCAATCTAGCATATTTTACTTAAAAATCGAAAAATTTTTTTAATTAAATAATATTTAATATATTGTGTAAAATATTTGTTAAAAATAACATTAATTCTGCAAAATGTTTTTATTACCTTTGGTGTTTATGGAACAATTATTGATTTAATTCGTCTAATTTTTCGTAGTTTTTGACGATTCGGTAAACTAATAATGCGATAAAAATTATAATACCTAACGTCGTTAAAAATAATGACGATCCCTGTATTATTCAAGAAATTGACGTATTTTCTTTAGCAATATATCACAAAGAAGCCTAATTAAAATACGATTACACTGGATAAATTAAAACTATGTAAGTTACATTATTATGAAAATAAAATTCTATTTATAAATGTAAAAAAAAGGATCTAAAGATTTTTATTCCTTTTGATACATTTTTATAATTTAAATTTATCTTTTATTAATTTACATATTATTTAAAAACGTTATTAAGTACAGTACATGTTTAATAATTATAACGACGATTCAAACATTTACAAAGTCCAGTTAAAATATTATTATTTAGATAAAAGAAAAACATAATGAGTAATAAAATTATATTAAAAAAAAAAAAAAAATGGAAATTGATATTAATAAAGTTTAATTGATAAAGTTTAAATAATAAATAATACAATAAGAAATAACTATCCTCCCTTTACTCCCACTTGCAAACATCCCCTTAAAACAGACGCATCATATATCCAATTCCCGTAAAATCAATCGATATCGAATGCATATAGCGCTCAAAGTATACCCATCAAAGCGAAATCCATATTTATTTCTCGGCTAATGTCGAGCTCGCTAGCATTTCCAGCAAGCTCTAATTAGTCGGCTGCACGCGCCCGCGCGACATTGTTTCTACCGGTTACAGATAAAAAAAAGCCTCGTAACCATATACAGTTAACATCTTAATTATCGTATATACTTATACGTCTCACCAAGGCCGCGAGTATCCGTACGCGAGAGTATACGTATAGTACAATGTATGTATATATATACAATATCCTAATCTTGCTCCGTAAATAAATAGCGCGAACGCGACGCTTGGAGAAGGAAAATTATTAAGCCGCGCGAATGAAAAGCAACGATAATTCGTAGCGCGTTATACGGCGATACGTGCACGCGACACCTTTTCGCGAAATATCCGAAGAATCAAGCCGCATAGACGGTAAAAAATATACGATAAACTAGACAGCCCCGTAACTACATAAACGGCGACCAGAGGTGTTCAGATTACAAGGGCTCGTAAAAACTCCGTATGTGGGTAAAATAAAAGGGGAGAAAAAAAGAAGAACACGAGAAAGAAAGCCTCGCGCGCGTATTCGTGTTCGTCAGCAGGTGGCGAACTCCTATTTGACGCGTGTGTACGCTTATGTATACGTACGCGATGCAACGAAGTACGACGGCACGAATACAACATCGATAAGAGAACAAGGGCTGTCGATGTACTTACGAGGAAAGTTAGGTAGGGCCACGAGAGTCCATTTTCCTCGGTCGACCGCTGCTGCTCTCGCTCTTTCCTTCGAAGGCAATCGCGGGCGCGCGCGCGCGCGCGTACGACAGAGAGAATTCGTTCTTTCGCAACGAG
Source organism: Chalcis sispes (assembly GCA_949987625.1). Classification (NCBI taxonomy): domain Eukaryota; kingdom Metazoa; phylum Arthropoda; class Insecta; order Hymenoptera; family Chalcididae; genus Chalcis; species Chalcis sispes. The sequence continues at coordinate 61,789,928 of OX465094.1, forward strand.
TCGCCAGTTACGCACTAGTTTGTCGGGTGGACATGACCGCGTCCTATCGCTCTCGCCTCTGCCGCTCGTACACGCAGTCGCGCGCGATAGCGTAGTTTTAGTGCGACAGAGAGAGAGAGAGAGAGAGAGAGAGAGAGAGAGAGAGAGAGAGAGAGGGTCGACGAAGAGGAGTGGGATATACGTCGACGAGGAGAACGTCGATGCCGGCGCCTGCGCACCTTTGCTTTTACGAAGCTCGAGCTCTGTGAGTCGAGCGTTCTTTCTTCCTTTTCTGTTTTTTTTTTTTTTTTTTTTTTTTCTAGTTATCGTCGCGTTATAAATTTTGTTTTCTTCCTTTACGACTTATTCTGTCCTTTAAGATATTTCGCTGAATGGGTTTTTTGGGAATCGTCTCCTCGCTTTCTTTTTTTCTTTTACTTTAGGTGCTAATATTGATTTGTTATGAATCAAAAAATTATTATGGATTAACATTTGAAAACTTTTTATTCAAATTTCTTAGTGCAAAGATTAAAGAAATCAATATTTATGTTAAAAATTTTCTTATCATTTTTTTTTTTTTTTTTTTTTGAGTTATAAATATTTAATACATTCGGTGAATAAAAATTCATTTTAACTTGAATTTTTATATAAATATTCTTTGAAATGTTTACTTTATAAGTGATTGGCAGACATCGATGAGAAAAAACTTGCGAATAATCTAAAATATGAAATATTTTAAGACATTTTAGAAACTTAAATTCTCAAAATTATTTAATAACTGATTTTTAATTAAATTCGTAAAAAAAAAAACTTAAAGTTTGGAAATTAAAATTTTCTATTTTAAGAGAAATTTAAATTAATCGTCAACAAAATATTCAATAATTTCTTTAACTTTATTTAATTACAATTTTTTTTATCAATTTTAAGATAAATTAATTTCCTTCATTTAATCAAATGACCGAATTTAAGCAAAAGATAAACATCTTCATTGTACGTGTAAAGTATAATATTAAATTCTACTATTGATTTTTGTTTTCGTATATGTATATTAGGATAATATACTATAAAATTAAAAAAATTATGTTGAATACAAGTTTGATATTTATTTATAAATATATATATATATATAAAAATGAAGTATTTTTTACAGAATTTTAGCTTTATTTTTCATTATTAATGTTAATTTACGTAATATGACTCAATACTATATTTGTATGTACGCAATTGATTGATTAATTAATTATTTAAGAATAAAATATCACTCATATCAATCCTTAAACTTTTTTCATAAATACTTTTTATCTATTGTATAAAAAATTGTTCAATTATTATAGATAATTTTTATGTAACATTGACAATTTAATTTGTAAAAAATAGCATTTTATCGTATGCAATCTGGAATCCATAAAATATTTATACTTTCTATCTAAATATTTTATTTTATTATTTTTTTTTTTTTTCCAGATATAAAATAAAACCGATGAATTGAAAATGGATTCGTAATAGTGCTAAAATTCCAGGAAAATAGCTCGCGTATAGAAGAGACGATCGTCGCTATATAGAAAACGTCCTCTTTATAAAATTCTCTTGAAAAATAAGTACTATTTTTTACTTACTCACTTCTCACTTGTCTCTTTTTTACTTCTGTCCAATACGTCCTTAACATTTTCATTCTTCACTCGCTCGTTTTTTTCCCGGTTTTCCAATCTAAACGATCTTTTTTTTTTTACCCAACATTATACACTTTTTTACCTTTTCTTAGTTTTTCTACACAATTATTTTCTATACACTTTCTATTACATTTTCAGACATTTATTATATATATCTTTATACATATATCGCCGTTTATTCCAAGCATTATATGATATCTCGCTCCTTCTTTGCGTTATTTCACGTTCCACCCTTCGAGTGGATTTTGCTCTTTCACTTCCCTTTAAAGCTCTTGTTCCATCGCTTTTTCCCTCTCTCTCTCTCTCTCTCTCTCTCTCTCTCTCTCTTTTACTATAATTCATTCCTCCTGGTTTGTGCGAGCATCCGATGCCTCTCTGATCCTTCTCTCTTTCTCTTTTTTACACCAACTACCGTAATAGTCAAAGCACGAGATGGCGAATAATTTTCGCAAAATAACTTAAGGAATAATAATAAGCGAAATAATAAGGATTCAAGATAGCTTGAACATTTTTATTTCAAACCTTTTACGTGAGGATGTCTAATATAAAATTAAATGATATTATTATAATAATTAGTATTAACATTATTTGAATGCATTCTTTCGAACGAATTTGTTCTTCGAATATTTTTAAAGAAAACTTTTCGACTTTTTACAAAAATAATGTAAACAGTTTCGATTCATTTCCAGTTTCTTTAACGTTTCTTTGACGTTATTCAGAGTGTCCCCTCAGAGGATAGACTCTACTGCAAAGGATTATAACATATGACTGAAGTAGATATTGAAATAACGCATATCGAGAAAGTGTAAAAATATTCAAATTTATAATATTATATATATATATATATTTTTTTTTTTTTTTGTACAAAAAAGTCAAATCAATATTCTAAGCAAAATTTAGACAATAATATTGTACGCGTATTTTATTGTAAAAATGATGAATTTGTTTGTGTAAATTCTCCGTTGATATGACATTTTAATTAGGACAGATTTACTATATCGGTTGATCAAATAAAAGGCCCATATATTTCGAATAAGTTATTTCAATTAAAAAAAAATAAAAGAAAAAAAAATTAACGGTTTGCTATTTCCAAAATAAGATATTGTTAATTAAATTACGATACTTTTATTTTATTAAAAATTAACAAGTAATCTCGACGTTAATTTTAGTACTTTGATTATTACACATTATTTTGAAATTATTCAACATTATTAAATATTTCAAATTTTCATATACTATATAATAAATTAGTTATTATTTAATGACATCCACCAATTTCTTCTGTTATCATTACCGTATAAATCAAATAAGTCGTAGCTAAAATTTAATTAATTAAATTGCGAAAAAAAAAATGGGAAAAAATAAACGGTGTATGTTTGGATGAATAAATGAAATAAATTGAGTCATTCGTTAGGTAAACTCCGTAAAAATCCTTGTTTCCTAGTCATAAACGTTTTAATTAGCAAAAAAACCTTTTTACTTTTATTTATTTTTTCGTGTGACATTGATTTTCCAAACTCTTGATAAGAACGTGTTTCTTTTTTTTCTTTTTTTTTTTTTTTTTTATGGAAAAAAGTTTTGTAAACTCTTACAAAAGTTTTTATAGCTCTCCATACACTTATTTCACAAAGTCGTTTTTTTTTTCTATCGCAAGTTTTTTTAATTCAAGAAAAGAAGTTTTTTTTATTAAAACTGTTGTGTAAAATTGAAATTTTGTATCAAAGTAAATAAATAAACGCGACAAAACTATTTTTATCATACGAATCTTTAACAATTTTTCTATAAATACATAACAATGTTACATCTCAAGATGTATTTAACTATTTATGTCAATATTATGCCTTAAATATTATAACAAAAATAAAGTTTAAAGGAAAAATTCCAAGCAATTTGCAATTTTTATTAATGCACATGCGAGTACAGTTATCAAGAAGGCGTTAAAGAAAATATAAAATGAAAAAGAAAAAAAAAACAGAAACGAAAGGAAAGTGCAATTCTCAAGAGAAATGAGGAAAACTCATCGTTATTCCAACAGCTCGCTGGGCGTATAAGTCCAGCTTCCTTTAAAAAGGCAGCCAAAGAAAGAGATAGAGAGAGAGAGAGAGAGAGAGAGAGAGAGAGAGAGAGAGAAAGTTAAGAAATAGCCGAGCAAATGAAGTTCATAATAAAGGAGAGATAGAAAAACAAAGTTTTGTGTAAATTAGAGAGAGAGATATTCTTAAAATTTATTTCATCATAAATTCGGCTGACGCAATTCGCGAATGGCAAGAGCATACAAGGTACGGGGGCGCGTGTTCTTCAACCCACATACTTCTCGATACAACCATTTTCGTCCCACCCCTTTTCACTTTCTTTCATCCCTTCCAAAAGAAAAGGTCGTAACGCGCGCGTCGGCGGAATTACACGGAGAGCCGACGGAGACAATTCATCGGAACCAGCCAATTTCCTCAACATTTCGTTTCTCTCTCTCTCTCTCTCTCTCTTCCTTTCTATGTATATATATATATATATATATATATATATATATATATATATATATATATATATATATATATATATATATATATATATTATCTGCCTCTTAGTATGCATGTAGGTTTCCGTAACAGTCGGTCCCCTGCCACCATCGGATACTGGATGCGTGTATGCATATGGAAGACTTCACTTAACCGAGTGGTATTCTCGGCTTCTCGAGAAATTGAACGTTATGAAACTAATGAAAAAGTTCATCTTGAACTCAATTGAAATTTAATGCCGTGACTTTTTCAAGTGTTTGCGTTATTCTGAAATTTTCTTGAATGAACAATTGAATTTTTAATCGTTGTTATGGTTAAATTATTACGAGTTGATTATTTTTTAGTCAATTTTTATCAATAATTTACTTTAAATTGTTGCGTAGCGTAAATGTATTAACAAATCTATTGCTTTATAAGAAAAACCGTACGTTATTTTTAAACATTGAATAATTTTAATAGTGTTTAGAATAATACTACGGCATATGTAATATCAAATTATCATAAACTAAATTTAAAATTAATCAACATTAATTAGCCGCTTAAAAGTATAAATTACGTAAAAACTGTAGTACAACGATACGAAAAAATATTTCTGTTGTGTCATTATTTTCATTGCATCGAATGAAAAAAAAAAAAGATTGGAAAACAATATCAAATATTTAATAATTTGTGACAATGAACAAATAGAATACTAATTAGCAACATTCTAAGGCGGATTTAAGAATCCTTAAGCGTTGGATTTGTTTCTAGGAATTAATAATTACTCTTACATAAATATTAATTAATATAGACAGTTATAATATATTCCAGTAAAAAATATTATCTTAAAGAAAAATCTTTTCAGTTTATAAAAAATTACTTTCGCTTCTGCTTTTTTTTTTTTTTTAAAGCATTAAGGTATTGCTGTTGGTCTGAACAAACGCGCCTGATACTACTGAATCGCATTTATTTATTTTTTTTAAAATTTATTCTTATTTAATTGGAACTAATTATTGAAAAAATTTATGTGTATGAACAAATAAGAAATACAAATAATAGATTAGCTTGTTAATAATAATAAATATACAATATTCATTAACATTTAAGCAATACAAAATTATAAATATGTATTTTACTTAGTGTTATAAATTTTTAAACCTTTAGATGCAAGACAATGTGAATTCTTTAATAAATAATTTAAATAATGAACTAATGATTAAAACTGGTAAAGGTATTTTAAAATTATTAATTAATAAATAATTTTATATCGGATAATTTAAACAATTTTATCGCGTTTAATGCAACATAGAAGAATATTACATTCTTTTAAAACTTAAAAATGTGATATCTATTTAATTACAGATTTTTCGAAAAATATAGCAAATTATATTCCTATTGCAATATGTAATAAAATTTTAGATTAATAGTTATAATATTATCAAAACGAAATGTGAAATTTTGATTAAATTATTGCGATTTGTTATTATTATTATACCAATAAGTTATTTATATATATGTATATATATATATATATATATATATATATATATTCATTTGCTAGTTCATTAATTATTTTCACTGCATTATCTATCTATAATTACACGTAAAATATAGCGATAATAACCATTAAAAATTTTAAAAATTGCTGATTAAATATAAAATCACTTGCTTAACGATTTTGAAACTGTTTTTTGATTACTTTGCTATTATGTTTCACATATAAAAAGAAATAAAATAAATCTTTTACAGATTAAAACGATATTTTTTTTTAATCACAATTCAGAAATTGCGCAATAAGCACGTAAAAATTAATAAAGCATTCCTTGTTTTCACGTACCACAGCTAATAACGAGGAATATTAAGATTAACGTACAACTTCCGTTAAACTTTGAAATAATAAGATTTCATCAAAGATTACATCAAAGCGTTTATAGTGCTAGGTTCAATTATTCTCTCCCCCTTCTCTCTCTCTCTCTCTCTCTTTTCTTTATCATTTTTCGAAAACGCCGGAGGGATACATATGCTAGCCGCCCGCATCAGCACGTGTCGGACTCACGCTTCTCTCTTCCGCTTGCAAGCCGTTGACGTACGCGGTCTGCCTTTGCTCTCGGTTTCCTCGCACGTGCCTTCATATGTATATAGTATAAGTGCATGTATACGTATACGTGTAAGATAAACCCGCATTAACGAGCGCCGACGGATCAATATAGCGTTAAAACTTCTCATATATGTATACTGTGAGGCAAAAGAATCGACGTTCAAACGTGTGTCCTAAAGGATAAATACGAAAGTAATAATTGATTTTAACGCTACGCATACATTACAATTGTCATGGTAATTTTTTTTACTTAAATCTATAACTGAAAGTAAGAAAATTTTTGCAATTGTTAAAATTTTACCACACGAAATTTATATTTTACAATAATTATTTTATTTAGGATTTAGACCATTCATAAAAATTAATTATTACAAGTATTATCGTAAAAAAAAATATTGGTTAAACCATTGTTTACATTTCATTTGTCACTCGTTCAAGTATTAAAATTTTTTTAATTTTTCTAAATAAAAAACTCAAGGGCGCACGTAAAACAATAATGATTTTCCATTAAATTAATCTCGACATTTGAAACTAATAAACAAAATTTAATGCATCATTCAACGAAAATAACTCTTCAAGCAAATAACTCGAGCAATATTATACCTGTACATACTTTAATTGCCGCGCAATTCTCCCTCGCGTAACGCACACCCTTGAAATCGAGCCGAAAAAAAAAAAAAAAAAAGAGAGAAACAAGAGCCCGTTACATCTCTTGCGTTTAAGATTCGGTATATACGCAGCTGTATGGCGTACATAAACAAATACGTTTACTTTTTTCATTCCGAGGCGCTTATTTCGCGTGCGGAAAGGTCTGCGGTTAATTGAAATTTGAGAAGTCACCCTCGCGTGCCCGATGTTTTGCGTGTGGTGAGACCCTCGTAAACGTATTTCGAGCCTCAAATTATTTAGGGCATAAACGAGGGTGTTTATGTATTATTTTTTTTTTTTTTTTTTAAATAGAGCTTAAAATTTTTTTTCTCGGTCATTTCTTTTTTTTTTTCTTTTTTTTTTTTTAATTATTAAGAGTTTTTTTCTTATTTTTTTTAACGTTTATTCGTGGAATTGAAAAAGAAAGTGTTTGAAATTTATAAAAAAAAATGTAAGAAATTTATTACATGTATTTCTTGCAAATGACAATATCAAAAGACGCAATTAATGAAAACGAACGGGTAAAGATGTTTAATTACTTATATAATAAAATTAAGTAAAATTAAATTATGTTGTTTTAATAGTATAAATGATTCTTACCTGTTAGACGTGTGTTTTTATTTTTACTTACTTACTTATTTTAAAAAAATAAGTTTTTTTTTTTTTTTTTTTTTTTTTTTTAAATTAAATTTGACGATATATTTAGTAGAAGATTAATATATTTTAACTTATCTTTATTCTAGATTAAATCAAAATAGAGAATCCCTTGTTACTTTAACTGATTATGATGGATAGGGGACTGAGTCTTTCTTAGTATAACAAATTCATATTTTATCCTTGCAATTTCATTCCGAGCACAGCTTAAATAATATTGTGTACACCTATCCAAAGGAAATTGTATTTGGAAAGCGAGTAGTATCGCTATTTATCGACCTTTTCAACAATTTTAAAATACAGCAAACATTTAGGAAATTAGTAAACTATATTTTAAGTATTTAAAAATTATACTTTATCCATTTAATAAAAATTAAACGAAATTTTAATTCGAAAATATATATATATATATAATATAAATAACTAAAAAAAAATATAAATAATATAAATAATATAAATAAATGAAATAAAATATAAATAATCTTTAAAGAATTTCAATTGTCTACAAACATACTTACGGTAATTATCTTGATTTTATAAATAAATATACATTACACATTTTTACGAAATTTTACTAAACATAAAAACGGGGATTTTGAAAATTAATTTTAATTAACGTAAAATAAATGTAATATTATATTCTTAATGGTCATGATTATGGAAATGTGCAATTTGGGCAGCAAATCTAAGCGCAGCCTGCATTAAAAATCAATGAAATCAAACGCATATATAATCAAAGTTCATTATAAAATAAATTTTCGTGCTACATGCTTAAAAATAATAAAGAAAAAACAAATTTTATAAATATTATTATTTTATTTAGAATGTTATGCAACTTATAAAAATTTAATCGTCACCATTAATGAAAAATTTTTCTATTAAATTGATTTTATATTTTTATTTTTTGTCAATTATTTTTATTATTCATTGTAATAAAACTGAAAAAAAAAAAAGAAACTAAATTTTATCATCGATACGTGCAATCGATTTTGATAATTGATTGTTAAATTTATTGGGATAATAATGAATAAGTTTACAGCTTTCATTTTGAGTACTATTAAGTATTCATTTAAAATTTATTTATCTAACAAACATCGATGCATTGGAAATGTAACACAGTAACGGTACAGCAAATTTTTCTCTTATATCGTATAAAATCAACGCTTACTACTTTTCATAATAAGATTATTTATTTTTAGTATTCAAAGTAATTATAAATTTCTACCTATTTCTTTTTATACTTTTAATTAATATTATGAGATTTTTTTTTTCATTTACATATTACAGGCATCGTGAATAAGTTATTCAATTTCTTAATTGTTCTCATTAGGCAAAAATCTCTCTACAGTTATACTAATTTAACACATTTATTGAAAATTAATATTATACAAACAATAAATATATTGAAATGAGTTTTTATTTGAATTAAAATCAATATATTATATAGTCTGAATAAAACTGTAACATATCAGTTGATAATAAATCTATTAATTTGCACCTATATATATATATATATATATATATATATATATATATATTTTTTTTTTTTTAAATTAACGCTTTAAAATAAATTTATGATAAAAATTGGAATAAATAAGTTCTTTTAAATAATTTTAATAATTCAATAGTATCTATAAATATATGATATTTTTTTATTAACGACCGAATATTTTCGTTAATTATTTGTATATCACTGTACGCATTTAGGCTTTTTTTTCTTTTTTTTTTTTTTTTCTTTTATATATTGAACAAAGCGCAATTGGTAACTACGGCTCTGTTAATAATAGCTCTGAGCTTTTTTTCGATTAGCGTACATGCGAAAGGCACTTTTATCTCTTTTTTGTTCTATTAAAATTGACAATATCTATAATCAATTCTAAAAATTAAAAATTCTTACTTATAAAATTATCTATTTGAGTAAGTTCTGAATTTTTCGTATACAAATATTATTAAAAACATATGTATCAAGATTCTATTTTTAATTAATAATAAAATGACACGTCAGAAAAAAATAAATACAAATAAAATAGTTTGAACTATTTCTTAGCAGTCAAATTCACTTTTATGAGATTTCAATATTCTTAAAATAGATTCATTTAATAACTAAAAAATGTAAACTTATCTTCTTTATGAAAATAAATAAGTTCTTATTTTAAATTGCGTATAATAAAATACATAAAATGTTCTATAAATTTTCTCTAAAAAAAAATGCATATAAATTTGTGTAACAAATATAAATTCATTCTATATAGTTTTACAGGAATTTGCAAAATGCTTATAAAATTTTTTGATGTATTACTTACAATGCTAAAAATTTATCTTTAATTTAATTTATCTTTTAGGTATTTTAGGACTAATTTTTTGATTAATCTCTTACAGAGACAATTCATGCTTATCAATATAAACAAATGATTTAATTCACCTATCGAATCCTATTAATGAATTATAAATTGGAATGATATATATATATATATATATATATATATATATATATATATATATCGAGTATCGCAAATAGTATATAATTTCATCTATGTGAAAAAATCTTTTTCAAATTACAAACATTAACACTCTTCGTATATATAAACAAGTTTTACTTCTTTGAATTCAATTACCGTTCATACCTTATTACCGACTAAGATGCTTCTGTCAAAATGAGCCTATAATAATATGAATATAGTTAACTATTTCAGTACCGTAAGTCTGTATATTCTGCGTAGTTACATATTGTAAAACTTTAAAGAATTTATTTTTTGTTGGAATTATTTTAAAAAAATATTTTTTAAGACATTATTGTTATAGACAATATCTTCCGTTCATCTTTTCCTATAAATTACAATAATTTTTAGAGTATAAATTTTATTAAATAATAAATTTTTGTTTTGAAAATATTTAATAAGATAACATACATTTTTATTTCCTTATGAATTATTATTTAAAATTGGACAGATAATTTCTAAAAATTTCATTCTTTTTATAAAGTAATATATATATTTTTTGATGTTAAATTTTTAATAAAAACTCTAAATTTTTTTGTACAAAAACCATTAAAAAAAAAAAATATATATATATATTATTTTTATGTTATTATGAAATATAAAACTAAAATTTTATACTTTAAAATGTATGTACATATACATTAAAAGTATCGTGTGTTAACATTAAAAATTACTATAATTAATGCAAGTAAACTAGTACGATTCAAATAATCGAGTGTTATTTTTATAAAATGTTACGAAGTGAATGAAAATTTTTTCATTTCAACAAGACTGTTTCGTAAAATTGAAAAAAATATTAACTTAAAAAAAAAAAATTTTTTTTTTAAACAGAATCATATCATTTAAAATCTTAAAATATGATGATCTATAAATATTAACAAGGTATTATAAATTTGAATAATAATTTTGACGTTACCATTAATGTCGACCTATTTATATTAGCAAAAAATATAATCGCATTCAAACGATATACAAAACCTTGTATACTATAAAATTTCATTCGGCATCAAATGCGAAATTAATAACTTTACGCGTGCAAATTAAAAAAAAAATTAGTATTTAATACTAGGTATTATGTATACCTAAAGTTTGCATACCATCTAAACCGTCGAGCAAAAAAAAAGAATTCCTCAATCCCACATGCAATCTTTTCGACATATACAACTCACTCGGCAATAAAAAAAAGCCAAAGCTATAATAAATAATGTACGCCGATCTTTTTAGCGCGTTGCAACGCTGCTTTTTGCGCGCGAGCGCGCGCTTACAATAAACTGGGGCATATAACGAGTCTTACTATCTAGCAATTTTAACATTGTTATGCACGGAAACGGCCACGAGGTCCTCCGTCGTCTCTTGCAGTTGCGTATCGTCGCTTGGACTTTCCGCGCGAGGTTCACCGGTGTATCAAAGATCGAGGGACGCACCGGAGCCGTGATCTTGTGGCTGATGATGCAGTTGAGATTGTGACTCCTCGTACAGCAACGGCTCCTCTTCCACCGTCATTTGCACTGCGAACAAAACTCTTCTCATGCACACGGGAGTCTCTCTACGAAGTATTAGCTTGACACTTCACCGCGATCCCTACTTATCTCCCCCTGTATTGAAAGTAATTAAACGACTTCTGAAATTTTCTAAAGTGATTCGAATAGACCGAGTTTCATGCTCGCTGATTTTCGCTTTGGGGAAAAAATTTTTTATAAAAACGTATGTGAATGTTTATCGGTCGTCAATAATTCAAATATTACAGGTCCCATGAAAAAAATACAACATTAAATTACATTTTAAAAAATAAATCTTGAAATATGATTTACACAAAAAAATATTTGCGTGATTTTAAAAAATATTAGAAAAAAAAAAAAAAAAAATCTATAATAATTTTATTAAACTACTTACTTTTGCAAAAATCAATAAATTTTTATCATTTAAATTTGAAAAGAGATGATTTAATTTAACTACAAATTCATAATACTTAAGTCGCATCAATTTTTTCATGGAATATGAAATGTTTTAATGCAAACAAATTTTAATATGTATATTATATGTTAATAATAATAAAAATTTGTTATAAAAAAAGATGAATTTTATAAAATTAATAAAATTTAGGAAATTTCAGAGAAATTTTATCACTATGACTAACTAAAGCATTCCTTGCAACAACTTATCATACCAATAAAAATCATAGCACGCGCTAAAGATTTTATCCCATCAATAAAAATATTAGTGTTAAAATTTAAATAAAATTTTCTGCAGGCAACGTTCATTCGTCCGAGAAGATTCGTTTATTGTCAAGCAATGTTAAATAAAGCCAAACGAAAGAAAAATATTTGCACCAATTTTGCGAAACATGCATAAGATCTACGAGCTCCAAAGAAATCGCACATCGAAAATTCATTAGAGCTTGAACATGCGATAGAAATCATTTACGTACCTAATAGGCTGGTGGATTACGCGTCGTAATAAGCAGATATTATAAACAAGCATATATTTTATTTAGAGAGCAAGGAGAGGGCAAATTTTTTATTTGTATACTTTGTTAAAAGAAAAATACTTCTTGAGTTGTTTATCTTACAACATGCTTTATTGGAGCTCGTTACCACATCCGATCGCTCGATACTTTATTATACAGCTTGCATTCTTTGTATATTATTTTATAAAAGTTCAAAAGATGCTTCGCTTGGTTCTAAATATAAACTTAGTTAACAACAATGTTACACTATCATCTTTTATTCCGTTCTTTTTATTTATTAATTTAAAGTCTACCTAGTTTTACAAGATCTTACGCGAGATGCGAAAGTTTTTCTATAGACTCACACGACTTACTTATGTTTTTTTAATGTCATTTAATAAAAGGTCTTTTTATTCGTCGATCGATCGGTTTCGGAAATATTAACTTGTTGCTTTTGAAATACGAAATTGTTTAATAGAAAATTAGTATGCACAAGCTGTGAGGTAAAACAGTGAAATAATAAAAGGGCAGAAGACAGAAAAGATGTGCGCTAAATTATAGTGAAATCTATTCTGTTTTACTTTTAGTAACCAAATGGTAATGGGCGATTATTATCGACATTTCCGAGACTCTTAGACCGTAACGTCCGTACGAATTTAATAGGCGCCAACAGTATATCTGCGATTATACTGATATTTTACGTGTTTCTATTGAAAAATCTTATCTTCAACATTGGTACTATTATTATTTACATTGTATATTTTTTTTTAAGAAAATATGAAGATGCCTTTTTGAGATCATCTTTTTTCATAAAACGGAAAAGCAAAAATAGCGATATTTACAACATTTTTACCTATGAAAAATAAATTGATTTTTTTACGTAAATTAATTTACATAAATTCTTTTTTAAAGTTTAAAGATGCATAAAATAGTTCATCTTATATTTCATTAATAAATTAAATAATAGCGAATAATTTTTTTATGCAGCACAAAATAAGCACTTAATTTAAAAAACTGAAGAATAACATCTAGAATTTAATTTTGCAAACTATAAAGACATCTAACGAATTCCTAATAAATTTTAAAAGTATGTGTTAACCGAAGCCTCAAAAAGTGTATTTCACAAACTTGAGATTCGGAGAGTGATATTTTCTTTGAAGCTACGTTATAACACGTAAGCATCGTATGAAAAAATTATTTGATTTCGTTAAGATAAAAACAAAATGTTAACTCTAATGTTAACTTTAAAAATACGCAACCTTCACCAATAATGCTCACTAATCCATTACAAATAACAATTTTACTATCATTTTATCTTATATTTTTAAAAATAAAAATTTTTTCATTAATTATATACCGTAGTTTTCTTATATTATAGTAATAATGCTATGAAAAAATTAGTAAAAGAGAGAGCGTTTGAGATTTTTGTGTTATTTGACTGAAAAGTGAGCATGATCGATTACAACAATGAATGTACCGTGTTTTTTCTTTTTCTTTTTCTTTTTTTTTTTTTTTTTTTTTTTTTTTTTTTTTGCATCAGATTTATGTACAGATATCATGATAATAATATCTCCCCTTTCTCTTTTCAATTCTCAGTTTGCTACTCATGTTAAAAAATGAGTAGTGCATTCATTATTACAATCGCTCCTTAATGTTTTTTCGATAACCTTCTACTTTGAGATCTGGTAGTAATCATAGTACCATTTTTCTCAGCAGCTTGTACACCACTGGTACGATTTTGATGTAAATGATGATGATCAACAACTGGTATCCTAAAGAGTTGTATATTCAAATGATCACATATTTCCGTGCAAACTTGTGCGCTATACCGAAGTAAATCAAGCGTAACCCAGATCTGAAATTTAGTTTAAATGAAATTATTAAAAAAAAAAAAAAAAAAAAATTTCAATTTACATTTTAAAAATGAATTTATAATAAATTCATTATTTTTATAAATTCATAGATAAAACTTTACAATACAATAGTAAAGTATGTATTTTATTTATTTAAAAATATTCCGTATAAATATTTAATAAATACTTTAATTTCTTTAGAACTTTGTGCTTATATGAAAGTTCATCTAAATATTAGAAGTAAATTTGTACTTCTTTTTATTATCTTTTTATTTTGAAAAGCTAGCGATTTAGATTAATGAATATATTAAATTATGCATATGCCTTGATAAAAAATTTTCTTTAATACATTTATTTATTGAAAAAGATAACAAGCAATATCAAATATTTGTAAATTTTAGAATATATTAAAAGTGTATCATCAAATACAAACAATAATTATCGAAAACTTTACGAATGGTACTTACGAAGCACAGCCACAGGACGTAATATTCCTTGATAAAAAAATTGAAGTACTGATTCAGAAACAGCATCGCTGGTCCTATTAATGAACTATCCAGATACTGCATTTCATTTTTCGTCATATGAGCAACCTGATAAATAAAGAGCAATATTTAATTTCACATTAATATATTTTTAAATTAATTAAACAATAATTTTTCTGTTATCAAAAGCATAAAAAAAAAAAAAAAAAAAAAAAAAATTGTAAAATATTTAAAATTAAATTGGCTTACCACTAGGCGGTTTGTAACTTTGGCTGCTACCATTCCAAATGAAAGTATGTACAACGCAGGATGATTTTCGTAGACATGCTCAGCACTTTTCCTGTAGATTATAAAAGCTGGCACAACAACGAAGCTAAACGGTATGATAGGAGATAAAACGGATGTTCCCTGTAAAAATGTGTACATCTGAACATATCTTAATTTCATAAATGAACGCGTAGGCTGCTCGTCGTTACAAATTTAGAATTAAAATTTTATTATCAAATTTAAACTCTCGGGATATTTATCAAACTTCATTTTTCGTTTAATTTCTAAATTTGTCGCAAAGAACAACAGAAAACAATATAAAAACACCGACATATTTAAAATTAAAAAAGCAGTAAAAAAAAACATCCAATAGCAGACATAACTTTTAAATAAAAGAGTCGAAATGCATATTAATATGTTAATTTTTTCATTTAAAACCACAAAAAATTAATATTTGTATCAAAAAGAAAAAAAAAGAATATATATATATATATATATATATATATATAAATACACAAACACATAATAATAAATATATTTCAAATCCAACATAAAGCCAATAGAAGCCAACAAAAATCAAAAACTAATACGTGCATTCGTGCCAACAATATACAAATACCATTTACCTTGTAAAAACATTTTTTTGCTTATTAATATCAAACATACAAATCAAGAATCAATATAGTGAATGCATCGAGGTGTACATAACTGAAATTATACGCGGAGAACAAAAAAACAGTTACAATTATAAAACTCCACAAGAAATAAGAACAAAAATCAGCATAAAAAAGAAAAACCAAATGATATATGTGAAATGAATGATTTTTAAGATACATTTAAAAGATTTAGGCCCATGTTCTTATAAAATAAATTACAGAGATGAATCGATATCGTTAAAAAGGAAAATAGATGCAATTTTTTTTTTTTTTTTAAGACGCCTGCCTATGACTGTGTGAATTAATGAATATTTAAATTTCTGTTTCATTTCAAAAGACTCAAGCAAAAAATTTCGCAAGTTGTTCGTTTTAAATTATATTTTTATCGAGTTTTCAGCACATCTTATTAAATCGTTGAACAAATAATTTTTTTTTTTTTTTTTTTTTTTTTTTGAATCAACATAAAATCCAGAAAGAAAAAAAAATCAATTCAACGAGCAATGTATAGCGATGAAAATTTTAATTAAGATTTTTTCGAATGAAAGGTCAGCTACAATAATTGTACACAGGTGAAAATTCACAGGTGAAAAAGAAAGGGCCTAAATCGTAAATCGTGAGAGGCAAAAAAAAAAAAAAAAAAAAAAAAAAAAAAATCTGATAGGGGGTGCACTATTACACATCGGTCCTACAATGATGATACGCTGACTTACTGCAACGGTGGAGCCATTCTTTCCGACACCGCCGGCAAGAATGACGGACATGCTGCTGAGCGCAAGCAAGACAGCGACGCCCACTGCGCCCCATAATGGAAAGATCTTCACCTCAGTGCCAGTGTATGGCAACTACATCGTAGAAAAGTGAAATTTCTCTTTGTTAGTCACATGGACGATTTTTGCGGAATATTTACGTGCTTCCTTTCTTTATCACCACCGTTTAATCAGGAATGATTCTTGCTAAATTTTATTTTTCAAGTTGATTATGCAATGTAGAAGATAAAAAAAAAAAAAAAAAAAAACAATATCTTTCTTTTTTTTCTTTCTTTCATTCTTTTTTGTTACTACTTAGGAAAAAAAACTAGAGGTAGACGTTGATTTGAAAAGAAAAAAACCAGAATTCGTTATTATTCGTTATCATTCGTTACAACAAGATATAATATTGTTTTTAAGCAAGTCGCGTTAAAAAATACAAATAAAATTAGCTACGTTCATTAAACTATTATCGAATGCAAATGTTTTTTTTTATAGATGCACAGATTTTTTTTTTAATTTTTTTTTTTTTTTTTTTTTTATCGAGAAAAATTGTTTATCTTATAAAAAGTTAAATGTTAAATAAAAAAACGATTACCTAATTTTGCATAATCAACTTGTTTGTTTTAGAAAATCATTTTTTTTTTTTTTTTTTTTTTTTTAATATAACTTTTTGAATAAATAATTGCAAAAAATTTAGAATAGGAAAGTGAAATAATGATCTTGTTTATTCATCAATAATTTTGATGTTTAATTTTAACAGAAAACTTATTTTATCCATGAAATTCACAAAATCGTGTTTTTTCGTTATACCCTTCTTTCCAATTTTTTTCATTTTTTTATGAACTCTGAAATTGTTTAAAAGTAATTGATAATAATTACATTAGAAAAATATGTTGACATTTCTATGTAGCTTAAACTCGAATTCACAATAATATTGTATCACTACGCGGAAAGATCTCATTTGCATAAATTTTATTGGATTTCTTAATCAGTCTGTGTGTACGAAGTGTGATATAGACCTTTTAATGCAGGAGGGTTTAACCGAGCCTTCCTTGCGACTAAAATAGTGCGGTTCATTCATATGCAAAAAAAAAAAAAATTATTCGTTTTTTTTTTTTTTTTTATTATATTTTTTGTCGCTCCATAATATATTATCATCAACATATCGTAGATAATTGCATAAAAACTTGAAAAAAATTGGCAGTGGGTAGAGATGAAAAAATATTAACATAGTTTTTTGACTTAATAAACAAGTTGAAAATATAAGTATAGTCATGTAAAATTTCAAAGTTCAATAGTATACTTTACAATCATTTTACAGTTTTTTAAAAAAAAGTATTTTAAATATTTAACAGCAAACATTCCTAATTATATAAATTTATCATTAGCAATATTTTTTCACATTTAACATTGATTTATAATTAGTTCCCTGCTCTTTTACTGAAATATTAACATGATTTATGAATGAATGATATTTATGTAACGTCTATTTTTTTAACGAAATATGTTATAATTAATTTAAAATTTTTATTTTAATGATGTATTTAGTAAATTTATCGAAAACCCAAAATAATAAGAAAATTAAATCAATGAAATGTATGTAAAACATGCAACTAATATAATTGTTAAGAAATAATAAAAACTAAAATTAAGCATTACTTTTTCAGTAAAAATTAACAATTTTAATGGAATACAAATATCACAACTTTCTAAATAAATATTTTTTAATGGAAAGTAATGTATAGTGAGTGAATAAAAATAAGTATCAGATTATGTTCTTATTTTCAAAATTATGAACTTTATCAATGTCAGCAATACAAAGAGTAAATTCAACATTAAATTTTATTGCTCAACATGATGTCTTTTATTAAACATTTCTTGTATTTATAATAAAAGTTATTTAAAAATAATTATTTATAATGAGAAAAATAATATTGTAAAATAACTTTAAGTATATGTAAATTATAAATACATACATGATATCTGAATGTTGTTGTGAATTCACACATGTTTTTAAACAAAAAGTTTCGTATTAACGAAGAAGAATAATATAAAGCAATTATTTTCGAGAATACATGATGTTTAAAAAAATTTCAATGAATTAAAAATCTATATATGACAGTCAGCATAATTTTCAAAAGTTAACTTTTTTAAAAATTTCAGATATTTCATTAATCAAAACAAGTGTTCGATAGTGGTCAATAGTTTGACTTTTCCTCTTAAAGATGGTACAAATTTTGATTATTTTAATACAACCATTATTAAGAAGATAATTTTTAATCTAATCAATTATTTTTTAATTTATGAGACGTTCCAATGAATTCTTAGTACATTTCTCTAATGGCTCTAATTTTTTTTCTATTGAAATGTCGGAAAATTTTTTTTACGAAATTGAAGAAGAAAGATTAGGCTTTAATTTGACATAAAAAATTGAAAATCGTATGTGCCCCTCGATTAAAAAACTTAATTTGTTTATAAAAAATTGTTGTAATTTTTTTTTTTTATAAAAAAATTTTGCATTAATCATTTATTTTTTAAAAGTTCAATATTATTGCCGTAATTGAGAAAAAAAATTATGTGATTCTAATAATTAGTATTTGAGATATAACATAAGTTTAAAAATTTTACTCCTTTTTTTTTTAAATATGCATAACTTTTTTAAAAATTAACATTTTGAGCTGATGCTTGGCATAATATCTTATTTTTATATAAACTAAAAGTTGACAAATTTAAAAAAAAAAATCAAACTCGACTCCGAAATGTACTAAGAATTCATTGGAACGTCCCTTATATAAAACCTAATTTTTACAATAATATTTATGAAATAAACATTTTATAAAATATATTTTCATTCATCCAAATTTTCACAGGCTAAATAGTTTAAAAAACTTATTTTTGGGACATAAGAAAGTAAAAAATTGCTTTCAAATACTAGTTAAAAAAAATACCCTCTACCACAATTTCAGTGAAAGTTAAATACAGTAATGTCTTCGGCAAATCAGACATTCCATAATCAAGCTTTTCCTAAGATATAAATGGTTAAGATCAATATTAATTTAGATGTATCTAAAGTATATAAAGAAAAAATATTAATAATAGTTCATAAAGCATAGAAAAATGCATTACTTTTTTTATGTTCTTGTTAGAAAGAGTGACATTCAAGAATTATTACTGTTACTAATATTTTTAATATTAAAATATATGAATAAAAAAATTCATAGCAAAGCACTAAAATTTTATAATGGTTTTATCATAGATTTTTAAGTACAGCAAGTTTTGCATTAGTTAGAACGACTTATAGTAAACGTTCACTTAAAATATTGTACAAGATAATTCAAAAAATGATTCGACCATTGATACCTCTATTAAATTTACAATTTCAAACTAATGAAAAATTAATTAAAAAATTTATTTGTTATTTTTTATTATCAAATTTAATCAAATAGTTACAAATTTCTTAAATATGTTTGATTATTACTCTATGTATATATTACCATACTGCACCATTTATTTCACTCTTTAATAGATATAAGATTAATAAAACCCTAACTCACCAGATTATAGCTGCTATTTCAGCGGTTGTTAACTCAAGTTATATAAAAACTCATAGAAAATTCTTGATTCTTTAGAATCTCAAAAAACTTGTTTATCTACTTATTTACTTTGCTCAAAATTGTGAAAAGTACAATGTATTTGTAAGAATAAGCCGCGTAAAAATACGCTTGTGAAAATAAAAGATTGGGCTTTTTGCAACAAGGATAAGTAGATTAATTCATATGTAAATATGGCTGAAGCAGGCCAATATAGATAATAGTTCTAGCGTATAGTAAAGTTACTACGATAAAAAGTTCGAACGTGTCACTTGGTGATCGTAAAGATCCATTGCTCTTCTATCATCTATTCATATCCATTACGTATAGAAGATACGCAACCGTAACAAGAATTTTGCAAACAAACAACTCTCAAATTATGTCAGAGATAGATGAACAGCTACCGCATCGTGTGATATTCGCAAGTTATTCAAAACAGCCGTACCACATGGTAAATACCATCCAAGATATAAGGAAAGTACTACCGTTTTCGGCTCGATATTAGTTTTACATTGATTTTGTTTTTAGTATTGAAGTAAACTTTCATTGGATCAACTATATTTTGAATAATTGAGAGAATACAGGCTTGGCTTTCCAATTTTGAATGTATGAGCAAGAATTACTAACATGGTCTCACAAGTCACACTTTTTTTCTACAGTAAAATTTGGCTACTATTGCAAAGATACGCAAAGTCATAAAGATAAGCAACAATCTTTCTAACTCGAGGAACATTTATTTACCTGATATTATATATTCCTTAACTTCAAAAAAACTGTCTCAATACTTCATCTCGTCCATTACATAGTTAATTATACTACCTGGAAAATTGCTTAATATTCCCCCTTTTTCTATCACTTCAAAATCCATCACTTCAACAACTTTACAGTAGAAACCCATAACAACATAACAAAAGGAATATAGAAAAAGGAACATAGCCTTCAAAAAGGCAAGAACAATTATAAGAACGGTACTTGTTTTTCTAATTATTGCAGCCTTACTGATTACCCTACCGATTTTTTTAACCAGCTCTTAGGTTACGTTTTATCTATTGATTTATTTACAACAGTACTTTTTGAATTTTTAGTTACTCTATCTACGTTGCTCTAGGGTATGACATCATGACCGTAGTATAAATAATTTAGGTGACTCTGTCTATTGAAGCATATAAATTCAACAGAAACAGGACCATAAGTGTAGTATTGGCAAATTAACAGAAGAACTAATCTGTAAATTCAAGAACAAATATTGAATTATTAGAGTAGTTGTGTTATTTATCAGAAATGATTTTGTTAAAAGATGGTTGTGCAAAAAAGGGAGAACTTGACTGAAAATAATGAATTATGTACAATATACAATATGCGACAAGCTAATTTCAACATAATATTTTTACTATTTTGCAATGTTTTATTTTCTGTAGAAAGTTCAGGTATTTACATAAACTTTACTTAATAAATATACTCATATCAATAGTAGCGTAAAATAACCGAAATTATTTTCAGGGAAAACTTATATAAAAATATGATACAAAAAAAACAAGGCAACTATTTTCTTCGGACTAGATCACGAACCAACTACTCGAGACTGAGCTGCTTGCTGAACATTAGAATGTTGGAGACTACTAACTGGCTGTTGACAAAAAGCAATCACAGAACTATAACTTACACTTACATCTACAAACTCATTACCAATTTTTATAAGGGAACCTTCATTTGTTGCATTTTTATTAAAAACAGCATACATCAATTCTACTTTGTCGGTAACAGTAATTACCTTATATGCTTCACCTTCTTTATATCTTTCCAACTAGTCTTTAGCCTATTTTCTTTTTTGTCTAATTCTCCTTTCTTAGCAAATTTTAGCTCTATTCCAAGGATTATTAGAGGGTATTCTTCTTTTTCATTAGTAGCATTTATAACCAACATAGCATTTATAACACAATATCCAACTTCTCTCCATCACCTATTTGAAATTCAGTAATAACTTTTACATTATTGCCACTGCAGCTACTAAACAAACCATGTAACAGCTTGAAATGTAGCCTCATTGTTTATTAATGATTTAAAAGGATGTAATATACGAGACATTTCTTCAAATAATTCTTTGTAATCATTATATTTATCAGATTTTATGATTTTGCTCAAAGCTGCTTTAAATTTTTTATTTTCCATAATTTGAGTAATTGTACCTAGTAAAATTTTTTCACCTTTGAATTTGTCCAATGAATTATACGTAGTTACTGTAATTCCCTTATTCTTATCACAGTATCGACCAAATAAATTTTCATAACTAGACGCACTGTGTAAGTCACAGGTTATTTCTTGTATCTGTACATCATTAACATTTTGAATTTGCAGAATATTTTCATTAGGAGTTCTTTTATTAGCTAGCACTCTAAGTGCAAATTCATGTTTTTCACGTATATCGAGTATAAGAACCTTCTTATCTATAGTTAGCACTATAATTATAACAGAATCCACAATATTTTCTTTTGCTGCCTCTGGACGTTTCGATGATCCTTTAACCATTTTATCCTCTTGATCATAAATAAAAATATGTTTACCTAACTTTTTACACTTAATAATATTAGGAATAAGTACTAGTTGACCTAAGATTATTCTGCTAACAATTAATATATCACTTCCATCATTACTCCAAACAATTCCATAGTAAAGATACTCTACATTTTTTCTTATCACTTCAGCATTCTTTCTTTCAGTACCGAGTAACTTTTCTGTTACAGAAATACCTTTTGAACTGAGAAAATTTTCTACATTGATTTCAACATTTCTATGATGAACCATAACAAAATTTAACCCTACATAGATAGCTTCATTGGATACAGTAATCATTCTTATAGATTTAGAAAAAGAGCCCTTAACATAATCTTGTGCTTGCTTCAATGCTTTTATCACTGTACTTATCTCACCAGTACCTACTTTACTAGCTCAATAATAATGGGAATAAAGCTTAGTGACTTATTGACACCGCGCACAAGTAAGACAACGTCTGCGTAACCTTTTCCAGCAAACAATTAGAGATAAAGTTTTAGATGAAAACGATATTTAAAATTTATCAAAAATCCAGTTAAAAAATCACGATGAATTGGTTCTTTACCACTAACTAGAATTTTTTTTCGTATTTCTTATAAATGCTTGTAATATAATCAAATACTCTTCCAGCATTCTCTTTTGCTTCCTTAGAATCTTGGTTGCTCAATTTTGAAATTAAGCTCTCTAGGTCTTGTTGATCATGATCTTTTTTTATTTCTGTGAAACCTTTTTGTGAATAGTAAGTCTTCTTACTAAAAGTTGAATCAATCTTTTCATACTTCACTTCTTTTCCTGTAATTGTTATTTCATGTTCTTCTTTTTATAGGTTATCAAACTCTGCTGCCATTTTCCATTTCTGTGCTATTTTTTCTAACTCTGAGAGAATTTTAGATACCTGCTACCATCAACTTGATCACCGTTATACACTTCAATCCCTCATTAGTTAATAGAGTTATTTTTAAAGTTCTATTATCATCAAAACGAAAATAGTTTTTTGATACCAACTTTTTTAGTAGCAAGTTGTTGAGAACACGAAATATAATATAATATAATATAATATAGAATATTACGTCGAAATAATAAAATAAGTTTTTGAAATATTTTGAAAGAGCCAAAATAAGAATTTGGCGAAATGTTGCGAGTAAGCGTATAGATATAAGTTATGGCTTATTGTAAAGCTCGTTCCTGGAATAGGTTTTCTTCGCGGAACTTTTACCACTAGGTTTTTCCGCAGTTTTTTCCCTATTTCACAGGCTAAGGCCTGGTTGAATGCAGGAGCGTGATCGCGTAGCGTAGATTTAAACATATGTGCGTGTTTACGCACATAAATCTTGTACAGGAAGAAAGAAAAGAGCCCGTTTAAAGCTAGCATGACGCGATTTCGGGTGTTTATAAATAAGAGTAAAGTAAAAAGTAAAGAGGTGGCGGCGGGGCTTACATATCCGAACTCAACCTGTTCATGGGTTTGCTCATGGCCTGGAAGCCTAATGTCCCGCCGGTTTTCCCGGCCAGCCTTTGTCTCAAAGTATATTCCAGTCTGATAGTAATAATAGTATATTCCAGTCCATCCGCCTTGCATGTGTGCGTACAACGACGAAATTTTTTTCTTTCAATCGGCCATAAAAGTCAGTCGGACAGTAGAGGCTCTTTTCTTTCCATTTTCTAACTTTAGGCCGATATTTATTTTTCCGATTAAAACGTAACGAAAATGACGCGAACATATAGATACGATATTTCATTCGCTTTCATTGTTTCAACAACGGTAATCAAAATTTTCCAAAGCGCAGATGGGCGAAACATACACGGCTTAAAAGTTTTTCTTCGTATTTTTTAGAAAAGATCAGAAAGCTTATAGGGCTAGTTTCTTCAATATTTTCCAACAACTCTCTTCTTAAATCATCATCATATTCATACCCTTCAAAGGCACTTTTCTTAAATCTCATAAATACTTGTTCAAATAATCCAGGAATCTTATCTTCTAGACAATATTTATATGCCAAGTAATATCTATTTGCAAGATCAAGCGGATTTTCTTTTGCCTTTACTTTTTCTTCAGTTAGTCTTTCACTAACAACTTCATATTTTAGTCTTGCTCTATACCAACAAGAATTATCTTTCTATTCTAAGATGTTTTCTTGCTTTAACTTAATTATCGTTGTCTCTAATAGCACCCTTTAATATATCAAGCATTTTATTGTAATTATAATCTAAGCTCGATTCTATACTCATAACTCCACCTTGTATTTTAATAAAAACTTGAGTCTAGTAAATTATCGTTGCCAAGCCAATCTTTTTTTTCAAAATTTACTACCGCACAACACGAAATTTTTTGAGAGCCAAATATGATTTTCTCATATTAATAATTAATTGTAAAACATTTTTATTTACGAAAAACAGACCTTGTTGTAACTGAAAAAACTTCTATTTAAGTACATTCACTATATACACAAAAATTCAGTTATTGACTCTTCTAAAATCGTAGAAAAGATCGTACATTTATCAGAACTTGTATAAAAATATAGTTGTGAAAATAGAAGCTTCAAATTATTGCAATAAAGTTAGGTAAATTAGTTCATGTACAAATTTAGAGAAAAAGCTAATATAGCTAGTTTTGTCCTATCATAACATTACCATATGAAAAGGTTCGAACGTATTGTGTGGTAGACCAACGCATTCCAAAATGAGCAATTCTCACCTAACTCGTTTTTGTTGCTGAAAATGGTTATGCTATTAAATTATTATTCATGAATAATACTAAGTTAATAATGATCCCTATTTAAAATTATCAAAAAAGCATTAAGAGTGAACTCACGGTAAAATATGATAAAATCTTTTTTCTCGATAAACTACATAACCTTAACAAGGCTAACTTTAGCCTGAAAGAACATAAATTAGATTTATACAGTTTTCAATTTCTTTTGCAAATACTCTTTCAGTATAGAATTTAATAATATAAGTAAATTTTTATATCAACCAATGTTACTCAAAAAAAACTAGAAAATGATTAGAATATTTTCTATTTTATTTCTAATATATTATATTGCTATTCATAAAGAATAATTGTGTTAAATTATTTAGATTTTTAATTATATTAGTTTAAAATAAAATCTGAAAATTCGTTTAAATACTTTTATTTCTAAATATTATTAAAGACTAAATTCTAAACTTGCTTTTTCATACCAACATTGATCGAATCACCTTATAGTACAATTTTCTGTCACCTTGTTCATATGATAATAATGTTAATTGAAACTTACTGCAATTGTTGAACCGTTCTTTCCAACCCCACCAGATTCAAAGACTTTACAGAATTGAATGAACACATTAACGTAGCCTGCATAAAATATAACTGCTACAAGGTTACCAAGCGTACCCATGCTAGACACTGGTATCTAAACAAATTTGACAAACCTTTTTCATTAGAAATAAAATTTATGACAAATACTTATGTCATTATTTAATTAAGTTGACTGGTATTTCTTAACATTCCTTTAATGCTTTATTTTTAAGTGACATTTTTAAAATAAATTTATATCAATATTGAAAAATTTAAATTATAAATCAATTTATTTAATAAATTTGTTTATTTAATAATAATTTAATATTAATTATTAAGAAGGTTGAAAAATTTAAATTATTAAAAATAATAAATAGTATATATAAAAATACAATGTATTTCAAAGTACAAACTGGTAAAATAAATAAATATTTAAAGAATTTCCATAATATGGTAGACAATTTTCTCAATTATAAAAAAAATTTCTATACTTTCATTATTTACTATTTTTCTGATAATTTACCTTAATCATTTATTTAATTATTATATTAATATACTATTTGCACCATCGTACACTGTTTTTTATTATTACAATAATATTACTTCTTGATTATAAACAATTGCTGACTTTTATCCTTATAATACTGGGCTAGTTCTTTCTGTGACCGTATTTTAATCGGAGGCCTGCACGAGGGGCTGCTGATTAAAAGAAGTTGTAAAGTTTTTACCTTTTCTTTTAATTTTGTATTAAAAATATAATATAACAACAGATTTAATGATTAGAAAATAATAAATAATTACTTGATATGTTATATGGCTTTAAGAATAAATTTTCAATTTCATTAAATTTAATATTTATGGCTTTAAGAATAAATTTTCCAATTTATCATCTTAATGTTAAATTTTGCTTTTTATAAAATAGCAATTTTCTCAAATTATAAAATTTAAAATGAATTTTATAAAACTATTCATTGAAAGAAAAGGCAATCAATTGCTGTAGAATAAAAAATAAGCATAACATTTTAGAAATTATTAAAATTGGAGTTAACAAATTAGACAATAGATTTAAAACACAAAACCTTAAAGATTATGAAAAAATCATTGCAAATTAGGAAACATAATTTTCATCTTAATAATTATGTAAAAATTTTTTTAAAGCATGCAATGAATTTTAAAAATTGATCCTCTAAATCCTGTTGGTAATACAAGTAGTATCAGAAAAATGAAATATTATGTAATTGAAGAGAATTTAAAAATTTGATATGTTCAAAATTGCACTTGATACTCATTCTTTTTCCTCTTAAATCATATCTATGATATAGAAATTTATTTCACTATTAAAATGACATGATATAATGAAATCAAAAGGAAGATGAAATTGTGATTTGATTTATGTACAAAATCATTGATAAATCAGAGAATATGCTCTAGAAGTTTAAGCTGAAAAGAAACCGAAAAATAATCTCAGTCATTTGAAGAAGTAGAAAAAGATGCCAATTTAGGATTAGTAAAATGATGCAGCATGTCAGTAATTAAGTTCAGCACCGCTCCTCATGCCATGCCAGATCCCGATTACATAGTTTTTTAAATGTCATGTCTGCAACCAAGAGCCGAGCTATCCAACTTACAGCCACAGTCGAACCATTCTTGCCCACTCCTCCGGTGAATATCACCGAAAAGATGGAATACAAATTTGCTAGAGCACAGATCACTGTCATTACTCCTATTAAATATTTAAACTCAAAACCCTCTAAAAATGGTATCTGTAAGAAATTAACTTATTAGCCTTTAATGAGCATTAGAAATTCTAACAGTTCGACTATTAAGAGCAAATATTTAATTAATTGTACATTTAATAAATTTTCAAGATCCACAATATAGTGAAAATACACTATTTAATGTGTTAAGCTAAATATTGTCTGTGGAATTGATAGAATATTAACTAATTTATTTATTGCTTCTCAATGAAATTTTCATTTTTCATGAAAATTACTTAAATTTTATGTTTTTATATATATATCTACAGAGATTTTTTGAAGAAAAGAAAATTATTTTGAGAATGTATACTGGAGATTAAAACAAAAAAATTCGTGTAACCATATGACCAACAAATACTGTTTTTATAGCATTTAGCATCAAAAGTAAAAATACTCTCGGTACTTTCTCTTGGAAAATTTGTAAAAAAGTGTATAATATCTAGAATGTAAATTGTTTCTTAATAAATTATTTGATAGTCTATAGTAAATAAAGTGATTATATGATTTTTCACAAATTATAAGAAATTCGATTTTCTAGTTTTAGTAACATTAATTTTAATCATAGGATGAGTAGTTTATAAATTATTTCAGGACAAAAGCTAATTTTTTACGAACACATATTTACATAAATTTTTATTTTTTTAACACCATGAATACCATTTCAAAATATTTCTTTTTCTGATTAAAGTAACTTAAAAGATTGAGGATAAGAAAAGATTAAATATTTTTGTAAACTATAGTTGATAATAAATTTAATAGTATACTAATTTTCATTTAGTAATATATTAGAACTGCCTAAGTTCAAAAAATTTTAAAAAAGAAGCATTTTTATATAAAAAATCATGTATTTATATGAATATAATTTCTAATTTTAAATGTTAATCCTTTTTGTTTAACATATTTTAAATAATTAAAAACTAAATTAAATTTTATTTTTTAATAAACCCCAAGTTAATCTATAACACTATATATAACTTTAATGTTTTCTAACATTTATTCATTTATAATAATTATTTATTTAACAAGATTATTTTTTAAGATTTTGTTAAAATAAATTCAATCTAATTTTTATAATAACTTTAGTAAATCTAAAATTGAATAATAAGTTATATGAACATACTATTAATTTTTTACAATTTAGTAGTGCATTTATAATCAATTTTTTTGAAAGTATTTTCTATTTACATTTTTATTATTAATTACATTGACTTTAATTTTAATAAATATCATATTTTAAAAAAAAATAATAATTACTAATTCCAAAATAACATATTTAAAGCATTCAGATCCTACCTTAATTTTAAATAAAATTTAATACATTGTTATGATGTTAAATTTTAATTGAATATGCAAAGTCACTATTAATTAAGTTTTCTCAAGCATACTACATATTTATATAGATATTTGTTTATGCTAAATTATTTTTTGTAAACATCAAAACAAATTAACAAACTTAGAGATGATTATAAAAAAAGAATAAATAAAATTATAATATAAAATATTCATGCTCTATGTGTATGTTTTTTATGAAAATTTCTACTATCTATTTATTGCTGTTTTTAATATTTAACTGAGGAATTTTATTTATTTATTTAAAAACCTTAAATAAAAATACTGTAAAAATATGACAATCAATAATTTTATAATTTTGAAAACAATTTTGTTCCATAAAAAAGGTAATAAAAGCAATGACTATTTAAACGACTTTGACCAACAATAATAATTACTGAGTTTCAGTAATAATAATAATAATAATAATAATAATAATAATAATAATAATAATAATAATAAAAGAAAAAAAAATCTAAATAAGATATGTAAACAAATAAAATAGATAAAAAGTGTACAACCTCCTTCATCCAAATTCCAGGTCCAAAAATGGCAGAAATGAGATGAATAGTTATTATTGTAAATTGAGCTTCAGTTACATCAACTTTTCCAAACCTCAAGGAACCTGAAAGTTATTAAATTTTTACTTAAATCATTTTATATTTTTTTTTAATTCGATCACATAAGAATTATGTACAAGTTTAATTTTTATGAAACATATTTATTAAGTTTATGTTTATTATTACTAAACTTACCTGAAACATATGTCTGCCAATGTGCACAGTAAAAAAGAGTCATAGCACAAAAACACTGAAAAAACATCCACGTTGGATAATACCCTAATTGTACTGCAATGCATGCTGACAAGGCAACAAATACTGCAAAAATTAAATACATAATTTAAAGCTTTAATATTAAAATTGAATAATATTAATAATTAAAAATGGTATTATTAATAAAAAATAATAAGAATTTCAAATTAATTTTGAATTTTCTTGTATTCTACTACTGACTACTTAGTTGAATGTAGGAAATCATAAATAATTTATAAATGAATATTAATTTCAAGAGTATTGAAATAAACTGAATTAAATTTTAAATTTTCATAAACACACTAATAAATCTTACAATTAAAAATAGTTTTAATATGCAAAATACTGCATTAATTAACATACTTTAAATAATTTTATACATTTAATAAAATTATTAGTTTTAGTTTTAAACAATAGTTTTAAATAATTGATTTCTAATATGATTTTTAAAAATAAACTTTATTAATCATAAAAAAATATGTATTTTAAAATTTTAAAAAGGCAAATTTATTTTATTAGATTTACAAAATAATTGTAATATTTTAATGCTGTTGTTAAGAATAAGATAATACCTGTTGAAATGGAATCGCAGCCATGATCGAAAAGTTCACCCAATGGTGTTGAGGTTCCTGTTCTCCTAGCTTGTTTTCCATCAATAGCGTCCAAACTTTGATAAATAAAAAGGCCAACAGCACATAGAAAGCAAGCCCATCTTGGTGGCTAACAATCAAATATATTGCATTTTAGATAATAGATAACTTATAAAACTATAAATTATTATTATTCTATCACACATTAACAATAAGAATGCTTTGTCATCCACAGATACAGATATGTTACAATATATAATTTATTGAACATTAAAATTTTATATTTTATATAATTACTAAGATTACTAAAGATCACTAAGAACTTATATATTATTATATATATATATATCAATTATTGAATTTTTATTACTAATAATTATATTTAATAAAATATGATAAAGATTTGATATTGTTATATTATTACCATTTTTTTAAGCTTTAATATTTATAATATGTTATAATTATAACAATAAATAAATTTCATATTCAATAAAAAATTAATTTTAGTTTTAAACAAAATATTTATGTAACTTTAAATGTTAATATTATATAGATGTATTCAAGTACTAAATAATTTACATGACAGCATAAAATAAAATTTATAATATTTAAAAACTGAATATACTTGTTTTTTTATCCTCTATTAAAATTAAAATGTTATTCATTATAAAAAATACTATTATTGAAAAAACATTAATAATTACATAAAATGTAAAAAAAAAAAATTGTATAAGTATAAATATTTAATTGAATAAGTAATAAATATTTAATGATCTATGCAACATAAAAACTAAACTTTATTTACTGATTATAGGTTCTTTTAAGTTATGTGCATGAATAAATTATTTTATTTTCTGCTTCTTTAAAAGTATAATTTAAACCAAAGTAATTCACAAAAGCAGTAAAAATCTATTTTAACAAATTTTTAAATATTCACATTTTAAACTACTATGTACTAGAATTATTTAATTTTAAATTTAAACATTTTAAAATATAAGAAGATAACTATATGTAAATATTTAAGCATTTATACCATAAGCAAAAAATAAAAAAAATGTTGTTAAGAAATTGTAAAATGTTATACATGAACCAGTTAAACACTTATTAAAAATATTAAAAATAAATTTTAACGCTATTTAAAAATAAAAATATCGAATAATCGAATGTCGTCTGAAGGATTCAAAATCAACAAATAATACATATAATCACCTCAGCCTTGGCGTCGGGACTGTACCAGACGAGCACGAGTGTCGTGACGATGTTTACGACAAGGCCGAGGATGGTGATAAGGTTAGGTGCAAGCCAGATCGGCACTTTGTTCACTAGCCAGTTCCACCAGGGCTGCAGAAAACCATCAAGCAAACTTGCACTGGAACAGCTGTATTTGTGTTCACTAAGTCGTTTAAGCTGTCCAGGTGACAAAATCTTCTCCTTATGAAAGAACTGCATCTCGTCGTCGTCGTCGACGTCCTCGACGATTTCGTCGCGTTTTTTCGGCTTGACTTTGCTTCGTTCTGTCTCACTTTTATTGTAACTGTACGCGACGGCAAAACTTTATTCGCTTCAGGCACACGCGCGCGCGCGGCTCTCGCTAGCCTAAGACGACGTCGTCGAACTCATGCGCCGTTTCCCCACCTCTGCAACTTACTCGTTTCTTCTCTCTCTTTTCTAACTGCCACGCGGAATTGCAAGTTTTATAGCTGTGATCCGTTAAAAATGTCACTGTGTTAACACGCATTGATTATAAGAATGAATATATTTTTCTTCACTTTACTCCGAACAAGCATAAGTCTCCCTTTTTCTCTTTCTATAGGCCGCAAATACTGACATTATAACTATAGCTATATGATTGCTGTTCACTACATGCACATTTTCCGTTCACTTAAAAGAACAAAAGGAGGGATATATACCTACTTTATCAGGAGGGAGGAAAATACCTCTTTCTTACTCAGAGTTTCCTACTACTCAGCACTCATGTTCTCTTCTCCTTCGCGCGATGTCACGCATTAACTCTTTTTGCACTTACTCTTTTGCTTGCTCTCTCGTCTATCTTTCGATCGCTGATGCTCTTTTTTTTCACGTAAATAAGCACTTGCAATTTATTGCTGAAAAGTGATTTTTAATGATAATGAGAAAAATAATATAAATTGTAAAAGAACAATTTATAATAAGAACATATATTTATATCATTGTGGTAGTTCATCCAAAAACTGGCGCCACCATGCGACTGAGTGATTGAACTAGACGGAAACGTGATCGTGATGATCGTGATGAAATAAATTTTAAAAAATGGAAGTATTCTAAACTTAAAAAATTTTTTAAAAATTTATAATTTTTTTATTATAAAATAATAATTATTTAATGTGCTTTAATTATATTTGAAAAATGATTTTCTTTAATTTGAATGTTCTAAAAATAAAAACACGTTACAAAATTCTTATTGATCACTTTTATTGAATTGTTGTGTCTGAATTAGGCTAAATAAGCTTGAAATCAAATCTCAACCCGGTAACCTACCCTTGAAAAAATAAACCATGATTCTAGCATGCTTCGGCTGAATTTTCACATTTGATGCATTTTGACATTTATCTGAATTTACGCTGAATTAAGCTAAAAGGCTCATGTTTGATTTTAAGTTTAAATTTTCGTGAATTATATTTTACATAGCATAATCGATTTTTTTTAACGCTCTTTGGCTTTTTGATGAATATTGATAACAAACTAATTTTGTTTTTTCCGCCAAGTGCAGAATATCCAGCCATCTTACCTATCCAAGCAAACACTAACCAATCAATGCCTCGAATCTGAGGGCATGCGCTAAACATCTATAAAAATTGAGAGCCTAGGTTGTTTCTATTTTTATGTCATTTGTACAGCATCTAAGTTATTTCCATGTTCTGAAGAACATGTGCAACATTATGCGAATTGGAATTATTTACACTAGCTTTCTCTTATTAAAATAATATTAATCTTTATGGTTTTAATTTGTAAAAGTATATCATAATTTTTCATAACAATAATATATTTTGATACTTTTTAAAATTCTATTAAAAATTTAATTCATTATTTTATGAAATTAATTGTTGTATTATTTCTTACAGCCTTTAATTTCAGATATAAAAAAAAGTACTATTTTGGAAAACTGAAAACTTATTGATAATTAAACAAAAATGAATTCTTCAAGAATATTTCAAAGTTTGAGATTTAATAATAGATTTTTACTTCAATTAAGAAAAACAACAAAATTACATAGAACTTTCTTGTCTGAAGCATATCAGTGTCAAGAAGCATGGAATAAACGAATGAATTCTTCATTATTACAAAAAATAAAACCTATTAATTTTTTTGTAGAAATAGAACAAAAATATCAAAATAAAAATGAAATAAGTGCCATAGATATTGATATTTTTGCAAATGTTATTCAAGACAAAGAACATGCCAATGAACTTGCTGATATACTTCATAAATTAAGAAACACAAAAGAAACATCAAATACTTTAGATTCAACACATCATGCAGTAATTCGATATTATTTAAGTGTGAGTATACTTTACAAAATATTCGTATTGTTATTTGAAAAATATTATTATTGGCATATTCCAATAACAATTATTTTATTAAAAAATGTATAGTTACTAATTTTAAAATTTATTTTCAATAAACTTAAAATTTCTTAATATTTCACTTCAGATTGGAAAAGCTGAAGAAGTTGTAGAAATATTGAATGATAGATTAAATTATGGAATATTTTGTGATTATTTTTGTTACAATCTATTGATGGATCATTTTATAAAAAAACAAGATTTTGCATCAGCAGCTAAAATAGCATCGTTTTTAATGCTACAAGAAGAATTTGAACATCCAATTAGTAATGCTTTAGCTATTTACTCATGTCATAAATATTTAGAAAATCCAGATACCTGGCAAGAAGAAGATCCTGAAGTTTTAAGATTACAAAGTGAACCTAAAGAAGAAGTTAAAGTTCGTGTGCACTATATTAGAAATCCTTATTTTGATGATCATTTTGATTTATGGAAACCATCAGATCTTGTAGGTAAAACATTATTTTGGATAGGACAGACAATGAATAATGTTATTGGTAGATCCTCTCATTTAAGAGGCTTAGTATTATATAGAAAATATTCTGATGCAATTAAATTACTTAAACAATGGGAAAAAGAAGGAATCAAAGAAGTTATTTACAAAGATGTATTGCACCTGATTAAAAATGATGTACCAGAAATTTTTAAAGATGAAACTAATGAAGAAATCAAAGAACTTCAACAATTATTAATGAATTTAGAAAATGCTGATTTGCACCCAGGCAGTTTTTCAGAAGATATTGAGAAATTAATTATGGAAGCTGTTGATGCAAATTCTCAAGAAGATATTTTAAAACAAACTAGAGTAAGTAAATAATTAAACTTTTTAAAATTTTGGTATTGTTAACTTTTCAACAATTTTGAAGCTGTTAATTATTTATGTAGTCAAATATAACGAAAATCAAATTTTTATTTTTAAATAATACTAATTAATATTAGAATCATTTATAATAAATATAAATACTAATAGAATAATATTATGTTAAAAATTTGGGGATAAAAAATTAACAAGAATATCAGACTTGTTATGAGTTAAATATAATAATTAATTTATTTATATAAAAATTGATTTTCATTTATTAATATTTTTTAGTCATTTTTTAATTTATATTTAAATATTAAACTATACAACTATTAAATGATTATATTTTACTTATGTGTAAAAAATATAATAAATTATTTTATTTTTATAGCTATATAATGAATGGGAAGAAAAAAGAATGCAAATCCTTAAACAGCATTTAGCTGAAATAGATAAAAAAGCAAGATTGGAGAAAGTTGAAGCAATCAAGAAAGATCTTGTTGAAAAAGAACGTTTTCTTACATTCTTTGAAAACGAAGAGAAAATTGAATTAGAAATAGAAAGACTTGAAAAAATAGATGAAGAGAAAAAGTTAGAAAGGGCAAAAAATATTTCGCAATTGGAAGAAGAATCATCATATATACCACCTGAAATTACTAAAAATAGAAAAAAAAAACTTGCGTAAAAAGTATGCATCAAAAAATAATCATTTTTCATAAACAAATATAATTAATGAATTAAAAAAATTAAGAACCTAATTTATTTAATTTTTGTTAAAAATTTATTGTTTCATTTTTTAAAACAATTCTTTTATAATTATATGTATATATAAATGTACTTGTTGAATATATCATTATTCTTGCTAAAAAAATAAAATAAAATTATTTAAATTAAATATTACAGATAAAAATTGGAAGCAGTAAAAAATTAATCTATTATATATTAATAAATTAATTAAAAATAATAAATAGATTAAAATTTTTTTTTTGTAATTAAAATATTCATTTATTACTTCATAAATATATTTTAATTACAGAACATTTGTGATTGTTAAACATATATTTAATTTCAATAAATTAAAAAAATGAGATATAGTCATATTTTTTTAACAGTTTTATTTCATTATTTACACAGCTGTGTGCAAATGCACATAATAAAAATTTTTTTCATTAGAAAAAGGGTTTTTGTAAACAAAGTTTTGCTATCGAACCTGTTTTTTATCCAGCTTTTGAGTCAAGTAAGTTTGTGCCAAGGCACATTATTATGTTTACTTCCATCAATCTGGATATCAAGACACCATTAATGCAAAGCAATCATTATTGAATACTGTATATGGTGTAAAAATGTTAGTATTATTTCGTCTTTATGCATCTTATATCTACAAGATTTTTTAACTTATAGCTAATAGCAGTCCAGTAGCTTTGACGATTTCATTGTTGTCCTTAAATTGTATAATGTTATTACACCACCATTTACACAGTAATCATGAATTTTTGCTCTCAAGTTGTGCAGTCAAAGTTGCAGTCTCTTGTCTCATTTGTTTTAAATCAGCTGTTATCCTTTCTAAATTAGCTCCAATGTTTTTGGCAGACTCTGAGTCAATCTAAACAGATTTTATGTTTGAATTATAATAAATTTTTTATTAAAAATAAATATATCAAATTTATTAAAAAGGTAAATGTATTCCAAAAAATTTTTAGTTA
Source organism: Chalcis sispes (assembly GCA_949987625.1). Lineage (NCBI taxonomy): Eukaryota > Metazoa > Arthropoda > Insecta > Hymenoptera > Chalcididae > Chalcis > Chalcis sispes. The sequence goes on from OX465094.1 coordinate 61,826,438, forward strand.
TCTGATTTGATAAAATTAATAAAAAGTTATTTTTAAATTGAAATATAATAAGTATAAAGTATAAATAATCATGTAAAAATTTTTTCTATTTACCTGCTCCTCTAAATCACGAATTTCTCGTACAATAGCGCCTGTCTCTTCAACTAGGTTCACAAGTTCACTACAATCAGAATGTAATGTTGCAAGTAATTTGTATGCCCTTCTAGATGTTTCATTAGTCCTAGCATCGCGAAAAATTAATTCATCAACCACAGTAAATGATCTTTCTAGCCTTCCAGTAAGAGTATTAATTTCCTTTTGAATTTCACGTGTATCTGCCAAAACTTTGTCAATTTCATCTTTTTGCTTTCTAACATTGTTAATAATTTCTAAAATTCTTTGAGTGTAAGCAGATCTATTTACTTCTTTTGGTAACTTTTGCACATCTGCTACTAACTGAGAATATTGTTGATCTTTGCTACGACATTCTTCTAACAATTCTTTCTCTTTTTCTTTTAATATTCTTAACTCATCAAGTTTTTTTTGACTGGCATTCTAATATATAAAATAAAATGCAAGTTTTCTATTTTTATTTTAGTATTTTTTTATAATTAAAAATATAATTACTATTGTAAGCATATTAGGAGTTCTATTTATTGACATTTCAATTATTTAAAAATTAAAATTAACATTTGTTTACTTACCGCTTTAGAAGAATGCTTTTCTCTTTCATCCCGATATTGCCTTATCAAAGGTGCTCTATGTTTTTCCCATTGATTTGCTAAATTAATTAGTTTATTTACATAGGCTTCAATAGCATCTTCTAATTTTTTTATATTCTCTTCTCCATTTTCAAGTAACTCATATGCTTTCATTTTAATTTTACTTTGCTCTTCATAAGCTGCAAGAGCTTTTGTTTCATTTTGTTCAATTATGGTTGCTTCATCGACTTCAGAACTTAATTTTTTTATATCAGCTTGAAGCTCTTCAATAGTAACTTTTAAATTTTCACACTCAGTTTTTAACCTTTCAATTTCTTCTTCTTCATCGAGATTTTCATGTTCTTTTAATTCAACAGAATTTGGTTCAATATTTTCCAACTTTTCAGTTTCTTGATTTTCTTTGATTGGACTTTGTGAGTCATTTAATTTTAAATTTGTTAAAAGCCTACCAAGTAGGGGACCATCATTATCAGGCAAATTAATTGTTTTATCGTATTCTCGAGAATTTAACCAATTTATTTTTTCTGTAATTGTTAATGATGATGGATGCCCAGATTTGCAATTCAATGAAAGTACTGATGGTACAAGATGTTTAACATGTGGTAGTTGTTCTAATAATGATGGTTTATATCGAGTATTATAATTACAATAAGCTGTAACAAAAATTTATTAGTGTATATTAAAAAATTACTTGATTATAATGTTCTAGTAAAAATACTAAAATATATATTGCAATATTTTAATTTTTTATTAAAAATAAACTTATTTATTGAACTATTATACAATTTTATTCAATATAAAAATATATATTTCAAAAATATTTTAAAATGTATTAAACAACTTTTAATATACAACAATATATAACAACTTTTCATATTAATTAAATTCTTGTTAATTTAAAAATTAAATTAAAATACTTTACTTTGATATTTAATTATATTATATTTATTTAGATGGTATTAATTTATTAAAATATTATAAAGTTTTACCTTCATCATTTTCTATAATACCATCATCTAGATGTACTGATGTGAATGGTGCTCTAATTTTAGCATTAAATTTTGATCGTTTTTTATGGCAGTAATGTGGTAACCATGGCATTGAAATTTGTGATAATATGGCAGATGAAATTATTTTTTCAAGTTGTGCACTTTTAGTTACTGGTTCACTTATAGTTTTATCACTTTCTTTAGGTAATTTTTCGATTAAAAACATAAAAACTCTTCTCAGATCAGCTTCAGCGCTATACAAAAATGTTTGATAACCAATATCACCTCTGTATCCAAGTTCCTATAATTATTATATAAATTATTAGATTGAATTCAAAACATATGTAATTCAAGTATAAACATATATATTCATGGAGATGTTTCATTCTAATGGATTCATTCTAACCGAACAAGATTGAGCCAATGTTGCACCCATACGAAATCTTGCAGCCATATTGGCAGGTAGCACAGGACTTAAACCCAAACCCGGTTTTATAATTTCCAAACATCTTACAGTTGCTTTTACTACAAGTTCTGTATCAAAACTGGCCAAATTTGTTATGTTTTCGTCTACATCACTAAAAATAAAAAAACGATTTTAAATACAAGAATTTTGAAATTAAAATATATGAAAATTAATTTACCAGCCTATTTGGCGTAAGGAATGTATTATAATATTGTCAACTTCTTCCATTATTACTGTTTATTAGGCAACTTGGAATAGTGACACTATTTATAAAGAAAATAACCTCAACACATTAAATGTTTATATCACATTATACTTTTTCACGTAATCTTAAATTGTAATTATTTACGTATTATTTTTAAATAATAGTTCCATTATTTACAATAATAATACCGATAAAATATTAATGTCAACAGAAAATAATTAAATTTTTTTACAAACAGCTGATCGCAAAATTTGTAGTCTGCACCCGGTTTTTAAAGGGGCGTGTTAATAACTCAAACCGGAGATGAATCTCTTCTTAATGTAGATGTTGCCTCAATAACAGCGGTAAAATATTTAAAACCGAGATGTATAAGTGAATAATATAATATTAATACACATTTTTATTAAAAGTGAAATCCTTTCAATTTAAAATAAGAAAAGAATAATTAATTATTAATTTTATGTTTTAGGTATATTTAAATTTGTTTAATTTTATTAATAAATATTTAAAAAATAATAACTAATTTGACTTTTATTTATTAATTTTTTTAAATAATAATAAAAAAATAAAAAACATTCTTAATTTTATAAAATAAACTACAATTAATTTTGAATAAAGTGTATTTACTTTATAACTTTTCTGTTTTAATCAATGTTATAACATACATTCAAATTTATTAGGTATACTAAACTTTTAAATACTAATTATAATATTCAACATAGTGGTACTATTAAATTATTTTGAATATTTTAAATCGGTCTTTATTATTTTTTTAAAGAATTAATATAATAAATTTAGTCATTTTAAAATTATGTAATATTTAATATTTAAAAATATCTAAAAAAGTTTGAATGACACTATTTTTAAAATTTTTTAAATTGTTTTATCGATCTGATATTTTAATAATTACAGTTTTAAATTTTATTCAAGAAAATAATTTTCCCGCCATTTATAACAATTCTCGAATCGATATATCGAATTTTTACTTTTTGTACTCGTTCTGTCTTTCTTTAAAATTTCGATACAATACCTACCTCCAGTTGTCGCTGTAGATTCTATAGTGAAAAGACAAGCACAAGGAGGGAGAAAGAGAAAGACAACCAAACAGAAATGTCAAAAGCGCACGCACGCGCGCAGCGGCTGAGCGGATCAATTAAAGGCTCTCTCTTGGTCTTCATCTCTCTCTCTTTATCTTTCTTTCTTCTCCAGAGGCGAAATACATAGAGGGAGAGGGAAGGCAAAAACTACGCTCTCCCGCACACTGTACAAGCAAGTAAACTCGCGCAAGCAGTATACAATCGAGCGAGAAAGAGAACGAGTACGACGGAGTCGCGCGATCCGCGAGCTGTCCGCGCTCTTGTACATATATTATACATACATTTGTTACTACTTACTCCACCTTCTTGACCAGTGTGTACTCATATAGTAGAGTGTCAGCTGGAGGCGCCCGCGCGCGTGCGTTCTCGTATATTTACTAAAACTAAGAACTTCGGTAACTAGGAAGAGACGAATATTGCATTATTGAGGAATCAAAGGCAGTCGAAACGTAAAAAAGAAAATGAGGGCCGTGGTTACGGTCGAGGTCGAATGCCGCGGCACGTGAGAAAGTAAACGAGCATAGCGAGCAAACCCTTGGGATTCGGTGTGCAGCTGTGTGCTCAGACAGAAGAAAGAGTGCCTTTGTTGTGTTTTTTATCCATCGTAGCTCCCTTATTGCTTCGCGGTTCCTCTCGTTTTCATATACGTTCGTATATATACATTTATATAGAGCGTGCTATCCTGGTGCGCATCGCGCACTAGCCAAAAATAAAGCGAGCGCTGGCCAGTCCGGTCGTCGCGGTGGATAGCGAGGATGAACGGGAGCGCGCCGATGCTGCGCGGTCCGGAACAGCATCCTGGCAGATTCGCCGACTACTTCGTAATATGTGGCCTCGACAAGGACTCGGGACTTGAGCCCGACAAATATTTCGGTGAGTCTCTTCTCTCTATTATTCTTTTTTTTTTTACTTCGAAATTCATCATTGCGGGAAAAAATCTTTATTTACGTTATCCATGATAATCGTCGAAGTGTGATAAAGCGAGTGATGGCAATAAAAAAGGGTTGGTCCTCCGACTGAATAATTTATTTTATCTTTGTATATATGCCTTAAATTTTTCTTTCTTCTCTAAATAAAGGAGAATAAGTTTTCTCTTGTTACTACTTTAAGTACAGCATAATTTGTGGTTATTTTGGCTTTTTTAAAAGTTACTTTTTTTTCGTTTATTTGTCATCTATAAAACATTCTATAAATATTGTGCACGTCGAATGTTCTAATTTTTAAAATGAAAAATACAATAGATATTAAAACCTATTTTAATTGTATTCTTTTTATAATTTTTAATCATTACAATTAAAATGCGACGTCATTGTACTGAAACGTAAAATAACGTCATGATGGTAATGTAATGAAATTATTAATTTTTTTGAAATTATCGATAAAAAATTATTGATAATACATGAGTTACATAAGTAATTGTATCATATCCAATATTTTAAAATTATAAAATATATCGACAAAATATATATAATAAATTTAAAAAATATAATTTATATTTGTATTTATATTTATATAATTGTATTTGTAAAATATATTCTTAAGCAAGTCTTATTTTTAATTATTTTTATAATTTTTTTTATACATTATATTATTTAACCATATTCTATTTACCTAGTAATATCATGTTTGTACATTCGATTAAAATGAATTAAAGCACGTAATACAACACGTTGACAATTTGAAATTAAAAATATTTGTTTTAAAAGTATTTTTAATAATCAATTTTTTTACGTATTGTTTTTAATTATTTGATCAACCTGATACTATACTTTTTTAACACTTTTAATATTACTTTTTATAATAATACAATGACTTTAGAGCCTCAATTATTATTCATGAAAAATAGAATATTAAATGAAATTTTTACAATAATCGCATATAAAACGCAATAATTTCGAAAAATAGGTCGCTTACGTTATAAACAGATATTTAATTGCAAAATTATGAGATAAATCGTTATCGCTTCGATTATTTCGGCCACGATTAATTCAAAAATTGTGTGAGCCGTTTGTGTGCTAGCTTGTTTATTATTGTTTCATCTTCGTCCACTTAAATTCTCGCAAACGATGAAAACACAAGCACCGTTGTGTCCACGGCCTAGTTTAGAAGAGGAAGGGGGGGACATCTCTACGTTGTTTTTTCTCTGCTGAATTTTTTTTTTTTTTTTTTTTTTTTTTTTTATATCGTGGCACAGATAATGCATATGATACCTCAGACGCGTAAGTGCTCGCACTTGAGGTGTATGTGCGCGCGAGTTCGTGAAACAAAACTAGATTGCGCAAAAAGTGCGCTATAAGCTCTTTTGTACGTGCGCCTCTCTCTTTTATATTATCATATATGTACATACGTGTGTGTGTATGTGTGTGTGTGTGAGCGCGCACAAAGAGTTAAAGAGATATATATATATAGAGAGAGAGAGAGTGAGAGAGAATGCGCTGCGTTGATTTTTAAGTTAAAATTTCATTGAACTAGAACATACCTGGTTTCTTATTCAGTCGCAGTGTGTTGAGAAATTTAGAAATCTGAAATTTTATCAACGGTTCCGAATTTATATGCATTTTTCGATAATTTTAAAACATCGATTATGAGATTATTGATATTATTCAATACTTATTCAATTATTTTTTGTCTTAAAATTATTACTTGTTTTAAAAATATTTTAGAAAACTAATTTAAGGAGTAAACCACCTTAAATCACACTGTATTAAAAAGTACTTTCACTTTTTTGACGATTGTTTTAATTTGCTTTACAAAATATAGGCTAGAATTGATTATTAATGCAAGTAAATATTAAAAAAATTTTATAAATTAATTAATTTATAATTAATAAGCTTATTTATAAGAGAAAAATTTGTATAAGTTGGCAAATTATATTGTAAAAATAGTTGATTAAAATGCCCCTATATTTTATATACAAAAATATTTACATGAATGCATATAAGCAGAATTGCATCAGAAAACTTGATAATTGTCAGATATCAAAGATATGTGTATATGTGTTATACATGCATGCAATAAAACTGATAAATTCCGCGATAAAACCATGAAAAATTATTTATAAAAGTAAGTATCGATCCGTATAATAATAAGTTGCAGCAGGAAATGCACGTAACTAAGTAAAAGAAAGATAAATTGCCGCGCAGAGAGTTTATTTTTTGATTTTAACTTGGAAAGAAGGAAGTTAGTTTCACTGTTACCGAGTTGCTTGTTACATTGATATATTTTAGTGGTATAATCGGACTTGTTACAGAGAAATTTCTTGCAACAAAAACTATTTTCTTTAAGCTTTCCTTCGCATTCGAATAGTACCATAGTATTTTAAAGAAAATGTATATCGTTAATATAAAAATTATTCGTTAAATCTTTTATTAAGTAACATAAATATCTTTGTTTATAAACATTTTGTAAATACTATCTAACATGTCTCGTACGGTTTTTTTTTTTTTTTTTATTTTTTCAAATGAAGCTATCACATTTCATGATGATTTCAAGAGTACAATAACCTTTGATAAATGAGTTAACGGTTTTTCATCAATATTTATTTTAATCAATCGGTACTCGAACGGATTAACTTTTGGTTAAATGTATACAAATTCTTTGATATTAAATGTCGAATGATAATTTTTATAATGGTATTTAAATATTAAAAAAATTATTGGCAACTAGTTATTAATTTGTAGTATTTTTTTGTGGGAAATTGGAGTTTATAAATAAAATAAATCTATAAATTAAATAAAATTATACAAATTTTATTTTAACGCGGTATAAAAAAATATGAAAAACGTTAAAGAAATACCATTGAATCGGAACTAATGTTATAACCTTTACAATGGTCAATCTGCGGTGTATGCATTTTATGTTTAACCTTCGAAAATTATATTCTAATCATAATTATAATTTTTTTAATAAAAATAATATTTTATATAATTAAAATGTTACTACATATATGGTTATTTGTCAGATAAGATTTATTATACCTAAATTACGTGTTTTAATAGAAGTAATTAATTTTTACTTTTCTTTTTTTTCTACTAATGAAGTGTTGCATAAACGTTACCTCGGCATTCAATTTCATTAATTGTAACAAAAATTTTCTATTGACTTTTTGTAATTAATTAACTTTGATAACAAAAGTTTTGAACAGCATCGAGTTAATTTTTTGAAAAACGTTTGATTTACAAACACAAATAGTCTTGTCGAAAAAAGCTTTAAAGCATACTAATTCCTAATTTAATGCATAGCTTGCGTTCAAAATTCATGATTATAACGTAAAAAGTTATATGTAAGAGAAATAATTGAAAAAAAAAAAAAAAAAAAAAAAAAAAAAAAAACAATTTAACAATTCGGCAGCAAGGAAAATATGTTTGTTTAGCGATCAAATTAAATATTCGCTCTTAAAATTATAACATTAGACTGTGTTATATAATGACTACGATTTATCTCAAATTTTAACTCATATCAGCGCTTTTTCGCTTATTAAACAAACGGAGAGAAAAAAAATTGAATGTAAAAGAGAATGAAAGAATAAAAGACGAGAACTCATCGTCGCTTTAAAAGCAGAAGCGCATCCGATATGCAACGGTCTCTTCTACTATTCATATCCTAATTGCTCAGCTTTAAAAAATCGCCGACCGTTGCGAGATCCGATCGCGCTCGTCTACCCATATATATACAACACGCGATCTCCGATTTTTGCGTTACGCGATACTTTAAAGTTTCTTACAACACATGCGGGAATCGAATCCGACGATCCTCCTGAGAAAGTTTCGTGGATGAGAGAGAGAGAGAGAGAGAGAGAGAGAGAGAGAGAGAGAGAGAGAGAGAGAGAGAGAGAGAGAGAGAGAGAGAGAGAGAGAGGAGAGAGAGAGAGAGAGAGAGAGAGAGAGAGAGAGAGAGAGAGAGAGAGAGAGAGAGAGAGAGAGAGAGAGAGAGAGAGAGAGAGAGAGAGAGAGAGAGAGAGAGAGAGAGAGAGAGAGAGAGAGAGAGAGAGAGAGAGAGAGAGAGAGAGAGAGAGAGAGAGAGAGAGAGAGAAAGAGTCTTTTGTGGAAAAGCGCACAGCATCCCTGGCGCGCTGCTTCCGAAGAGTCTATGCACACATGCACACAGTTGCAAAAGCAGCGTGTTAAACTTTTGTATGTATAAGCAACCTTTTGCTACTCCGGAACGAGTCGGTCGCTGACCGCGCCCCGGATTTTTCGTTGCTTACAATGGCCCTTGTTAAACGCTTGTTGAAGATTTTTTTTTCTTTTCCTTCGGATGATAGGACGAGGTTAAGGTAGAAGATTAAAGACGCGAGAAATTCTATTGTCGTTTCCTTCATTTCTTTCTTTTCTCTTTTCTATTCTTTTTTTTCTTTCTGGAAAGTGTCTTTTGAGATTTTACCTTGAGCTCTTTCCTTGTTCAGCTGCAAAATGGAGAGATGAAATACAGTTGACGCGAAAGAGACATCTTCTAACTCTTGTGAAGTTTGAATGAGCTTTGGATTGAAATAATTCCGTATTGTTTTTTTTTTTTTTTTAAAGTTTCTTATTCAAAATAAATTTGTGAAAGAAATTTTCTAAGAAATGGAAATAGTAACTTGGAAAAGAGAACAGTTTTATGACCGACGTTATTTAATCTTAAATCGATGCATTTTGTTTGGTTGATTTTCAGAATGAAATACATTTAATATTAAAACAATGTAATGATAACGGCAAATAATATTTATAAGATTATCTTACATCGCATTTGCTTAAAAGCGTGCAACTGCGCTTTTTATTCGGAAATTCAAAGCGAGAAAAGATACTTCAAATATATTTTCTTTTTTTACAACAGTTGAACGATTATTTGTATCGGTTCGTCAAAATTTTCGTATTTCTCAATAAGCAGACAACCTTCATTCAGATGGAAAAGCAAATTCTGTTTCTTATCGTATTCACTTATACATAAATACATATTCGTATATATATATTTATGTCTATCTGTTTAAGAACGATAAGAAGAAACTCCGCAAGTCGACGACAACGCTTCGAAAAATCAGTTTTTTATTTTGCAGGATTTCTTAAAGTTTTCAAACAACTATAGTTATACATTCCCTAAACTTTGCAGTTATCTGAATATTGCTTTTATTTGCAGAATAAAAATATAAAATAACTTTTGATTAAATTTGTGTACCGATTTTTATTAAGACATGTAATAACGGATTATTCATTTCGTGGAGTTACTTATCACAATTTCCGATAATGTGCATTTAAATTAGTTGACGAAAAAGTTTAAAAACATTCTAATAGCTCTTTTACTTTTTACTAAACAAAGAATACGAAGTACCTTTATATGCTCAGTTTAACCATTTTTTTTTTTTTTTTTTTTTTTTTTTTTTATTATTTTTGTTTTAAAGAAATAAGAAATTTCATATTGTGGATGAAAATATATTGAAATTTTTTAATTAAAAATTATATTTTTGAACCATTTAATAATTATGCAATTAGTTTTTACAATTACAAATTTTATAGCAAATTTATTTTTATAATTTTGAGCGGCAAACTTTAATTATAATATCGATGTCGAAGTTCATTTTCAAATTTTGAAAAACTATAATTATAATTATAGAAGTGAAAGAAGAAAACATTAACGACATCCATCAATCGGTTGAAGTAATCGAAAGACACTCGTTCGTCGAAATAATATACTACAATTAAAAAAAAAAAATTAAGTGATTCGACGAAAAGTAAATAATATGTAAAACTTCAAATACTCGCGGGAAACGGTTCATTCGAATTTATTCGAGCCCTTTCACATGAAACCACTTACGGATAAGAAAGAAAAAAAGACGGAAAAGACTAAAGGAACGTCGACACTTCAAATAAGTCAGAAAAGAAGGAAAGTAAAAAAGGAAGGAACGAGAAAGAAAAACCTTCCGCTTTTCGGATGGAGCTCGAACGAGATTCATTTATGTACACATTGTGGCAGGGAAATCGCGCGCCACATGAAAAGTGCACGTTGAGTAAGAGTGAGAGAGAGAGAGAGAGAGAGAGAGTGAGAGAGAGTGCATGCGCCTTGGACGTTGTGTGCAGTCGTGCAACAAAGTGAGAGAGAGAGAGAGACCACCGCTGGTGTGCGCGGCTCTGTAAAGACGCCGACAACGTTCGGGGACAGATGCTTCTTTGAGCTTTTCCTAGTGTGCACTTTCTACGACCTTTCATAAAAATGCTCACTATACGTATATCTTGAATCTACAGCCTCTTTCGAGTTTTTCTTTAGTTTTCAGGGTTGGCTTTGTATATTTGTGTTTGTTTGCGTGTATGTGTATATGTGTGTTCGTATTCTAGTTGTTCGATCGCCGAGTTTTGTAAAGAATACAAGGGACTACTGTCCCTTGAAGTAGGACGAATGACGGCTATGTGTGCTTGGCCGCGCAGTCGAAAATATTTCTTCGAAAATTTTTTCATGTCCAAAGTTTATAACACCGAGGATAGAATGCTTAAGTCATTGTTGAGGGTGAAGATTTTTTGTATTTGTTTTTTTTTTTTTTTTTTTATAATCTATTGGGATAAAATGTTATGAAAGTAAGGTGGGATAAAATAAATGAAATTTTGTAAAAAATTACAATTGCAAGATTAAAATATAACAAAGATTAAATTTATATTGAAATTTCTAAAATAAATACAAGAAAAAATACTTTATACAAACTGTTTTATCTTTCTTCGTTTAAAGTTTTGAAATGTACAATTATTTTCCATCGTATTAAATTTTCTTTTGTTTACTCCATTAATTTGTACAACTGTAAAACTGAATTTCCGAATGCAATAAAAAAAATCATAATTTTTATACTTCAAATAATATGATAAATAATTTGCACGATCTCTACTTTCCTCGTTATACCTCTTATGAGACATTAAATTTATATAGACTGTGTCTACGTATTCCAATGTCGATCTCTCGATTTGAATTGCGTTCGTTGTTTTAAAAATAAATCATCTTGTTACAACAATAAATTATTGCAAATTATTTTGTTCGATCATTTTTGTATCTCTTAAATTCAGAATTATACAACAAAATATCATACGAATTTATGTACGTGACTTAAAACACATTTCTTCATGAATATCTCTTTACGCATATAAAGCTCGCACGTAGTCTTACAAGAGCAGACATAAATGAATAATAAAACTGTGAGATACGCGGATACAAAGACGCACATAGAACTTTCTTATCATCGTGTCGAAATAGCAATCGTCATTTCGACCTAAAAATTTACACTTATATGTAACGCCGAGTAAAGAAGATCGAAACGAGATGCAATTCATTTTAAAGAAAACCGTTTCGAAAAAATCTCTCTCTAGTCATCGCCACTCGGAATTTGCATTAATAATATAAGCGTAAAGTACGAAAAATTCGCTCTAAATTCTTCTTTGATTTTATTCGACGACGGAGTATTTATCAGCCGCTTCAAATTGAAAACAAGATTATCTTGCTTGGAAGTCAATCTACAGACGCGTATATTTCTCAGCATCAAAACACGAGTTATATTATCTGTATCGATTCTTCGTTTACTCTCTCGTGATAGAGTCAACGTACAGTAATAAAGTTGCAGTGCACAGAGGAAAAGAAATTTTGGGGATCAAATCGATCGCCGTAAAATCGACTTGCTAAGAAAGAAGTAAAAATAGAGAAAGAAATATCAAGAATTGGTATACATAACCTTACGGTTTTATATTTTAAGTTTTCTATAGGCGTCGATGAGGTTACGATCAATTTATCGTTCAACTCTTTTTTACGCTTCGACGATTTTTCATATCCCAGATATATATGCATACATATAGTCCAACGCGGGCGCGCCGTTAGCTATATAATCTCGAATAATTCTTTTCTTCTCGATCTCTCATGAATTTTCCACGGAGATGTATGGATTTTGAATCGTAATTTTTTTTTTTTTTTTTTTTTGTACCTCTAACTCCGACTTGGTAATGAAAATTTATACGTTGTGATTTTATCGAATAGTGAATGGGATGTATTAATTATTGCGAGGGTAAATTTATGTTAATGCGAAGTACATTTTGTGTTTGAGCATTGTTTTTGGTAAAATTTTACATCGATGAATAATTTCTTATAAATTTTTTACAGTTTAATACTGTATAAAATAGATTCATAAAATTTCTCAATATTTTAAAAATATTACTTTCAAAATATTCAAGCAGGCAATTTTAAAATTATTTTTTTAAAACTTTAAAATAACATAATATAAAATTTTTCGATATAAAAATGTATCTATTTGCGCGTAACAAGAAAATAAGTTAAAAAAAAAAAAAAAAAATTAAGGGAGAAAAAAGAGCGAAAAATGAAAATTGAGTCAAGAATAGAGCAAGTGCATCGTGTAATACATCACATATACAAGGAAAAATTTTTCTCCGACTTTCATCTTCAACAATTTTACATTTGCTGTACATTTTCAGTTTTAACTTCAAAAACCTCTTCTGCAAGCACTTGCGCGCACCGTCTTTTTCGTTTTTACGGAGTGCCGACGGTGCTCCATATTTTTCCGTAGCTCTCTCTCTCTCTCTACCGCGCTCTACAATAACAATTCCAACTTCGGACGAGACTTTTTTTTTTTTTCACTCTATCATTCGCTCTCTTGCAAAAAAGAAAAAAGTAATTCAGTATACGTATAAATCAAAGCGTAAAAAGAAAGGTTTTATGTTCCCTTACGTGCCTTCCACTCCTCTCGAAGCGAATACACTGTACGCATTCATGCTGAGCGTCAAGATTCAAGCACACAAACACACGCGTGCGCGCGCGCGCGTGCGAGAACGTGTAAGTGTGTATACGTAGAAGGCTCGAACGATGATCGTATTCTCAGGTCGCGATGCTCTAATCAATCACTCCGTGCAATGAACGTAATAACCTCTCAAACATATATCGTACATCGGGTTAACGCACCTACTGGTGTATGGGAATGAGTATGACAAGACGCGGCCCTACCCGCGTTGTATAGAAAAATATCGTTTCGTTTTATATTTGTGAAACATAAAGTATCGACATTATCTACTGTGATTTATTTATTTTTATTGTTTTAACAAATTTATAACGTATAAAATTAAAAAAATTGCTCTTGTTCTATTTGTTTGAGTTAACAGAACGCAGCTAAAATATATTTAATCTACTGTTTTAGTATTCATGAATATAGTTATTTAATTTAAACAAACATTTGTTTAAACGTTATTTATTAAAATTACTTGAAATTTTTATGTACTACGTTAAAATGCAAAACAATATATAATATATTGTTGTTGATCAAATTCTGCATATAAATTAATCGATAATTTGCATTTTAAATGAAATTTTCTTTATAAATATAAAAATATTAACTATGCTACTATATATTTTTTTTTTTTTTTTTTTTTTTTTTTACGGAAAACTGACGGCAAATATTTTACGCGAACTTTAATTTAAAACAAATTTAATATATTTTAAAGCAATGAAAATTAAAAATTTTCAAAAAAATTAGAAATGTTCACACACTCTTTAACATGATTTTTATAACTATTTTAAAAGTAATAAGAAACGTTATTACATTTCAATTGCATAATAATTTAAAAGCTCTATCGTATTAGCATAATAAGACGATCAATGTTTTTTTTTTTTTTTCCTCTTTAAAACCATAAAAAATCAGTCGATCCTCGAAATTTAAAACCGTTTTTACGCGCAATACGAGCGTTATGAAGAAGCACTTTCATAAAAGGCTTTTTATAAGTTTCGAATTCAATCGCGATGTTGAATTATGTTAATTATCTCATCGTCTTCTCTGCGAGCACAAGCCTTTTTGCCTTTCAGCGAGAAACGAAATACAGACGACGCGCATAACGGTACAAGGTCAATATCTGGCGTTTGAGCGAAAAATGTAAATTCTTTTTTTTTTTTTTTTTTTTTTTTTTTTTTTTAATCTCTGAATAATATAATATGTATATGCGGCTATTGTGTTTAAAAATGAGATCCGACGTATGTTAAATAAAAATAGGAAGTGTATGAAAGCTTAGGGTAAAAAATAACTAAGGCCACTGGAGAAAAAAATGCAGTTTTTTTTTTTCTTTTTTTTCATAATTGCTGTATAAAAATATAAATAAAGACATTGTAAGTTTAGCGATAAATTGTTACATTATATAGAATTTTATACATATTGCAGAAACACTCGAGAAAATGTTTAATTCGAAGTTGAAATTCTCGTTCTGTAACTTGTTAGTTTGTTAAGATTCGAAAGGTCTTACAAAACTTTAACTGCGAGTTTCGCAAATTTATTTGCTTGGTGCATTTTTGTCGGCAATAGTATACAGCATATTTTATTCTGAATTGTTTCATTAACTTGTTTTTGTTTAAAATTTGATAAACTAATTCATCACAATAATTTTATTAAAAATTCATTATAAACATTTTATGCGGGAATCAAACCAAAAATTATAATTTTATCTTAATATTGTTTGAATAAAAAAGATTAAAGATTAACATAATATTTGACATTGCAAACTTAATTATAAAATTTCGGAAGTTAGATTTTTTTAATAAATTGATAATTTTTGCGTTAAAATTATACAATTTTACGGTATTACGATTCAGTTTTAATCTCTAAAGTTGGTATTTAAATATGAATTAAAAGTTTTTCATTAATTCCTCACCAATAAAACTTCTTTAAAGTTTAATTAATGCTTCAGACAGTGACTAAATGAACAAATTCCAAACCAATTAAGTTAATTTAAATTGTTGTCCTCTGTGTAGAGACTTTTAAAAATTTGGTACTTTTAATGGAATTTACTTAGAATTTTGTTACGGTTTAAGAAAATTATTCTACTTCCATAATGATAAAAAAAAAACGTTAAGCGTAAACTTATTTCCATTGAGATTTACAAAACAATACAATTTTTCATTATTTCGCTTTAACATTTTTAACAAAATCATCTCTAAATCATACACAAATATCAAAATTATAATTAATTAAGCAAATTGTGGGCACACCTAAGAGTTCAATGCTTAAATTTTGAAGTAAGATCGACTGCAGTATTTCCTTGATAAACTCGTATTTAGCTTTAACGTTAAAGTCTAGCGCAACATCTGTACCAATGAACGGCGGCTGTTTCTGCTGCATCAGCGGTGGTAGCAACGGCAGCAATAGCACCAACAGCGGCGTGTATAATTATACACAGTGAGAGAGCGAAGGAAAATAAAAAAAAAACGGGAGAGGCCCACGCGAGCGTCAATTAAAACGAACGCTGTTGTGCTTAATTGCGCTTTATAAATTTTACGGATTGTATAAACAGCGGGTGAAGAAGTGAGATACGTGTAAGGGAGGGAGAAGGAAGCGATGTGTTTTTTTTTTTTTTTTTTTATTTTTTTTTACTATCCACCGCAACTGTTTAATTTGTAAAACACACCGTGTTTAAAAGCGTACGCGTAAAAGTTTCTTTTTTTCTCCAAGTGTGTTAACCTAAACATGAATTCTATAAGCGTGTATACCTTTTTTTTTTTTTTTTTTTTTTTTTAAAAAAAGAGCACATTTTAAAATTTGCGTTTGTCGTAGGTAATAAAAGAGTAGCTTCAATGAAAATTTTGCGTACTTTGAAAACGAATACTTTTGAAACGATGTTTTTCTTTAATTTTCCTTTTTTTTTTTTTTTTTAAACGGAAATATTCCATTACGTTAGGTTAATGAAGTGATTCCTTGAAAAGAAATTTTATCGATCTTTATAATGTGCCGGTACACACAGTGACGTAATAATCTCTTTGGACAACATTGTAACGTCGTGTGTACACATAAGTACATGTGAAAATCTATCGCACGAGCGTGATATATTCGAAAGTAGTATGTGCTGTAAACATCTGGCAATTCCAAGACTTCCTTATTCGTACTGCAATTTCATAAAGTTCAAAAATAAATTAACTTATCCTTGAAGTATACTTTCTATTACTACTAGATAAAGGAAGTGAAAATTTTATTTTGCCTTACGTTGGAAATGGAAAAAGTATGTTTGCTTACGTATCCATGTTTTACATTTTACATTTTTTCCGCAATTTTTTTACATCTTCAAAAAATTTTCGCTACAATTTTTAAATACCTTTCTTGCATACGTTTTTTCATAATTTTTTACTTCAGTATTTCACCCGTTGGTAAAATATGAAAATTGAAAAATTTTTCAACGAAAACATTTTTCTCTAATTTCGTATATAAAGCGAAAATAACAACTCTTGTTTGAACAACATTCCGAAGATAATGCAATTTTCTAAAAATAATTCAACAAAGGTACCTCGCATACGTGTACCCCTAATTAATGCAAACAAGTACAAATACATACGCGATACGTTAGCACCGAGCGTGCAAATTTTAGTATAATGGCTCTTTCGCTGCTGAATATTAATAAATAATGCGTTCTGCGATATTCTTGAATTCAATTAATTAATATAATTAGAGCATATTCAACGAAATTTAAGAAAATGACTCTTTAAAGCGATAAAATTTATTTTTTAATAAAAAATAAGTATTACAAAAAAAGATAAAATTCGATTTTCAAATATTTCTAAAAATTTAATATACTTTATATATTTCTTTAGATACAAATATATTACTAAAAGATGTATAAAAGATGTAGATTTTAAAATTTTCTCTAGTCTCAAGCAATAAAAATCATTACACATTTATTTGCCTTAATGAGATTTTCCACATCGATTATTTAGAAAATCATAGACCTTCCGGCGTAACATCATAATTTATTTTCCCTCGTACTATCTTTCGCCGACTAAACTAAAACAATTTCCGCGTCAATTCGAGTTGTAGCAGAAGCTGACCAAGGCGCGTTTAGTTCAACCTCGCACTTGAAATGTCACACCCGTCGCGATCCCTTCTCTCGCCCTCTATGTGTAACATATACGTACGTACGTATATATATCTATATATGTATATATACACGTATATTTGCTGAAAACCGCAGCGTAACTCACACAGGGCGCAAGCTACAGTGACCCTGCACTTTTACGATGACATCATACACTTTGGGGGAACGAGAGACTTATAATATATTGAATACGTTAAATAAGGAGAAAGTGCGAGTCGTGCGATGTACGTGTGTGTATGTGCATATATGTATATATAAATATATAAATATACGGGGTGAACGAAAAGACGAAAAATCGAAGAAAACAATCGCGTGTTTGTGTCGATTTCGAGTCGACTTCGCTCGTAATAAACACTCGCGTGTAACGTATATAACGCTTCTTTCTGTACATGCGTGACGCATGATCGACGACAGCTATTCGTACTCAGCTGTTATGGATTTTTTTCAACGGAGATCAGAGGTGATTAACGTCGGCCTTTAACTTGAAAAACATGACGACCGTCTGTGGAAGAAAAAATTAACAATGACGAAAGATTTTTTGGATCAATATGGCGTTTTTCTGATTATTTCCTTTTTTTTTTTTACTTTTTTAAATTTGCAATGAATCTGTTTACGGTAATGGTTGTCTCATTAAAAATTTCAAATTCTATAAATGATTACAAGATATTGTTTTGTTGCTACTTTTCTTAGAAAAAATATCATATGAGAGAAATAAATCTTATAACATCATAAAGATGTATTTCCTTTTCAAGAGTTATAGAAATTTGAGAAGTGCGTACTTGAAGGAAAGTGAATGGTTTCTCCTTTGCTGATTCAGTGCAAAAAAAGTAATGTAATATCAAATAAATATTAGAAAAATTTTAATGCTAATTTTATAAAAAGTAATTTGACCCAATAGAAGTTGTACGTCTATGACTAATTTTTGTTTAATGTAAAAAAATATTTTCAACGACAAGTATAATATTAACCGCTAAGCTTTTATAATTCAAATATCTAAATCTGTTTTATTTGAATCAATATTATAGTAACTGAAACCTCTAATAACTTTTTTATTGGATGGCAAACATGTCATACATTATCGGAGTCGGTTGAATGTTAGATAAAGGAAAATTATCTAAATTATATCTTTTTAACAAACGAAAGATGTTTCTTCAATTTGTCTAATATCGTTTTAATAAAACAGTTACAGATTTTTGATTAACGTCACACATTATGAATAATAGTTACAGTTTACTATTTTATTTATTTGGAATTTATTTTTTTTTTTTTTATTTAAACATACCTTTTACATCTATAATTTTCGAGATTACGCACAATTACTTTCCATCAACCTTTTTTTTATTCGCGTTAAATTTAAAAAACTTGTACTCGGCTGCAGTTATCGCAATTTCTCGTAATTACAAAAATGTATCCATTATGTTAAAAATCGAAACTCCGATATACAAAAATGTAAAAAAAAAAAAAAAAAAAAAAAAATCCACACACATCAAGAGCATTTAATCGTTTTTGCACATATACGTATAGATTTCACGCTCGATGTGTATCATTTGCATACACAATCGCAATTAAGTAGAGATTTATATATGTATGTAACAAAACGTAAAATAAATAAAAGTACATTTAACGGCATTAAAAAGACAGAGAGAAAAAGAAACGTCCGAACTAGCGAGCGGATAAACGAGAAGCGCGGCGCGCATACGGTTTTGTCGAAATCAATACGCGAAAGCTGTGCGGCGCGTATATACACACGCATACGTACGTGTCTATGTGCCAAAGCGATTCTCCGAGCATACATATATATATATATATGTATACACTTACGCGAGAGCACGTTTTGTTCTCTTTTTTTTCACGTTGGGCTTAAAATTGCTCGCTTGATTAACTTTCAAGTTCCAACTCTTTGCTGCGTTGCTGTGTTGCTACTCGTTCTCGGCTGCTGCGTCGGATCCTCTCTAAGCTTTTTTCCACTTTTAAACCGTTTCTCTTTCTCCTTCTCTCTCTCTCTCTCTCTCTCTCTCTCTCTCTCTCTCTCTCTCTCTCCCTCCCATCATCCCGCGGGTAAAAGCTCACGTGCACGCCTGTGTGTACATTATATTTTATGTGTACGTATATACATGTATACTTGTAAGTGTTTATACACAAATGCTCTTATTGATTTGTCCTCAACGGTTAATATAACTTCGCTTATGCGTCCATCGTCACACTCGAGAGTGTCATACTTGTTAAATTTCATTTACAGCTACTTGTGTACATATGTGCGCTCTGACTCTTGAATTAAGTACACACACATACATACACACACATATATATATATATATATATACGCGATAGAAGTTGCTCTTTTATATTTAATTAACGCGTATCAAGCGTTTGTTGAAATATTTTGCATCTTTGAGTGCTTTGATTAATTTTTAATGATTGCTGCTCATGATATTAGTAAAGTACATTCGGAACAATATGTCTCTGTATCGATAAACACCGACCAGTGAAATTCTAAATTAAATTAGTTTGCATGTAAAGCTAGAAAAAAGAAATAAAAATAGTAATTAATACTAATTAGAAGCTTCCTTCTTGTAAAGCTCAACAAAAACATTTAAAGAATTGATTAAAAAATAATTATGCATTTTTAACGTAGTTACATTTTTATTTCAAAATTTCAACTTGAAAAAATACCATTTTTTGAATATTATTTAAAACGGATTTGCAGTAAAAATAAATACCAAACTTTTCATCCGTGCGCGATAAGCACAACGCGTAAATACTTTCGATATATGTTACAAAAATCGACGTTGATACTTTTTATCGTAAAACTTTATACTTGTAACATTCTAGTTTTTAGGTTTTATTTATTAATCTCGCGGTTTTTTTTTTTTTTTTTTTTTTTCAAATGAATAACATTTTTTTTGTGTATAGTTTTTTAAAGAAAAAACAAAAATATATTAAACAAAAAGTCAACGTTAATAAGATAAACATTTGTTGATAAAAGATTATACGAATTAAAATTACGAAAAAAAAAAATTGCTCTCGTTTGAATACTTAAAAATGTTTGAGCACCGTATATATGTACACTTCTTTTATTCTGAAATAGTTTTTGTGTCAAAGGGTTAAGGCTCTCTCTGTTAATTTGCACAGTAAATTTCTTTTCCGAGATTGTCAACCTCTCAGCTACTAACTTTTGAATTAAGTTTACAAAAATGATAAAAAAAAAGGATTGAATTAAAGTTTTTTTTTTTTTTTTTTTTTTTTTTTTACCGAGTTAAAATGTAAAAAGAATATTTTATTCGTGGAAAACGTTCACGCATAATGCGGAACTCTATAATTACGCCAATCCTCCCGCTACCAAAATTATAATCGTCTTTACTCGTTAATAGCCTCAATTGTACTTCGAAGAATGTTCCTTCGATAGCTCAATTAAACCTTGTTATTCTCTAAAAGTAAAAAAAAAAACAAAAAAAAAAAAAAAAAGAACAAAGAAAAAGAAAACAACCGCCTAAACTTCACATGAGTCTCGACAACGAAAAGGAAATGATCGCACACGTTATATATATATATGCCCTGATCATTTATAGCCCCTATAAAGGAGACAAACTCTAGGCCCGCGGGCGCGATTCAATAAAGACTTATACGCGGGTTCCTCATCTTCTTCTTTTCTTTTTTCTCACTCACCCCTATATTCATCGTCTCATCTTATCCGGTATACGCGGAGACGCCGGAGAAGATTTCGTGCTGAGTCGCTTCCGATATTATATACAAGCGTCCGTTTCCACTCTCCCCCACACACGTACACACACTCACACATGCTGAATTTAATAGAAAGAAGCCTCCTTCTCGCGCGCGCGGGCGCGCGCCTATCACCGACACTATTAAAGCTGACCCGATCTTCCGGTTTGATAAATAAACGTTCGAATATATAGCGGGTTAATATATGTGTATCTCGATGTCGCTAGATCGTTATGTACATATAAGCGTATCGATTCTTTACCTTGTATATGAGACGACGAAAGATCGACCCCTTTTTTTTTCCTTCCCTTTTTGTTCGACAAGAGTCACCGATCGCTCGCGGCGAAATTGGAGTGTCCATCTTCTTTTCGTATGCTACTTCTTTCTCTCTTTTTACTTTTTTGCTTTCCACTCGACTCAGCTCGCGCGACTCGGTGAAAGAGATTGGCGCGTCAATTCGCTTTGTTTATGAAAGAAGCGCGAAGTATATGGAGATTTATTTTTTTTATTTTTTCTGCTTTTCTTTTCCAGGTTAATTGAGTGAAAACTTATGTATAGGCTCCCGGATTTATTCGATGAGTATCTTGAGGTGACACTTTTGCTTTAAGTAAACGGCCTTTTTCGTTGACTTTAGCAGTTAATTCTTACAATGTGCATTATAAAATGGTATTTTATTTACTTTTTTTTTTTTTTCATTTTGCATTTCCGTATAACTACATAAATTTACTAATGCAATCGTTTAGAAAAATTATTAAATTTTAATTGAATATTATTAAATTTTATTTAACTTTAAATCGCAAGTTTTAAAAGAGTAACTATTTATACGAAATGAAAATTAATTTATTTTTTTTTGCGGGATTTATCTTACGGATTTTTTCTGTAAATTTTTAAATGAAATATTGAATACTTTCCAATCAATATTACAAAATAAAACTTGTTTTAATGGATTTGAAAGAATTAAAACAAACTATACGTATACATGTAAAATACATGTTGAATCTAACATGTAAAATGTATTAGATTCAATTTCATAAATAAATAAAACATAGAGTGCATAAAAAGTATAGATTAAAAATGAATTTTTTGTTTGTTTTTGTTAATAAATTGTAAGAAAATTAAACATTAACTTCGATAAAAACTTTATTTCTATAATTCTTTTTATTTATGAATCATTGTTTCAATTTGAAACTTTTCCCATGGCAAACATTTATAATCTTCATCTTATCTCTTACATTGTTAATTAAAAAAAACAAAAAAATAAATAAATAAAAAAAAGAAACGGGAATCCCTCGTACAATCGTTTAACGACGTCACACAGTAAAAAGCAAACAAGAAAAGTTTATCGTAAACCGATGAGCCTCTCATAAAATGAGCATTCGGCCCATCTTTTCACGGTCTATTACCTCTGTATCAAAGCTCGCGTGCTCTATACATATATACACGTAAGCGATGCTAGATACAAACATCGCACGGTTATCTAGGCAATTCCGAGAAAGTTATTTCGGAACGGAGATTGACCCGTAGATATTTCGTTTACGTATTCGGATAATTAAGATTCGAGATTAAAATTCTCTGCTCTGTGTAGCGTTCGTACGCGCGCGCGCGCGCGGGCAAACAAATTTTCACCCTTCAAACCCCTTTTTATCTCGTGTGTTCGTTGGCCTTTCTTTCGTAAACAATCAACCGAATTGCTCGCTTAATAATGCCGATTGATAAATGTTGTACGAACTCATTTATAGAAATTTATCACTGGTTTTTTTTTTTTTTTTAATGTAGTGTTGCTTACATTGTTTAAAAATTTTTAATATCCTACTGTCGTTAAAAATATTAAAATTCGAAAATTGATACATTACTCAAAGCTTTATAGAATAACTTTAGATTGTTTGATTATAATACGTTACCTTCTGCTATCAAAAGTAAGAAGCTAAACAATATTGTTAAACAATCCAAGATATCCATCTCTTGTAATTTGATAAATCGGCGTAGGTGTGTTTCCCATTAGGATCATCTATCGTTCGTAACAAATATCCTTAATAACGTAAACACGATAAATCATAAATATATATCCATAACGCTGATTTCCATGAACATATAAAAACTGATTCGAGAAAGCATCGGATATTTGTCTTCTTTAACAGTTTTTCTTATTCTTTATTATTATTTGAAAGTGAAAATTTGTTCTGTTTTTATTTAATATTTGGCATTGATTTAATAAAAAATTTAAGCATAAATAACAAATTAAAAAATTCAATCCGCTCATTCTTTTGTATTTTAATTTTGTTTAGCTAATTAAAAATCAAATTTTTGTAAATGATGTAAAGTATTGAAACATTTCGTTAAATAAAAATCATTCAGAGAGGTTCATCGATTCGCTTCAATAAAAAATGGAAAATAACATTTTTGAAATTTTATTACAAACAGTTTATTCGTAACGATCAAAATTTAATGGAAAAAAGCTACAAAATGTTTGATCATTCACTTGGCGCAATGTAGCACATCGAAACGTAAAATACCAAAGCTAAATTTTCGATTAAAGACAAAGAAAACAAAAAGCCACAACTGCTATAATTCGTATTCTGTGTCATTAGCGGCGCGTAATAAAAGAGCGCAATAATCTGCGACGCACTTGCTTTCCAAAGACTCGCTTTCCCCTCGACTCATCGTTCCTCAACGATCAACTTCCGAGTCTTTGAATACGTCTCGAGCGATTATACGCATAGTTCGGCTTTTAAAAAGAAAGGAAAAAAAAGAAAACGTACGGAATAAGTTTGTAAGCAGCACTACCGCATATCACTTATACATGCAACGACTGTTGTGAAAATTTTGTTTTTTTAATCCTTTTCTTTTTTTTTTTTTTTTTTTTTTTTTTTACAAGCGCTTCCTTGCCAAATGTTGCCCCCCCTACCGTAAAAGAATTACGGCAAGAGAGAGAAATGTACGCGTGGGAGAAAGGAAGTGGATACGCGAGTTTAAGAAACGCGATGCAAGGGGACGACTTTACTAGTTGCGAAAGGTCGCGCTCTGATCAAATCAAATTTTTGAGATAAAATTTTTACTTTATAACGAGATAAATCGTTTCAATGAATTTTATTAACATGGCACGGTACAGAATTACACGATTTCATACAGAAGATTACAACGTTGTCATTTTATTTTCATGTCAAGTTTAAAAAATGAAATTTAAATATCATTTATAATTTTTACAATTAAACAAATGCACATTACAATGCGAAATAATCGCACAATAGAGAACCGATCGTTTTCAATAAAAGATTTTTCATATTTATGACTAATTGCTTCTTGAAAATTACGAAAAAGTATATGTATATATAATATCACGTAAGCTACGTACTGCTATCCTTGTAGCGTAAAGTTTTGCAAAATATGTAAGAGCTCTCGAAATGAGAAGAAGGAGGAAATCGATATATCGGCAAATGTTACCATTATAATGCTAAATCCTTCGACGCTTTTTTACTCGGTAATGTCGGTCAAGTAGTTTAACAAAAAATTTCCTCTGACCAATGGCACATGCACGCATTACCGATTCCGTATTATAAAGTTTAATCAAAATTGAGAATGAAAAATTCAATTCGGTATAAATTTTTTATCGCGTTTACAAAGTAAAATATAAATGTTCATTTAATTTTTTTAATAAACTTTTTAACACAAGAGGATTGATTGGACTTCGATTTTACATCGAAAGAACTGAAAAAATTATTATAACAAGTTCTTTTGATTGAAAATTTGAATATAAATTTGATTTATTTTAAGAAATTAATTTTAAATTATCATTTTAAATGTCTTGTTTATTTAATCAGTGCATTTATATTTAGTTGAAATTAAAACTTAGGATGTAATGTATAGTACTTCCACAGAACGTTAAATTGTATGTAAATTCAAATTACCTATATCTGAAACGATGTATTTATTCAATCGAATAATTATGTTAAATTTATATAAAACACGTACAAAATAATAATTGAAGTATTTTATACAATATTCGATTAAATTTATTATTAAATTTATTGTAAAGTATCCGAAATATACGTAATTAAAAGATTTATTTAATTATCAATTTAGCCTTAATTTCGTTTTATACCATCAAAAAAATAAAAAAGTCTTATCGGCATCCCGTCATTTTCAAATTAAATGCTCAAAACACAAACCCCACACGCACTCATCGCATCGTAGCGCCAAAGACGCATCGGTAATACGGAGATCGATTTTTCGACTGCAATCACGAAATCCCGATACATCAAGCATCAGCAGGAGCAGCAGTAGCAGTAAGAGAAATGAAATCGCGCGATAAAGCTTCGAGCGAAACGTTAACAAGAAGGGCACACGTGCCTCCTACATACTTATACACGTTGCACACGCATGCTCGGTTGCGCGCGGCCGTGCATCGCAACGCAGAAAAGGGGAAAGCTAACAGTCAGTACCTAGCAAGAGTAGCAGCAGCAGAAGCAGTTAAAGAATAATACAGATAGATAGAGAGAAAAAGTCAGAGAGAAAAAAAGAGCAGAAAGAGAGTAAGAGAGGACAAAAAGAGCAGAGAGAGAGAGAGAGTAAGAGAGAAAAAAAGAGCAGAGAGAGAGAGAGAGAAAAAAAGCACGGAGAAAGCGGGAGAGAGAGAAAATTGGAGCTGAGCCAGTTTCCCGCGCGCGCAACGCATCGCGACGATTCGGGTCGAGCAACCCTCTCTGGACTTACGCGCGCGCGCGCGCGCGTGTGTGTGTGTGTGTACATGCGCATGAATAGCATATATACATATACATATATAGATGGAAACACATGTGTGCCACCGAGGCGTTCAATAACAATTTGCAGACGTGGCTGCGATTCAAATTTCCCTCTTCCGGCTTTAAGTGTCCAAAGCATGAGTATACTGACTTTCTCTCTCTTTCTCTTTTTCCCTCGCTCGCTTTTTTCTTACTCTTTAACTTATCACGCGCCTACGTTACTTTAACTCATCCACGTATACGTACTTGTACGAATTTTCTCTCGAGCATCGATGGAACGGTATATATATATATACACGTATACATTTTGACGAGTTGTGGCGTTTGTTGTCACTGATATTTGCTTCGAAAATCGCCTCCGTGATGTGGTGGCTGCGTTATCGAATGTGAAAGGTGTTGGTTAGCCTAAGCTCGAGAGGTAGATAATTAGGTCGATATGTTGTTGCGGCATTGAGAGATATATCGGCTTATGTAAATTTCACGAGAATGCTTATACCTGCATTCGTCGCAGCGTTTCGGCTTAAACTAATAAACAGGATTTGCTTCGAGCGTTATTTTAAATAATTGAGATTGTTTAAATATTTCAGTAATATGTTTATTAAAACAAAAGCTCGTAAATATATATATATATATATATATATATATATATATATATATATATATATATATATATATATATATATATATATATACTTTTAAATCTTAAGTATCTTAGTAAGTTTTTTGATAATGGATAGTTTTGGGAAGTATTGATAACTATGTGGTTACGCATATCGATAAACTTTTTGAAAACTATTTAGAACCAACAAAGAATGCTTATTATTTGAATTCGTTCAATTTTAAATTAAAATAGTTTTTAAACATTTTTTTATGTGATGCAGAATTTAACTATTGTTGTATTTTTTTACATATAGTTTATTTACATTTTAAAACAAGTAAATTTTAATGAATTTTTTGTATTAATCCTTTATAAAAGTTTATTAAAAATTTTAATAAAACATCGATCGTTATAAAATAAGTTTATAAGTAATTGGAAATACTTTTCATTTAAAAATATAACATCACATTGTATGAATTTTAATTTAAATTTCAATAAAAAATAATTTTTTTATAATAATTTTAATTAAATTTACACTATGAATTAAAATTATTTTACAATAATATGTCGAGCTTGTATTAAATATTATTGTTGAAATAATGAAATTAAAATATTTTAATAAAATGAAGAGTTATTATATTTTTCTTTTAAGCCCTCTTTCGTTAGATACAAATTTTACACAAGTACTATGATTTTGATGAAGAATATCATTAACGCCATAAAAATTTCTTTTTTTAATATTATACCTCAAGCATTAAATGCAACAATTTACGTATTAAAAGAAAAAAGAAAGAAAGAAAGAACCTAAAAAATTAAAAAAATTTTCATCGACAGATGAAAATCGATATAACCGAGGGATATTTCGCGTTCGATGATATGATATACCGGTAAGCATAGATGAAATAACAAAGACGACCGATATATCGAATTGTTACAGGTGATTCGCTGCAATGTACGCCGCTGGATCGGGCATACAAGAGCAAGGTACTCGGACACTATCCGGAGTCGGTACAATGGAATCCCTTCGACGAGCACGCGGTCTGCATGGTGAGTTCCCCGTTAATTCCCATAATATCGATCAGCTGTTTTCTGTCTACGCCTATACGTATATATGTATACGCACTTGTGCGCTCGTCTGTGAGCGTGACCCGCGTTTGCCCTCGGCCACCCTCACTTGCTCCTTCAGGAACGACGTGACTCATGCGTCTATTGTTTTACGCGTGTGCCGGCGTATATATACGCGGGTAAGAGTGAGTTGGATTTTTTTTTTTTATTTTTTTTTGCTTCCTCGTCGCTATAATACTACTATGCTTGACGGAGAGAAAGGTTTACCGAGAGGGTGGAACGATAGTTTTTAGGCTTTATTTTTTATTGTGTAAACATTGACTGGTAATTTTTAAATATTGACATATTGTTCAAAATAATTAGCGCATAAAGTAATGGCATACTTTAGGATAATTTTTAGAGATATAACGAAGATCATTTTATATTCATTGATCCCCTTACGCATAAAATAAATTTTCATTTAAAATATTATTTTACGTATAAAAAAATGTTCTAATTAAATATTCATTTTTTACTTGTTTATGGTATTTTTTAATTATACAAAAAAAAAAAAAAAAAAAAATCCAGTTCTTGTTTTCAAATATATATATCTTAACCGCATTTGCCGAACGAAATTTTTTTTATACGTAATATTCGTAAAATCAATATATTTTTTACCCTTTGAAACGACATTCGAAATAAATGCAAAAGCGTTCGAATATTCAATCTTTATTTATTTAAAAATTTTATTTCTTTTAAATAATCTATGATACATCTATATAAGAAATAAAATAACCAATATAATCGAATTAACAACACGAATACAATTAGTTTATACGTTATGTATAATATATAGCTTTGCCTGCCGAGCGGTTTACGCTTTCGTACCCAGAAGCACTCGGTGGAGCCGACCTTTCACTCGTTCGTCCTTACGAAAGAGGACGGTCACAGGACGTATGGTTTCAGTCTACTCTTCTACGAGGAGTGCCGCAACCGCAAGATTTGCGCCGCCATGCAGACTCTTCAGGCTATGTTTATAACTGAGCTGAGCAGCGGCCAAAATGGCACACCTCCGCAGTGAGTTTCTCTCCCTTTTTGTTCACCTTTCTTCCCCCCACCCCTCTTTTTACTTCACCCGTTTTTCTCTTTTTTTATATATATATATATATATATATATATATATATATATATATATATATATATATATATATATATATACATATATTTAAATAGAGAGAGAGAGAGAGAGAGAAAGAGGAAGAGAAAAGGGGGTCTCTTGGCTAGCTCGCAGGTTTGCCCGACTTGTTTTATTCGAGCTTTTTTCTTTTTTTCTTTTTTTTTTTTTTTTTTTTTTTTATTTCTCTTTTGCGCTCTTTGTTACGGTACACGGAGCTATATATGTTTTGAATTAAGGTGCCAAGATAAAAGATGTTTGTACGCTTAAAGTCGCGTCGAGGTGTTTAAAGTAACGTTTGAGGTAATAATCTTTAAGTTTTACTTTGCGCAAAATTTTAAGAGAAATGATGCGTAATATAAAATAAAATGATCATGTTTTATTTGATTAAAATTTAAATATTTTTTTGTCGAATTTTCGAATCTAAAATACAATATATATTAATGTAGCTTTCAAGAAAACATTTAAAGATTAATAAACAAATAATAATGTTTCTTTTTTAACGATATACGTCAAATAGTTAATTGGACACTTTAATATTTCGACTTTTGAATTCTATATCCACAAATACTTTCTAATTGAAAATATTTGCCGCGATCGTCGCATATATAATTTTGAATCCGTAATGTATTAAAAATAAAAAAACGAAAAATTGTAATTTCTCTTAGGCCACGAAAAGGACAGGACGCACACAATACAAGGTCACTCCCTAGGCATTTCAAATTAGCTGCACACTCGCCGGCGGCTGCTTTAGCGTATTATGACTCGACCAAAGACAAACTCTTAGTTACAAAATCGATATCTCTCATTTGTCAGCAACCGTATCTTCACGCTGCCAAAACGTTCCTAACCAATCTTTACAAGTAAGTTTTCATTAATTTTTATCAAACGTATTTACATGTACGATTCGTTAAAATTTTAAAAAAAGTTAAACGATAATTTGAAGAATAGATTAATTTTTTTTTATTAAAACTAAGATTTAATGTTCTATTGGAGAGAATGTATTTCATGTTTAGATATTCATTAAAATTTAAAAGAACTTGATTAATAATCGTATTTCACAAGTAGCTAATAATCAAATCAAATTCTAATTTTAATTTTAAATAACGTTAATATTTCAAGCTCCATTTCGGCGTGATATCGACCAGTTGACATTAAATAATTAGGTGTGAAGTTCATTGCTCCTAATATCTACATAGTTAATTTACATACTACATAATTAATAAATTAAAAGGTCACTAAATTGGGTTGAAAAAAATTGAAAATTTAAGTGCAATTTTTTAGTTATTTAAAGCGATGCTTAATAACGGTAATTATTATAAGTAATTATTGGCCTTTCGAATCGCTGCAAAATAAAGCCCTAAACATTAATTAACTTAATTAAATTAATTTACAATGCTTGTATCTTAAAATAATAAAATAGCGCAAATTAAAAAATACGAAAAAAAGTAAAATGGATAGCTTAATAATTATGATAAAATTAAAAAGTGTCGAACTTATTTTTAACAAATTTTATGTAAAGAGTTAACTTTTCATTTTAACGTAAAAAATAATTTTATAGTAATTTTATATTATCACTACATTTGATATTAGTTTGAAAATTTTTGTTCAATAGCTAATGCTTAGTGAATTGCTTTCAAACATATTTGTTTGAACTTTTTATTTTGAATTATTAGACTTTCTTGTTCGTAATATTACAACGTTTTCATTAACTTAATTCGATTATCTTAATTTAATAAACTTTAAATTACGTATCACACTACGAATCTTTTACACATATAATTATAACAAGTTTTCCTTATCCCGACGATCAAATTAGATTGTAATAACAAAAAGTTTCTGCTTACAATGAAAATTTTAATGAATTTCCTGTTACTTTGCTTTCTTATCAAGTTTGATCGAAACTCTATTTTAATATTTAATATTCATTATAACATAAAATGATGCGTTTATGCGGTGTTTATAATTTTTAAATGAAACTTAACAATAAAAAAATTTAAATTGTCTTAAAAAAGTAATTCATTTGAATAAATTTTAATTAATTTATATATATATATATATATATATATATATATATATATATATATATATATATATATATATATATATATATATATATATATATATAGATATACGCAGATAAAAGTAATATATAAAAGCATCAAATAAAATAAAAAAAAAGATGGATACATCATTATCACCTTATAATATTCATGTCTCAGCAGCAATATTCTGTAAAATATTCTCGGCAGATGCGTTCCTAGACATCCCGGTCCCGGCTTCAGCTTGGAATCTTACGTGTACAATTTGCTGTACAACGTGCCGACACCGCTGCCGGGCAAGTCGCTCAAATTCTACGTGCCGAACGACGAGCCCGCGAAGTCGCCTCTCGAGCTCGTCATCCATCAGCCACTGCTGAATCAGGAATTACCCCTCCTCGATTATTCTCTCAAAGACGTATTCACGTGGCTCGGCATCGACTGCGTCATACAACTTTTCACCTGCGTCCTACTCGAGAATCAAGTACTCATCAGGAGCGCGGATTTTCATAAGCTCATGGTCGTCTCGGAATGCATAACCGCGCTACTTTTTCCATTTTCATGGCAGCACGTCTACGTACCCATTCTACCTGCTAGTCTTTATCATTTTCTCGATGCACCTGTACCCTTTATCATGGGTTTGCACGCGCAGAATGATACTGGGTTGTTGAAAATTGCTAGTGAGGTGGGTAAAAATAACATATTGACAATTTATTTGTGAATATTGATATCTTTTCTTTTCTTTTCTTTTTTTTTTTATCATTAAAACAATACCCGTATCGTTATTTTGTGGCTTGAAAAAAAAAAATATATATATATATATATATATATATATATATATATATATATATATATATATATATATATATATATAAATATAAGTAAATAAATAATAGTAAATTATTGGTGTAAAAACGGTTTTTTGATAAAAAATTTTTTTTTTTTCTTTTGAACTATACTAATTAAATTTCATTAATTGTTCATATTCTAATTATATTTTATTAATTGTTTCAGGCTAATTTGTGTTATGTAGATATCGATAAACAAACCAGTCAATTTCCCGAAGAATTACCCGTATTTCCTCACAAAATGCAATTCATCGATGAAATCAAAACGTATTTAAATAAGTACAAAGTTCCATATTTGGAAAAGTAAGTAAATAAAAATTTTTCTATTAATAAATTATTTAATCATAAAAAAATAATCAAAATAAATACACTTTAAATAAAACGAGAAACATTTGCTTTAGGACTGATAATATGTTTGCAAATTACTTGAACGGCGACATAATGACAAGCAGTTTGACTCTTCCTGGCTCTGGATTTTACTATCCAAAGAGAAAGCATTCGTTACACGACGTACTTGATTGGGATAGACCTGATTCGGTTTCACAATCTGATGCAATACAAAGGATCCTTGATGTTGTTAAACGAACAGGTAAAATTAAAAAATTAATTTAAATTTATTTTTTATATTTTTTTAAACAACTAATATCATTTTATTTTTAATTTAGGTGTGGATGTTGACGACATCGACTCGATTGAAAACCTGCCAAAAAATAAAATACTTACTCCTCAAGAAGAGTATCAAGAAACTTTGGTCTTCAATAATGCTATAAGGGAAATTTATTTGAACCGTTTTGTTCAAATTTTTTCTAGTTATGAGCATTTTGTTATTCAACCTAGTCAGGTAAAATACACTATTTGATGCATACAATTTATCTTTAAGAAATATTAATTAATAAACAAATAAATTTATTTTAGGATAAGGACGAATGGTTAAATAATCGAGATAGCATGCATCTGTTCGATAAAGCAACATTTTTATCGGAGCAACCAGCTCATCACTTACCCTTTTTATCCAGATTTTTAGAGACACAAATGTTTGCGTCACTTGTAGATAGTAAAGTTATGTCAATGTGGAATGAACTGGATTCTAATATAAAATTATTCGATAAAAGGATTGAGCAACTAAAGTAAGTTTACGGATAGACTTTTATATTGATTACGTTAAGATTACATAAATTGATTTAACTGTTAATTACTTTCAAATTAGAAAAAGAGTAGGTGAAGGTATAGTTCGATCGACGCGTTATGAAATTACTACTACTATACCAGAAACTCAAGCTATTATAGAGCAAAGGCTAAATAACGTGGATTTTGAAGTAAATCCTCCAACGGAAGTCATACCTCATCGAGCAGCTTACTTTCGCAGTTTCCCTTTATTAGATAATGTCGCTTTAAATAAAGAACCTACCCAAAGGTAAACATCGATAAATTTTTATTTTATTATGACTAACATTAAAAGCTTAATTCTAACATTACTAATATAACTAAATAATCTATTGTTGCTATTTTCAATGCTGCGCTTTGTACAGTATGCTTCGGTAAGAATTATTCCACGATAAATATTGATGTTTGTGGAATCGTAAATCTATTAATTTAGTCAATATTAATATTATATATTTTTTTTTAAAAAATGTAGCAGTAGAAGGGGACAAACACAATGGAAATATAAAATGAAATCTTTGGAATCTAATGGAAAAGCATCAACAGCTCAAGAAACGCAATCACCTCGGCCTCAAACAAAATTATCTGCAGATATGAGTCCTGCCCTTATTGCTCAAGCTAATTGGACATTCGTTGAGACATTATTAAAAGTGAGTTTAAAGTATTTGAAAATTCTCTCATCTTTACTTAAAATATATTATTTAAAGAATTGTAATATAATAATTATTATTAAGAAATTTTTTAATCGATTATTATAGATTTTTTATTTTAAAATTCAAATTATTATAATACAGTTTAAATAATAATTTCATAATAACGTTTAGGATTGTAAAGCAAAGACAAAACGAATGCTTGTTGAAAAAATGGGTTCCGAAGCAGTTGCCTTAGGTCACGGAGGAGAGTCGCTCTCTGATGTTGAGGAAAACACGCTAGTTGCTAGCTTATGTGATCTTCTAGAACGAGTTTGGAGTCACGGAATGCAAAATAAGCAGGGAAAGAGTGGTTTATGGACACATCTCGTTATGTACCAACAAATGGAGGAGTGCAACGACAGCACAAAGTCAATGGATTCAAATTATTTGTCACCTGGTCGGTTGAATTTATTTTACTTAATTTATTGACATTATATAAAATACATATATTGCTATTCTTATTTAATGGATTATATAAATAATTATGTAGATAATAATAATTACAAATTATAATAATATGAAATATACAAAATATGTAACTAACAAAATTGATATAACATTTGGGTCGCAGAGCTAGCTTGGTGCGTGCTTCGGAAGCGGCTTGACTGTACGTGGCTTAACCAATCATTAATAATTAATAATAATATTAAAAAATATTGTCTAGTAGAATTTGTTATTTTAAAATTTTTATTATTTCAATTTAATTTGAAAACGATAGATAGTGTTTAAAATAGTGTCGAAATAAATGTGGTTATAATTGTTTAGAAAATATTACTTTTGTTTGTAAACTTGAAAAAATGCTGTATAAAAACATTATTGTATTAAACAAATAATACTAGTTAAATCATTGTTTACTTACGTCGCATACTACACTAATAGAAAAAATTAAGGGTTACAAAAAAAATTCCTAAATTTTTAGTAATTTTTAAAAATGCTGTCTCTCAGTGAAAAATGGCCGTATAAGACTTTAAAAAAAGGAAATTAAAGCTTCAAGTATCTCGTTTTGAGATCATTTGGCTAAAAAATTTCAAAAATAAAGGTTCTGCAAATTTTATAAAAATAGCGCGAAAAAAATTTTGCAGATTATTTTATTTATTTAATTTTTTTTTTGTCCACGAATTAAAAAAAAATTTTTTGGACTAAACTGATGTATCTGAACGATAGTTTATTTATTTAGCTTTAATTTGATTTTTTTTAAATCTCAATACGACCATTTTTCGCTGAGATATCGAATTTTGAATAAAAAATGGTCATTTTGGCTTTGATCATCGATATCTCAGGAACCAATAATCGCACAGTGAATCTATGAGTGATTTCGGAATCTGAAATAAATTCTCTAAAAGGATTAATAATGATTTTTTTTGAAGTTGAAAAAAACACAAAAAAGAGCAGTTTATGGATTTTTGGAAAATCAACAGTGAAATTACAAATACTGGCAAAACCATAAATGTTGAGTATTGACTTTTACAGCTTAATATACCCACAATAACCCTGTAAAGTTTCATTTTGATCTATACGGCCGTTTTTTTGTTTTTAGCAATCAAAGTTCCGAACAAATTAAAGGATCACGTTTTTTGTCTCTAAAAACTTAACTATTGTAAAAATAAAAAAAAAAAAAAAAATTTTTTTTGAGTTTTTCCATATTTTTTGCGCTATTTCTATAGATTTTGTGAAACCTGGACTTTTGAAAATTTTTTAGCCAAAAGATTTCAAAACGAGATACTTGAAGCTTCAATTTCCTTTTTTTAAAATCTCGATACGATAATTTTTTACTAAGATATAGCACTTTTAAAAATCACTAAAAATTTAGGAATTTTTTTAATCTCAATTTTTTCCGTTAGTGTATATTTACTACATTGAACAGTATGTGACACATTTAATTTCGGTACTGTTATTAATTTAGTAGAAAAGTAAATTGTTTATATTTTTTACATTTTTTGTATCTACTCAATGAAATTTCTAAGCACCACATAAGTTCACATCGATGTTATAGCACCTTTTGTCAGCTTTTAAATTCTGCACGATCGTTACATTTAGTTTTTATGTTTAATTTCACTGTTTACGTTGTTTATATGTTGTAATTAGCTAAGAAATCGTCCAATAAGTTTTCTCGAATGTCGGATCGTTTGGTTTCTTCGTTAAAAGGCAAAAACATTTATGAAATAGCTTCTTATTTCAAGGAAAATATCAGTGGTAAGGTCTTTTCTGTTAAAAAAAAAAAAAAAAAAAAAAAAAAAAAAGAAACAGAAAAATGCTTGAAGAGTTGAGTTTAATGAACAATGAATGATCTTATACTAATATAATGTTAAATTTGCAAAAATTGCGCTTTCTTTTAATTGTAATCAAATCTTTTCAATACCATTGTAAATTTTATAATGATTTTAATTTATTAATTTTAAATATATAATTTTAGTTGTTAAATGTAATAATAAATTGTATTTTACATTGTAAGTCTAAAAGAAAAAATTATATTTTTTTTAAACAATTACATATAAATTAATGTAAAGATTTTAGAAAATTTAAACTTCTATACAATTAATGATTCTTAATTTTTTTTTTTTTAATTGAATTATTTTGATTTCATAGATACATTTTACGAAAAGCGCATTTTTAAAAATACAAAAACTTTAACGACTAAACTGAATGAAGCTTGCCACGTCCTTAAATGAATAATAAAATGTACTTGAGTGATATTAACATTTAATAACATAACTGTAGTAGTAGTAATATGACTATCAACAATCGTTTTGTTCGTAAATACGTAGTAAAGTGTGGTGTATTAAAAACAATAGTGCATTAAATAGATATATTTTTATTAAACGCTGTAGAGCATTCAAAATAGTTTAAATCATACATATACCTAAAATACTTATAAGAACTTTATCGATCGGAATCTAACAAAGTATTAAATTCTTAGTAAATCACACCTATTACTTCTTTTTATTAAAAATGAAATTTTATTTGTTTGATTAACATTATTAACCGATCTGCAAGTTATCGGCTTAGAATTTTTGATATTTTTTACTTTAACTTCTGTTTTTTCTTAATTATAATTAAGTAAATCAAAAGAATGAATGATGATAAAAGACGTAATTTTTTACTAAATTAATTCAACATTTCTTATGTTTGAATTTAAATACGATAAAATTAGAAAAAGAAAAAAAAATCGCAAAACATTAACGTTTAAATGATACGTTAATAATGTAATGCTTTAATCCAGATTTTGGAAATAAAATAAATCACACAATTATCACGAGCGCATATCCCATTAGTAAAGCATGTTTTATTCTTATACCTGCACGTTGCTTGCGTTTCGGTAGGTAAGATAGCTCGATGATCCTGCACGCAAAAAGTACTCCAACGACATCGTGAAAGATGAGAGCACAGACATAACACACGTCTTCTTCTTATATGCATCCCCTTTCCTACCTCTCCGTGTCTGCGCAGACCTGTCGAACTTCGCCCTCGAGACGCACGCGTCGCCGACCCGGGGCTCCGATAATCATCATCATCATCATCATCATCAGCAGCAGCAGCAGCAGCAGCAGCGTCACAAGTCGCCGGCTAGTACCGGGGAGCGTCGTTCGATCGGCCCCGAGCAACTTAGACCGCTGCCCGACTCTCTACTCTTTGACATCCGCAACGTCCAGGCAATGACCGATATCAAGACGCACATTGGCTACGCCAGGGCTTGGGTCCGGCTCGCCCTCGAGAAGAAGCTGTTGTCCAGGCATCTGAAAACTTTGCTTTCCAATCAGGCTTTACTTAGGTTCGTCTTCTCTTACGACAATATAGCCCCAGTACTTTTTATAAATGCATTTCAATCAATTTAAAAAAGACAATCTCAAGCTATTTTATTAAAAATTCTAAACAACATAATTTTAAAAATCAAGACATTTTCATATTATTAGAAAATAATACGTAAATTTTTTATTTATTCACGGTTTAATTCAAATGATTTTTCTAATTTAAAATTGTTTATGATATATTTGAAAAATTATAATAAAGTTATTCTTCATTTACAGGAGCCAATATAAAAGATCAGCTTTCTTAAGATGCGAAGAAGAAAAGGAACAATTCTTGTACCACCTTTTGACGCTTAATGCCGTGGATTATTTTTGTTTTACGAATAATTATCCAATGACGAAATTACCGTATAGGGTTATTATCTTTCCGAGTAGAAAAGCAAGTGCTGCAACAACTTCAGCTAATAGTTGGATTGCTATCTCAGGAACGTTAGGTGAAACAAATCCCGTAACAATACCAAAAGGAGCATTAGAATTTGTCTTTCATGTAAGTTATTAGACGTATTTGATTTAATATTTTTAATTAAAATAAAATTTCTTGAAGATACATTTTCAGATCACGTTAAAATAATAAATAAATAAAAAAAAAAAATAAGAATTTTAATAATTATTACATTCATCGTATATATTTCAGAATAAAAATTTGGGAGTACTGTCAACTTTACGCATCGGCCACGACAATACAGGTCCTTCGCCAAAATGGATGGTTGAGCACGTTGTTATACGAAACGAGGTGACGGGACACACGTTCAAATTTCCATGCGGCCGATGGCTTGGCCGTGGTATAGACGACGGTTCGACGGAGCGATTGTTAGTCGGTGCGCTTGTACCGAAAAGCATAGACAGCGACGAACTCGTGGAGACGTGTTCAACGCCACCGAGATGTAGATCGCCTAGCATACCAAGACGACCAACGCTTTCGCATAATGAATTGCAACAAATGCTTGGTAAAATATAATACTAAATTTATTATTTTTTTTAATTCAACGTGTGAGTTAGATTTTGTTTTTTCTATTGTACACATTTTAATAACAATATAAGATTATAAGTGTTCGAGTTCAAGTATGAATTTATTTAAATGTTGTTATAATATATGGTATGGACCATTGAAGTACTTATTTTGATACTCATTATTATTAATAAATAATTATATCGTAAAGAACAAAAATTTATTTTTTCTTAGCATTTATTTTTATTACATTTTTATTTTAGGTGAAGCTGTAAATGCAATAGTTAAATATCATTATCGAAAAGAACCTCAAGATGGATCTCTAACTGCATTACTTTGTGGTGAAGGTGGACTTGTTCCATCTTTGGAACAAATATTTTTATATGGATTCAAAAATCAAAGGATATTTGGCAGAAACTTTTATGTTTGGGATTATTTAAGTATGTATAATAATTCGAATTTGATCGTAAATTTTTTATTTTTTATAAATAATAAAATTAAAAATGAAATTGTTTTGAAATTTTAGTACGGGTTAAAGAAAATTTCGAAATGACTTTATTAGAAGAAATGGATGAATATTCTCAACGTCTAAATCGTGATAAAAGATTACTTGCTGAAAGAAATCAAAAGTTCGCTATTTTAAAATGTTATTGTCATTTACTTGATCAAATAAATACTTTTAGTCAAACTCTTGGTAAAGACGGTAAATTTCAACTGTTTATATGCTTAGCCACAAGGTAAATACTTCTTAGTTAAGTTACAATTAAGTTAAATTAATAAAAATTAAAATATTAAAATATTAAAATATTAAAATATTTTACTTTCAGAGAACAGCTATTACATCCAATGTTACGTCCAATGAGCGAGTCTCGCTCCACTATAGATATGTACGAAGAAACTTCGTTTTTACGTAATCCAACGTTACTTACTTTTCTTATACAAATTCTCGAGCCATTAAGTGGTTTTCATATAGTACTTGAAAAGAGTTTAACTCATGGAATCTCCAGTTTATTCTAATGTTTAAAATCTATGGTAAATTTTATGAACAATGCTTGGATAATGAGCTCTACTATCACAAGAATAATACTCAGGCCAAGATGTGTACAAAATTTTCATGTATTTTCGTGATAGAAAACCTGAATACATACTCATAAAGTGATCAAAAAATTGTATAAAACTAGCATGGGAATTCATGTTTGTAGAATTTGTTGAAAAAAAAAAAAAAAAAAAAAAAAAAAAAAAAAAAAAAAAAAACAATAATCCCAAAGAAACTAAAAGCGAATAAGTTTTGTCGAAAATGATCTTGCCAATAGTAATGGATGAAATTTTATTAATTGAATGAATAATTCAACCGACTGTCTACCAAAGATATGAATGATCAGTTTTTTTATTTAAAACATTTAAATGATTGCTAGCATTTGTATTATTGTTAGCGATCTTGTAAACGTAATAGACTATTGTTGTTAAAAAAGCACGATGTGTGTTATGACGTCGGAAAATTTATATTATAAAAAATTGTATTTCAAAATTTAATGTATATAGTAGAAAAGTCGTTACATTTATTGCACCATATTCGTTGATTTAATTTTTAAATCAAATTAGTTAAATTATTTTTGTTTTGTTCCTTCATATTTTTCATCGTTGGCTATAATATAGATCAAATATCTAAAATTAGAAATTGACGCTTTTTCTCTATAGATATTGTGAAATTTTTAAAATCATAATGTAGTTATATATTAATTGCATTTGTTAAGCATCATTTAATGCAAAAGTTACCTTTGACTATATAAAGAGTAGGTAAATAAGAGTAGATAAATAAAGAATTTGATTAAAAGGTGCATTCTGAAATTTTATCTTTGTATATAAATTTTTTCGAATGTAAAATGTCTCGTAAACTTCGTTTTAATGTTGTAAAAGTAAATGAGTGTGGGTGCGTTTTTTATCCTGGTATTTGTTTACTGATACGGACCAAATATCGCATAATTCGTGTCACTACTTCTATCATCGATACTTCACAATTCAAAGTGAAAATTTCTCATTTCTATTAGGTAATATTTTTTATATAAAGCAGATCAATTTTAGGATTTGTTTTCTTACTAAAAGTTTTTTAACTGTAGTATTAGAACATAGAAAATTTGCAATATTTAAGTCTACTCTTATAAAATTCCCAGATTCTTATGTGCCAAACGATTTTTAAATGTTCATTAAATCAATTTTTGATTAATTTTCAAATATATGTACTTTACATATGTGATAGATTTTTATAAGTTAGATTATTTGCTTTGATTAGAGTTTAATCAATAACGGTATAATTAAAATATTCTAGTATTTATTTATTTTTCGTTATTTTACAATTATAAATGTTTGATTTAATAACTTTTGTTACCTATATTGTTTTTTTATAATTCTTTTTTCTGTGATTTATTGCTAATTCCAAACAGTTATTAGAATACGTTGATAAAACCAAAGCAAAATAACTATACTACACTCGAATTTTGCAGAAAAAGTAATATTGTACATACTGGGAATGTTATGTTTTAATCTCGAGTGATATTATCACTTTAATGAAAACGAACATAATAAGTTGTAGGTGTGTGTAAATATGATAAAAAAACAAGAGCTGATTGTACAGTAGTTCAAAGTATGATGTAACTGAAAATAAAAGAATGACGAAAAACTCTTCTCTTTTTATTTAACATTATTAAATATCATATTAATAAATATGTTTCAAGATTTTAAAACTAATCTAAATTGTTGAAGTGGCTTATAATATAATAATATTATTTAATTTTTTTAGGCACAATCATACAATGGAATTACAAAAATAATTAATATTTATATATTAATTTCAAATTAAAGATTTTTTTAATTTAATACTTATTATTAAAAAAATTTTGCTTTATTTAAGTAATA
The DNA here is from genome assembly GCA_949987625.1 of Chalcis sispes. Taxonomy (NCBI): domain Eukaryota; kingdom Metazoa; phylum Arthropoda; class Insecta; order Hymenoptera; family Chalcididae; genus Chalcis; species Chalcis sispes. The sequence continues at coordinate 61,867,432 of OX465094.1, forward strand.
ACTTAAATATTGAATTTTCACTCGTTTTCGTGTCTGAAAAAAATTAATTTTAGTTCCAAAATCTACCGCGTGAAGTGCTGCAAGATACGCAACCACTTTGACTACTACGCAGTGCTCTATGCGGGAGATTTTCGATCTAAAATTTATTTTTTTTCAGATCCGAAAACGAGTGAGAATTCAACATTTTCGTTTTACAGTAAAAATTCATTGAAAATGAGTATTAAATTGAAAAAAAAAAACTTAAAAATTTGAAAATAACAGATATATATTAATTATTTTTGCATTTTCATCGTATAACTGTAACTAAAAAATTAAAAAATTATATTTTAAACCAATTCAGGAATTTATATAAGATTTTGTCAAACATTTATAAGTATCATAAGTTGCAATAACATTTAAATTCTTGTAATTTAAATCAATAGTCATGCATTATATACATTTAAAATTAGATAATATTATAGGTAAATACTACAATAATCCTATTATTATTGTCTTAATAACAAAATGTATTAAAGATCTTGCAACTATTAGATGAACATACTGAATAACAAGTTATAACTTTTTAATTTTTTTTTAATTTTAACAGTATTCTCTATATGTTCTTTTTATTTTCTCAATTATTTTAACAATATTTAATAGTATTTAATTTCTGATGTAGTCTATACTTTAAATTTTAGTTCAATTGTAAAAATGTTTTCTAAATGTTTAATGAAATTAAATAAACTTTGTACTTGCTGTAAAATTGAATAAATATTATGGTTTAACACAAATATCTATTAAAGCTTTAATTTTATTATACAAATAAGTAAATGATTTATTTTTTAATAAAATACTGACTATATATTGAATATTATATAAAAATAAAAATGTTATAAAAGCAGCTTTAAAAACTGCGGTATTATAAGTTTATAAATTCAATGTATAAATTCGAAATTCGGAATCACTTGTTAGTAAATTAAAGCCATATTAAAAAATGAACAATATACAATTATAAAATATTAGGTCAAGGTAGTAAAATAATATGAAAAATTATGATTTTGTGTAAAATACCAATACTTTATTTTTCAATCGACTATATGTTTTGTATCAATGCATCGGATATGTTCACTTGTCAAGTGGCATTTATAGAGTAAAACTTGCGACTATATTTTTTACTTGTTATAGCCTACAGAAGTATAAATTTAAAATATTAATAAACGCACTTTGACGATTTTCCGTCATTCCATTGATTTAAAATTAAAAAAAAAAAAAAAAAAAAGTAGTATAAAGAGCAGTCAAGGAAATGTTTTTCCAATAAAATAATAAATTGGCGCATGACTTCGCAATAAAACGCTTATATACGTGAATCGATTTTGTTGAGAGAGTGAAATGATTAGACAGTGAATTTATGTTTTATTGTATATTTAATAGATTTACTAAGTAATTATATATGTAAATTAGTATATCGATGTTTAGTGAGTGCGTGGTGAAAAGCGACTGAGAGTCTCCGCTTAATTATAGTCTCTCTTTCCTACTAGTGTGTATTCCCCACTCTTTATAAATAATTGCTTTTCTAAGCTTTCCGCTTGCACACGCTGAGAGATGTCGTTACAAGTATCTTTTGATAATCGTTTGTACAGGCAAGACTTTACATTCACTATATTACAACACGCCTCCTTGAATTTACAGTATTGGCTGTTTACAAACGATTATCATTTCATTTACTCATTTACTTTCCTGACTTAAATTTCAATTTTTTACTTCTTTTAGTTTCTTAATCCTAACATGCTTCTGTTCTTTAGGAACTTTTCTTTACATAGACTTTTAGTTAGTATATCAGCCAAATTATTTTTTGACTCAATTTTAACTCAATATCAATCTTTCATTTTTCATAATTTTCATTTACATAGTGGTATTGCACTTCGATGTGCTTTGAATTTTTTGTAAAATTACCAAATTTTGCTATAGCTACTGCTCCTGAGTTATCTTCATATACACTTATTGGCTTATTAAAATTTATTTTAAATGTTTCCTTCAAAAGATTTTTAATAAATAATATTTCTGTTGTAGCTTCTGATAATGCTGTGTACTCTGCAAATGTAGAACATTTTGTTATATTACTTTGCTTGCGTGTCTTCCAAAAAATTACATTATTATACATTCTTATTACAAATCCTGTTGTGGACTTTCTATCTATGTTGTCACCAGCATAATCAGAGTCTACCATACAATCTAATATCTCATTTGTCTTATCTATATTATATACAAGTTTTAGTTCTTTTGTTTTATACAAGTATTTTAAGATTCGCATTGCATATTTATAATGTGATTCATTGAAACAGTTTTGGTATCTACTTAGATAGTTTACACTATATGTTATATCTGGCCTTGTGCCTGTACTGATATATAAGAGTTCTCCTATTAAATTTCGATATTTAATATTTTCATTACAGTTTTCAGCTCTTTCTAATTTTAAATTGGTTTCCATAGGAGTTTCGTATAGTTTTGCTTGCTCTAGATTATATTTTTGAGCCAGTGATTCAATATAATTTTGCTGATTTAATGTTATAATATTTTCTTTTTTATTATATTCTATATCAATGCCAATATAATTCTTTATGTTACCTAAATCTTTCGTTACAAATTGCTTCATTAATTTAGCTTTAATTTTGTTTATTTTTTCTAGGTTTTTGCTGCATATTAATAAATCATCTACAAATATCAAAATATATACAGGATCTCTACTTTCATTATTTACATATAAACAATAATCATAATTACTTCTTACAAAACCTAGTTTTTTAATATAATTATCAAATGTTTCATACCAGGCTCTTGGGCTTTCTCTTAAACCATATAACGCTTTTTGTAATTTGTATACTTTGTTTTCACCAGTTTCATAACCTTCCGGCTCATGAATGTAAACTTCTGATTTTATTTTACCATTTAAAAATGCAGATTCAACATCCATTTGTTCAATAAATAAATTATTTACGCAGCAGTAATTTAATAAGATTTTTAATGTTTGCATTTTACCGACTGAGAGTCTCCGCTTAATTATAGTCTCTCTTTCCTACTAGTGTGTAATCCCCACTTTATAAATAATTGCTTTTCTAAGCTTTCCGCTTGCACACGCTGAGAGATGTCGTTACAAGTATCTTTTGATAATCGTTTGTACAGGTAAGACTTTACATTTACTATATTACAACAAACGACATGGCGTAACAACAGACCCTATATACTATGGCTGACAAACACTACGATCTTATATATAATTATTCATTGTATCCAAATAAATTTATAAACGATTTTGGAGTTACTGGACCACATTGGAAGAATGAATCAAACAGAAAAAGGGAATTGTCTCTAAGACATGACCTGGTTTGTATATACCTATGCAATTTAGAACAGAAACCTTACGAAGAGATTATAACACAACTGACAATGCTGAAGAGGAAAAGAGAATCCATAGACGAACTAGACAGGGCAATAAAAAGACCCAAATTAGGTTTGGATACTAAGGAATTCTCATCCCAGGAGGCGTCTAAATCAACTTGCACTTTGAATACAGATCCAGGCACGTCTTCGTCCAGCAAATCAGGGTCTTCTAGCAGAACTATCAGAAGTGATAAAGAGGCTGAAGAATTAGCTTTTAGATTTATACTTATAGAGGGAATGCCCTCACCAGAATTAATCCAAAATGAATATTCTAAAGAATGGTCAATAACTAAACCTACCTCCTTTTGGGATATAATTGATACAACTCTTAAAAAGTTTATTGAAGTAAAAGTTTCTTTGGATCCAAAGGGGTCAGTAGAGAAATATCTTAACAAAAAGATTGGAATGGGAGAAAACATAGCACTTTGTATTGTAAACCCGAGAACTGGTGAATGCACATGGTATGACCATCCGGGAGGATTAAACGGAGAAGAGAAAGTTCAATTATCCATCATACAGAGATATGAAATAATGAGACACATAGGTATAATGGATAGTGAGATACAAGAGCAGAGAGACCTAGAATCGTATGTATTCCCTGACGATAGATTCAATAGTATGAGAAACAGTTGGGTCAATGACTGGTGGCACACTGATAAATATGGTCTGGTATCCAGCTTTATACATGAAGGTGATAAAAGACCTATAGGAGTAACAGCACAAAAACTTTTGAAAGGATTAGATAACCTTGAAGAAAGTGATAGAACAATTTCAATATCTTGGCGGGGTAAGATTCTACCTGAAGAATGGGTACACAATATAATAGAAGATGCTGAGTCTGATAAAGACATGGTTACTTATTTCATCAATCTTTTGAGCAAAATGAATTTGATATTTCTTAAACAAGATCACAACAATGAAGCTGATGAAATATTGCTAAATTTAGTTATCGAATCCTGGGAAGATAGTGACATGAACGTCTTCTCATTCAGTACCGACAAATCTGACACCAACGACATGATTATTAAAGATTGGCTAGGAGTAGGAAAGAAAGCTAGAATACATGATGAATCAGGCTTGGAAACAAAACAAAAAGAATCAGAAGACATAACAAGATGCAAATATGACTTGTTTTTCGACGAAATTATAAGGAGGATAAACACTAAACATGGAAACGACTTGAAACCATTCACCCATTTATTAAAAGATGAACCAGAAAGAGACCACCCTATATCCAACATAGGTTTAGATGCCACAGACACTTTAATAAGAGAAATTTCACTGTATAATTCTGCTATCTTCTCCTTTAAGATGACCAATCTATACTCTAGGCTGGGAGGAGCTTATTTAAGAACAAAGAAAACAGGTAAAATTACGACACAGTGAAAGAATTTTTCATAGATTTCGAAAAAGCGGTAAATGAATATAAATCAGCAGACGGAACGCTAGAAGAAGATGAAAAAATGAGATATCTACTGAAAGCACTACCATCAAGCTACAGCTATATTGGAGATTTTATAGATATGATCCCAGAAGAACAAAGGACAGTAGACTATGCGAAATCAAAAATAAAGGAAAAGAATCTATCGAAATCAGAAAGTGATAAGAAAAATAGTTCTAGTACTTTCTCTGCAAGAATCAAAGGCCAATGTTATACCTGTGGAAAAACGGGACATATGGCAAAAGATTGTTGGCAAGGTCACTCAAGTAAACACGAGCAATCAGAGCAGGACACTCAAGCCAGGAATACGCAACGAGGCAGAGGCCGAGAAAAAGAGACTATAATTAAGCGGAGACTCTCAGTCGCTTTTCACCACGCACTCACTAAACATCGATGTACTAATTTACATATATAATTACTTAGTAAATCTATTAAATATACAATACAACATAAATTCACTGTCTAATCATTTCACTCTCTCAACATGGTAGCAGAGCGTGGTTTTCGATAAAAAATCGATAAAAGAGACAGAAAAGTTGAGTTAAGAAAGTCTTGTGCGAAACACAGAAAGAGTGTAAATATTGAAAAATTTATAGAACTAAGAAGTTATCACGAAGACAGCAAAATGGCGACGCAACAAGCAAAAATTGACGGAGTGACGATTCCAGTATTCGACGGAGAAGATTTCAAAAGCTGGAAATTCAGATTGTTGATGCTGCTGGAATACAGAGACTGTAAAGAACCAGCAATTAGAGAAGCAACAGATAAAGATGAAATAGGAGCTTGGAACAAAAGTGATTTAAAAGCAAGAACAATTCTAGTAAGTACAGTGTCAAACAAACAATTAGTGTATATAACACATCGTTTAATAAGTCCCGAGACTAACCCAGAGATGGTGCTAGTAGTACCAAACTGGCCACGTTTCTATAGAGTGCGAACTTTTACATGAAACGTGTAAAAATTTCACGTCGATCGGATCATAGACAGCAGAGTTATCGAGGTTAGAGTAAAGTCACTTTGTAATTTGTTTGAAAAATGGAAAAAAGCGAGTTTCGCGTGTTGATAAAACATTGTTTTTTAATGGGTAAAAACACCGTAGAAGCCCAGCAATCGCTTGAAAAACATTACCCGGACTCCTCTCCATCCAAACCAACGATTTGTCGTTGGTATGCTGAGTTTAAACGTGGTCGTACGGACACAAACGATGCGGAACGTTCGGGTAGGCCATTGGAAGCCGTTACACAGGAAAATGTGAGTGAAGTGTTAAAAATAGTAGTAAAAAATCGCAAAGTGAAGGTCCGTGAGATTGCAGAAATGACACAGATATTATCTGGAAGCGTATTTACAATCCTTCATGAAAAATTGAGCATAAAAAAGGTTTTTTCCAAGTGGGTGCCGCGATTGCTTTCAGTGGAACAAAACCAGCAACGAGTCAACGATTCAGAGAGCTGTTTATCGTTATTTACTTGCAATAAAAAGGATTTCCTGCGTCGATACGTGACCATGGATGAAGCATGGATACATCATTTCACTCCGAAGTCGAATCGGGAATCATCTGAGTGGCGCATGGCTGGCGAAAGCCGCCCAAAGCGTCCAAAAACGCAGCAGTCTGCTGGTAAAGTCATGGCGTCTGTTTTTTGGGATACACATGGCGTGATTTTCATTGACTACCTGGAAAAAGGTGAATCGATCAACAGTGATTATTATGTTGACTTGTTGGTACGTTTGAAGGAGGAAAAAAATCCTTTTTCACCAAGACAATGCACCATGCCACAAGTCCGTGAAAACAATGGCAAAATTGAACGAATTGGGATTTGATTTGCTTCCCCACCCCCCGTATTCGCCAGATTTAGCCCCCAGCGACTGCTGGCTCTTTGCTGATCTCAAAAAAATGCTCCAGGGAAAAAAAATTGGCTCGAATGAGGAGGTCATTGCCGAAACTGAAGCCTATTTTGAAGCAAAGGATAAATCCTATAAACATGGTATAGAAATGTTGGAAAGGCGTTGGAAAGATTGTATCACTCTAAAAGGAGATTATATTGATAAATAAAAATAATTTTTAAAAAAAAATGTTGTTTTCGTTGTTAGTCTCGGGACTTATTGAACGATGTGTTAAGTGAGTGCGAAACGGCGTATCAGATGATACAGAAATTTGAAAAAATATATGTTACAAAATCCACTGCATTACAAATACTTAAGAGAAGTAAAATAGAAGAGGTAAAACTAAAAAATTACAACAAATTTAAATGGACAAAAAAAATTTGAAATTATATTTGATTTATTAAAAAAAAGGAAAAAACATAATAAAATAAGGAAATGAAGTACATTCATGCATGAAGCTTGTTGAAAAGGAATTTTACAATTTGCAAGGAAATGAATTCTTACTTAGAAATTCGCTACGTTTCGTATCTTTGGAATAAAAATTGAAAAAATTGCACGAAGAGTTAGTTATTATTTTCATTTATTCACCGTCTCTCCGTTTATTTTTTACTTCTATTTTCATTTCTACCATCTCACTCTTATACATTCATTTCTATTTAAGTACTAACCAGTTCTTTAAAAAGTGCGCTTCTTTTCGAAAATTTGCTTCCACTTGTTTAGTTTGATATTCTTAAAAACAAATATACAGCGTCGAATTTTTTCTTTTTCTTTCAGTTTTATCTATCTACAAACTTTTCGAATCCCTTAAACATAACTACTTAAGAACTTACACGTTCTATATTTATTTACAACGCTGGATAAAAAAACACTCAATCTCGTTCAGTTTTTCTGAAACGTTTCACTCAATCACGCAAAAATATATATTATAAAAAAGTAAACACATTTTTTTTTAAATTATATATAGAAATGTAAAACATTTTGTATTTATTTCAAAACGACAAAAATCTCGAATAACTTTCGCGATTAAAAAAAATGGTGGAAAGTGTATAAAACAAAATCAATAATGCAATTAAAAAAAAAAAAAAAACCAACTATTTGTAAGCAGTTATGCGAGTTAACATGAACAAACTATATCTCAAATGTTTCTATATCAAATATGACAAACTGTAAAAACTAAAAAAAATGTATTTTAAAAAGTGCATTATTTCAGTTTTAGACACAATCACTAATTTTCTTTCTTACATTTCTACGACTGATCTCTCTCATATTTTTTTATTTTTTTTTTTTTTTTTTAATAATTAAGTTAACATTTTTCCGTAACATTGTAAATTCTTTTTTTTCAACATGCACACGATTTACAATTTTTTTTCGCAATGTTCTTTTCTACATTCGCACTTTTTCACTGTAGGAACCGAGTAGAATTGAGCGTCGATGCTCTTCGTTCGCAATTATTATTTTTTTTTCTACAATATTTTTTTTTTCTTTTGCCTAACTTTAACTAAAAAGAGCCGCTAGTGCGTTTTATAAACGTTATTATAAAAAAAAAAAAAAAAAAAAAAAAAAAAAAAAAAAAAAAAAAAAAAAAAAAAAAAAAAAAAAAATCATGCGTCTTCACAAAGGAGAATTGAATTTCTCGTCCGTTCGTATGCGCCATAATATTTTTTATCATTCACTTATTTATTCGTAGTAACGTATAATAATATTAATAATCAATAAAAATAATATTACTTATTGTAAAGATAATAGCAATAACGTAATATGTACAAACGCGAAATGACTCGATCTGACTATTTGCATTTTTTCGTTTTTTTCGTGCACACGATGTGCTTACATTTTCTTCTCATATTTCATAGAATAGCGGTTACTTGACGTCTTTAACAACTTTTATTTATTTATTTATTTTTTGTGTTATTTTGTTTTTATTATTTTTTTTTTATTTTTTTTATTTTTATACTTATGACAGTTGAAAAAGAATTAAGTGTATTCTTAAATTTTACAATATGTAAAGCGTATTGCATTGCCTTCCCCCAGCACGTTTCCTAACAAAAAAACTTACATTTTTGCTTGCACATTACTACCGCTTTGATATTTTTCGGTGTTTTATTTTATTTTTTTTCTTTCATCCTCAATAGTTTTAGAAGATGTGTCGAGGCAAGGTTTTTATTTTTTTATTTCCTTTTCTTTTTGTTGTTTAGTAATACTTATCATATAATCAGTTAGATAATTTAAAGTAAAAAAAAAAAAAAAAAAAAAAAAAAAAAAAAATAAAAAAAAATATGAAATTTATTGTAAAATAATGGGTGGATCATAAATCTGTACTTAATTGAAAAGATTAAAATTAAAAAATTCTTTTTGAAATCAAATGTATGAAGATCGAATCTTTCTTCTGTTTTGCTTTTAAATCTCAGTATTTTTGAATATTCAAAAATCTTTATTTAACTTACTACTGGGTTAAAAAAAAAAAAAAATTATAAAATGTTTAGAAAACTTAGATTTAAAACAATAGGCTTGATTTTTTCTCTTGAATCATTAAATCTGCACAGTGCTTTGATTATTAATTCTATTCTTGTAATGAAAAGAAACAATCTTACAATAAAACGAAATAGAAAAAAAAAAAACGTAGAATCACAATAAAAAAGTAATTTTAAGTTCGAAAAACGTGTAATTTAATAATCATAAAAAAAAAATTAACCTTTTGGTAAAACGCATAAAACTTGCTTAGCACTTGGCTAATCCCAAGTCTTGGAAATTCCGAAAAAGTATCGAAAAACAATCGTCTTTAAAAATGCCTCGTAAAGAAGTAAAAAACAAGAGTTCTTCCTTCGAAAAGAAAAAAACCCTTTGGCGTTCCTCAGACTTACATATATATATATATATATAAAAAAAAAAAAAAAAAAAAAAAAAAAAACGATATAAGAAAATCTTGCCGGACCTGCCTCGACGTCACAGCAACAAAACTAGCGCGCGCTCACTTCGATCGTTCAATTATAAAACACAAAAAAAAGTATTCCGTCACTCATCATCAGGAGGCGTTAAACGTCTTCGTATCCTCGTGCTTACGATGCTTCTTCTCGTCGCTCTCGTCGGCCGGCGTCGCTGCCGCTGCAGAACGATCTATTTAGTGTTCCTGGTTACCGGCGTCGAACGCAGCGGAACTATCACCACCGGTCCCGTCGTCGCCGTCGTTGTCCTCGCGGCCGCTCAGAAGTGGACGTCCCTCACGTCGGTCGGCGTTCCCGCCTTCTCGTGCTCCATTATCTTGTCCTGGGCCGTCAGTTCCTCGTCCCCCTCCAGCGACCGCTGATGCCCCCCCAACGGCGACATGCCGCTGCTCGGATAGCCGGTCTGGCTGCTTGCGCCGTTGCCGCTACCGCTACCGGTGCGTACCATCTCTTCGATTTGTTCGAGGCAACTTTGTAAGTAGTCCTGGAAACGATTGAAAATTCAATTATTTTTTTTTTTTTTTTTATTTATTTAAATTTTTTTTAATTTAAGAAGATACGATAGGTGATTTTTAAGAAAAAATCTTGACGTTTATTTTTAAATGAAGAAATCTCTTTATAAATTTAATAATCCAAGAAAAAATATTTTAGAAAATTTATTGTTTAATTCAATATACTTTTAATCACATTCAAATAGTAAATAATTGTGAAAAAAGATAATATTTTGTACACGGATGCGAATCAATAATTAAAAAGATTTCTTCGAACGGTTTATTTTATGAATAAGCAGTCGAGATTTCATCATTCACTTAAACAATCAAAATATCGATGGTATAATTGTTGGGAGGCGAAACAAAAGGAGATAAATAAATTTTTCAGGACAAAAAATAAAAGAAAGCAAAGAGCACAGATAGAGAAAGAGAGAAAGAGAAAGAGAGAAAGGAGAGAACGAAATATCTCATATCGCGCAGGCAGTTAATATACTCGTTTAAAAGTCTCGATGTATAATGCGCGCGCGCGTGTGTGTGTATGTGTGAGAGTACGGATCGTGAGGCTGAGCCACGACGAGACGTGTGCAAAGTATAAAATAATTTCCAAAGTTTCGAGACAGAGGCACTTAACGAGTCTCGTGGTGCGCGACGTTTTTTGGCGAAAGCATATGCTCGGCACCTGCCACCGACTCTTTCTTTCTCACTCGTGTTTTAAGCACATATATTATAAGTATGTATATATTTTCGTGTACATACATATACGCAAGTTTGACGCACTTGCGTGCATTTATATATTTATGCGTGTGTATTTATATACACGTGTACGTAAGTGTATTGGAAACATGTATATAATACCCGTTTTTCGCTCGCTATCGCTACATAACCCGTCTAACGTGGACGTTTTCTTTTTTTTTTTTTTCTTTTTTTTTTTTTTTATCGAATCGCGAATGCGCTCACGTTGCTCTTGAACCGCGAAAGCATGATTGTGTCGCCGTATGCGAATATGCGATTGAATTTTCTTAGATTCTATAGGCAGATCGGTGTATCGAAATAATGGCATTAATTTTCTTCGGAGCGATAAAATTCAAAATTTCGATCGATATTGTTTTAATAAAGATATTAAATGTTCAAAATTAATCCAAGAACTCGATATTGCAAAATGAAAAGAAAAATATTTTTGAACGAACATGCATTTAAAAGCGCGATTAAGAAGAAGAAATGAAAAAAGGACATTTAAATCCTCGTAAAACTATACATTTAAATTTAAATATTGGCGAACGTTTCCAATGAATAGAATGCTCCAGGTCCAAGCTTCCAAAAAAGGGCCGTCGAGTCAATAACGGGAGGAGGAGTAACCGAACAGCTTAAAAAAAGATTCTTTCTCGAGCGCGCAGAACATGGACTCGGGCGTTAGCACGTGCACTCCTTGTCGGGGCCCAAAAGCTCGGGCAGAGAGAAGGATGGAGAGAAAAAAAATCGAATGCGCTTACAGAGAGACGGTAACAGTACATCCAGACGATTCTCAGGGTATATACGTATAAGTATATAAACGTATTATATACAAGTAAGCGCATATACTGTATACGTAAGGATATACGTTCGTCTTAAAGTTTTGCAACGTGGCCGAGCAAACGAACGAACGAACGAACGAACGAGCGTACGCACGCGCGGGCGCGTACGCAAAGCGAGCTCTGCTGTAGAGGAGACAGAGAAGGAAAACGAGAGACAGAGAAAGAGAAAGAAAGAGAGATAGAGAGAAAGAGGACTCGGTGGAGGACGACGAGGAGAGTGATAACGAGGGCGTTAAACGGAAGGAGCCGACGAACCTGCTCGATGGCGGTGATGCGCGTGAGCTCGTTGAGAAGCCAGCCGAGGCTGTAGCCGCTCTTGCCGGTCCAGTCGAGGCCGTGCAGCGCCGCGGCCAAGCTCGCCGCCGCGATCATGCTCGGCGTGTACATCGAAAACTTGTACTCTGAAACAGATAAGAAGAAAAAAAAAATAATTAAACCAAACGGTCGCTCGATTCTTTCATTTTTCCCCCCTCCCCCTCCCCCATCTCTCTCACTCTCTCACTCTCTCACTCTTTCACTCTCTCACTCTCTCACTCTCTCTCTCTCTCTCTCTCTCTTTCTCTCTTTCTCTTTAGCGTTTTCGCTTCATTAAAAAGAGAGAATGAAGAATCACGAGGCGTGAGAAAGAAGCGGCCTGCTATTTCGTGTCAACGTGTGCCGCTTATTTATTAGCTTGCTCCACGGATTATGTCGATGATTTTAATATTTTTGAGAGAAAAAAAAAATTTTTGCTTCGCTTTCTGACGATAAATTATGTAGGGATTTTTCATGCGTCTTTTAGAAGACTCCGTGACCGTTGAATTTTTTATTAAAAACGAGACATTTTTTTACAGAAAAAATTTGGTATAGCTTTGCGATGTTACATTTTTCTTTTTAATTAAAATGAAGCTACTGCCTCCTTTTAACAACTTTTCCTCATGAAATGTAAAATTTCATTCTAGAAAAGTGAACTAACACGTGGTTGCTTTGAGGTTAGGGCACGTACGCTGCATTTATTTTTCTGTATTTTAGTTTTATATATTTAATTGTTCTTAACTATATTTAATTTTTTCATACATTTTTAAATATTATCAGCAAACATTTGAATAATATGTTTCTAATTATATTAAAATTTACCCCAAGTATATTTCTTTACTCTATAAATGTCTATGTACAGTAACTTTTATCAATCAAATTAATAAATTAATAAGTTAATTATTAATAAAATTTTTATTAATAAATATATAATGTTTAGAATATAATGAGATTTTTAACTTTCATTTTATCTGCCTTGGATAAAAGTTTTCAAATAGGGATCTTATTATACATTAACATAAAATCAATTAAATTTTATTTAAAAGGCGCGGGATTATTAAAAACGGATTGCAAGAAGTTTTATCGAATTAATTTCGGTTACAGCCGTTATTTTCAAAGAGCCCATAACGATTAACGTTTCACTTTCAAATTTAAAGAACCCACCGGCACATTAATAAAAATTCTTTCCATTTAACAAATTGTATTTAAAAAAATGAGCGTAGCCTCGCATTGTAATTACAGCCACTTCCTCGATACATGCGCGCAATTACAGTAAGTCAATATTTATTCGCCTACTATTTAAATTTCGAAACCGCCGAGGCCACACAAAGAAAAAAAAAAGAAAGAAAGAGAGAGTGAGAGAGAGAGAGAGAGAGAGAGAGGGGGGCGAGAGAATGACGAAAAAAGAGAAGAATAAGGGTTCGGCAGATTATTTCGTCATAAACATAAATTTCGCCCCTACCCACACGTGGAATCATCCTCCTCGTCTCTTTAAACCAGTCGACAAATATATACGTATGTATGTACGTTTGTGTGTAACGTATAGACAGACAGACTTACGAATACACACGCGCACACATAGGCATATGTACGAAAGCAGGAAAGCGCCGATATTCCGTCGATATACGTACGTTTGGGCGAGCGCGTATACCAGTGTGCAATTTCTCGTCGGCCAGGGCGAGATAACGGCAACCTTCGACAAGAGATTTAAAGGCCCGTGGGGCGTTATCATGTCTCCCCGACGACTCGACTCCGCCTGGCGGTTGCTCCGTGCGCTCCAGAGAGTACGACTATATACACACACACACACACACACACACACACACACACACACATACACACATATACATACACACATATCGCATTCCATCTCCCGCGCTTATCTCTCTTACTCCTTCTCTCTCTCTCTCTCTCTCTCTCTCTCTCTCTCTCTCTCTCTCTCTCTCTCTCTCTCTCTTTTTCTTTCTTGGGCACATCCAAGTGCACTGACACCGGCCGGCTTTCTTGTACATGCGCCGAGAGAGGTGACATACGCTCGGGCAGGCACACACACGTTCACATACATACATTACTTTGCCTTTTCGAGTTTGGAGAGGCGCACGCGAACTTTCTTTTTCGAAATGCAATCTCCTCTCTGGCATCAGAATCTCGCTGAATTAAAGCGTCTTCGTAAAGTAATATTAGTTTCGGAGGCTAGTTGTAATGCTCATCGAGATGAAAATTTGTATCTCGAGAGTGATATTTAACATGATATTAGGTCAAGGTTATCAATAACTTCGTAAGTTACTTTTGGAAAAATGTATTATTCGAAGCCATAAATAATAAATGACATATATATTTAACGAACAGAAAAACTTATTTTATTTTTTGCTTTTTAGTCATGATAATTTAGTAATCCAGTGTGAAACGAATAAAAAGCCGGTATTCGCGAAAAATTAAAACATTATCGTTATACAATTCAATGTGAAAAAAAAATGGAAAAATATAATTTTATATTCGAAATTCCAGCGAAACCGTTGGAATTTAAACGCGATTTAAAGCCATTCTACCACATATAGAGCGGGCGGTTAAACGTAAGCTAAAAAATGAGCAAGAGGGAAAGAAAGAAAGAAAGAAAGAGAGAGAGAGAGAGAAAGAATATCTATATGCGTGTGGTAAGCGATCGGGAAGACGGTTATATATCTGGTCGTCGAGCGAACACCGTGCGCCGAAGAGCTTTTTACCATTTGCCTTTTGCAAGTAAAGGCGGTTTGGCATCGGCCGCTCTCGCTCGCTGTATAACGAGCTCAGGCATTCAGGCATTTAAACCTCGGCCACGTTGCGGAGATGCGATATACGTATGTGGGCATACGTGTATATATGTGTGTATATACATATATGAAGAGGGAGGGAAAGAGAGAGAGAGAGAGGGAGGGGGAAAGAGTGGAGGAGCAAGAACGAAAACGAAAAATGAAAAAGAAGAAAACGCGTTCGCGACCGTTAAAAGGAAAGAGGGAAGACACGTTTGGATAACCGGCGAATATGATACAGGCCACTGGAATGTTCGAGTTTGATAAGAATCTTTGCGTTTGGACTTAGATTTCCGATGTCTTTGATTACCAATTTTTTTGCCTTTATTTCTACGTTTCGAATTTTAAAGAATGCCGCAGCGATCGAAAATAATTGTCAAAAAATATATATTTATCCGTGAATAATAAATATTTTTCAGAACAACTAATTAACGACTGCCGAACAAAATAAATCAAATGTCGCACTCGGCGGAGAAAGTAAGCGTTTTCTTTATACGTATAACGAAACATTTAGTATCGTCTTATTAAATAATAATACAAATATAATAAATAAAGAAACTATAGCAAAAGAAAGAAAAAAAGAAAAAGGTTCGTAATTTAAGGCGGAGGTGCAGTGCAAGACATGTCCTTTTCTCGTACTCTCCACAAAGTTCAAATAAGAAAGATGAAAGGAGGCAGATTGAGAGAAAGTCCATTATATAGTGAATAAACGAAAGAGAATAACAGAAAGAGAAGAAAAAAAAATTTTGAAAGACGAAATTTCGAGGCTCCGTCCACGCCTACGGTCGAAGGATTTTCTCAAGGATGTAGGATTCTCCGCTGTGGCGCTTTTTGTCACGTTGTATGATTTGTGTCGCCAATTATCGGCGATTGGACAGAATGCAGTTTCATGCGAAATTTTACTTAAAGCGATTCTCGTGCGTTTTATCGCTGATTTTTTTCTTTTTTTTTCTTTTGTATAATGATATTTTATTAAACATACATACGTACGATATGACTATTCCAAATTTTTTCCGTTTAAACTTCTCTACTCAATACGCAATATAAATAATAAAAAAACAAAATAAATCGGAATAATCGAGCAACTTACCTCTGGCGCTGAGTGCAATAAAGGTCTGCGCGTGCCTTCGCACCATCCCCGAGTCCCAGGAACGTGGATCGACGGGCAGCCGCGCGAGTATGTAGAGAAGGAAGTCGCCGGGCGTCACCGCGGACAGGTCCCACTTTAACTTTGAGACCACCAGTTGTTCCCACCTCTGAAACAATAGAATATGGTTTATTTTTAGCATAAGTTGTAGATTTACGCCCGCAGATTTTTTTCTTTTCTTTTTTATTTGATATCCATAAAGACGAAATGTTTATTTTTAAATAAACTATAGATTTGTAAAAGAAGCGATGGTTTTTTAAAAAAAAAAACACATTTCACTCACGTAAAAACAGTATACTTCATGTCTTCGTTGTCTTTTATTAAAGTTTTGTTTAATTTTTCTCTTTTATAAAATTATTTCGAATCCATAATATACAGTTAAAAATCAAAGAATACGAAACAATAAATTTTCCATCTCGTTGGCAAACGTTACAGGTAGTTTTAAAGGACTACACTTTGGCCGTTACGCTTACATCTCGGTGCCTTTTACGTGACGGTTACGACCTTGGAACACGCAATTCGCATTAGGAACTGCACAGACCGTATGCACGAAAAAAACAGACGTTTGCACGCGCTGCTCTCGTTCATTCGCGCGCAATGATATCGATTGTTTTCGACAAAGTCTCGAGAGTAAAAGAAGACAGAGAGGGAGAGAGAGAGAGAGAGAGAGAGAGAGAGAGAGAGAGAGAGAGAGAGAGAGAGAGAGAGAGAGAGAGAGAGAGAAAAGAAAGAAAGGACCTTTTCTCTTCCATATCTCCCTTCTTTCCCTCTCGTAAGTTTCTCGCTTTATATTTTTGGGTGCGCAAGGGGCGCCCGAGGTGTTCTCGGAATAAACTCGCGGGGCACACACGTCATACATTGTATCAAAATGCAAACGCGACTCTCTCTCGTTTTTCTCTTTTCGACCCCCTCCCCCCTCCACCTCTTTCTTTTTTCTTTCTCTTACTGAGAATACTGTATATATATATATATATATATACACACACGCATTTGCAAAACTGGTTCGCGCTGAACGTACGTTTAACGTACGCGCATTCTTCGACTCGGGATGCGAAGAAAAAAAGTAAGAAGAAGAGCGTTAAAGAAAGAGACAGCGGTGTGTCTCGATCGAAGAGCGTACGTACGCTCTTGTGTTTTATGGCGCGAATCCGCGTGTGTACACCCCGGAATGGGAGAGAGAAGTGAAAGGGTGCAATTTTAAATAGATACTCTTACAGCTTTATTCTCTTCCTCCATTCGTCTTCGTGTTCGTTCGCCGTGGCTGCTAACGAAAGAGTCGAGTCTTGTATTGTGTGTAATTTTAACAAAGGATATTTAAATTCCGACGAGCTTTTGTAGAATTTTAATTTAAGTAATTATACGCCTCTTTTGCGATGTATTTTTATTGAAAATGCTACTGATAAATAATTATTGGAACAATTGTTGTACCGAATTATTTATATATGAAGATTAATCATCAAACTAAAATTAGAGTTTTCTTTTAAACAATTTAAAATTAATCCATATTACTATCTCGAATAAAAAGATTACGCAAACTTTTAAAGCAATCTTAATCTTGTCCTCGTCGACGATCTCTTTTTTCTTTTCTCACCGCCCTACCTGCAATAATAAACGCAATAAGGCACTTTTAGTTTTCTTTCTTTCTCTCAAGAAAGCGTCACAGTCGAGTTCTCCAATCTTGTCGCGACGAAAAAAAATGTCAAGAAGAAGCAAAAAGAAAATTGAAAAAAAAAAAAAAAAAAAAAAGTCCATGCGGTGTCGAAACAGAAGCGTGTTGTCGGCGTGTTTCGGTAGAGTGAACATTTCGAGCGAACACGCGCGTAACGTTGAATGAAACGGTCGCGTACGCGCTTATGAAAAAAAAAAAAAAGGGGGGAATAAAGTATAGCGAATATGTATCCGCAGAAAAAAGGAGATATATATATATATAAATTGATAATGTCGGTGAGTATACTACTACCGGTACTACAACTATACACGCGATTTTCGCGTCACGCTCGGTTTCTTCGCCGCCCGTACGCATGCGCGAATGTGCGTGCATTACCTGCCGCTTTACCGCGTCTGCTATATGCACGCGCAGGACGAGTGTAAATTTAAAATACACATATATCTTAATGTATACGGTAAGTCGCGTAAGCGTAAGCGTAGGCGTACGTGTATGCGTAGACGACGTCGACGAGTTCCCCCTTTTCATTTTCTTAATGTTACGTTTCTCCCTCTTTCTCCGTTCTTTCCCCCGTTTTTAAAATTTTATTTTTAACGTATATAAGTACGTTGGAGAAGGAAAATAAGCGCGTAAAGTAAGTCGCGAAGGCACGCACCTGTCTTGATCGTCATTACGCCGCGAGGACTATAATTGCGCGGCACGCGTATCTTCCTGCGCGCGCGCGCGCGCGACATACGTTTATCAATAGATTCATCCGTCTAAAATGTCGTTAACGTTCAGTTTGCGTGACTGAGCGTAGGTATGTGACGCCGAAATATTGGATCCTTTTTTTTTTCTTTTTGACTACGTTTTAATGACTTGCAATTGACATTATATTTTCCAGGTAGCACACTTAACTCTTTTAGACCGCCTCTATATAATCATACACACTTTTCTACATCTATCAATTGTCTACCTGATAATTATAACGTATACACGAGATAAGATACTATTAGTATAACGTAGCGACGACATTAATAATTTATGTAACGTTTTTTTTTTAATTTTTTCATTATCTTTTTTATCTTTTTTATCTAGTTTTAAATATATCTTCTTTCTTTATTGAAAATTTTACTCACTAGCGATGAATCATGTCTCCTTTGAGCTACACGGATTATTTGTATACTTTTAACAATTTCTCGATTCTATTTTGACTCATACGTGGCTACATACTTACAATATAAAATTCGAAAAAACCGTCGTCATTGATCTAATTAATTGATGTCGATTAAGTACAATTATATAAAAGTCGTATGCGATATAACCGAAAAATGATTCCGAGAACCATCGAAGAATTTCATCAAAAGCAGAGGAACGTTCGAAATCCCGGAAAACCCTTATCTCCGATGATCGAACCGACAAATTAAAAAAGAAATCCTTCGTCTCTCTCTTTTTTTTCACGCTCGGCGAATTCGAGTTTTACGCGGCGAGCCTTTTACAACTCGAGTCAGGACCTCCTCCTTCTTTTCCTCCTCCACGTAGTGTATTAAATCCGCGCTGCCGTTGGCTGCTCGGGAGAGAGACTCGAATCACCTTGAATCGCTTTGCCACGTTTTTTATTTTTCCTTCTCTCTTTCTCTTTTCTTGCGCCGCGTTTCTCTCTTTCTTTCACTTTACGTTCGCGTAGTAATGTAGTACTACTACTACCACCGCTCGCTCGCTCGTCTCTCTCTCTCTCTCTCTCTCTCTCTCTCTCTCTCTCTCTCTCGCTCTCTCGCTCTTACTCGACATCATCAACGATAAGCGGCGGAGCTCTTCCGCAAGGGCGAAAAACGGTGCTAATAAAGCCGCCACGAATCTTTCTTGGCCGTGTGTCTGCGCACGCCTCGCGTTGGCCTTCACCGCGAGTGCGAGATAAAGATGACGCGAAATTAAAAATGGCTTCTTGCTGAACCCGCACCGCGGCGAGTAAAAAAAAATTCTTCCACGATGCGTCGCCCGATCTTATAACGTAACGTCTCTCGCGTAAGAGAAAGAGTAAGTTACGATGTGATCGGTCTTTTGGATTATATTTATAAAGAAAAAAAATGAAACGAGTTTATTTTTTTTTTTTTTTTTTTTTTTTTTTTTTTTTTTTTTATTTATTTTTTTTTTATTACGTCCTTGGTGAAAGATCGAGCAAAAAAGCTCTCGGAGTTTACGGCGCGGTATAATAATTGAAGTCGCGAAAGAAAGAGAAATTATTCCGCATCGAATTAATGGAGTCGCTTTTGCTTACAGAGTCTTCCATAATTATTTTAAAAGACTTACACTTTTGCGTAATAAAACGTATCATTTTATGGTATTAAAAAGAATCGCATATTTCGTTGCGATTCTCGGTTAGTGTTTATTACGCTATATTATATGCCTTAAAATACGAATGCATTTATAAACTGTGTAAGGGCTTTCTTCGCTGATGATTTACGTTGCCGTATTTTAAAATAACCCCGGTGACAATATATACATTGAATAAAAGCACAGGTTTCATATATCTATTATATAAAAATATAAAATATTTTCGTCAATTATATAGAACGAATGAAATAAATTTTACATAAATGCGATAATCAACTATAAAATACTGTTAAAAAAATTAATAAGACGATACAAGAAATTTTATCCGCAGATCGTGCACGCAAAACGATCCCTCGTATGCATAAGCGTCACCGTTCGACGCACGCGCGCGAGAAAATTTCCGCGCTTTACTGCAGGATGTAGGCATCGACGATGTATACTTTTATATGTATAGATATATGGATTGAAAAGAGGGGAAAGAAAAATCTCGCACCGACAATTAAGTATCGTGCGAGCGCGCGTGTCTGGCTTAAGAGTGCGTTATTATAGACCCGCGTATGTATAACAATTTACGCGATAAATGAGCCGAGGATTTTTATGCGAATTAAGTTTCGTCGAATTTTTATGCTTGAGACAAATTAATAATAATGAAACGTTTGATTATCCTTCAAAAGTTTTTCAAATTTAATTCTAAATGTCCTTCTTGCAAGTCCTAAATTTTTTTATCTACATATTTCATTGACTTAACGTTTGAAATATTCCAGGGGACGCTTTTTGACTTGAAATTGTCTTTTATGACGTAGCTGTTTTAAGTATTTATTATTCAAAGCGCAAAGCTTATTAACAGCGAAGAATACAAACATTTTACTTAACTTCCACGTATATGATCCGATATTCTTTTTTTTTTTTTTTTTTTTAAGATCGTTAATTTTTTAATTTATTTTAAAATAAATTTATTTTTATTTTTTTATTATTTACAAATTTATGTTGTAAAATATTTTTTATATTTCAAACAATATACAACATATTAAAGTATTTAAATAAACTGCGGTGAAACTTTTTTTTTTTTTTTTTTTTTTTTTTTTTTTTTCATACGATACTGATATGTAAACGACAAAGCAATTATTAAAAGTGCAAAAATAAGTTGCTAATCAATAAATTTTTCATCGGTTGAAAGATGAATTTCATAACTTTAATATTAAAAATTAATTTTGCTCGTACAATATGCAATAGAAATTAAAATTTATCTTTAATTAAATAAATTATTTAATAAATTAAAGATAATATTATTTAACGTCAAAGATATGCATACGATAATTATTGACATTGATTATTCAAATTCGTTAAACGGTTACCATTCTAAAAAAAAAAAAAAAATTCTCAATTCGGTTCCCAACACCAACAGTTATCGGCCTCGCAAAAAAAAAAATAAAAAAAAAATAGTAAAAAGAATGCCTCCCCGATATTATTTACAATTAACCTTCCAGCGTCGCAGAAAGAACCGAACCCAAGGAAACTATTCAAACCTGATGGTAATAAGAAACTCTCGGGACTAGAAAGAGACAGAGCCTAGAAAATGCGAACCTCAGAATAAGAAGCGGACAATGTTACGTGCGAAAGAAAGAGAGTGAAAGAGAGCCGGCGTCTCTTCGTATACCTGTGTCGGTCCTCACTTCCAAGAAGCGAAATCCGATTTATCTACGCGGTCGATTCTCTTTCCGATATGTATATATGTATACACTAAACGGCGACTAGAGAGGAGACCGGCTCGTGGAGTTCTCTCTTCGCCGAGGAAAAAGGCGGCGCCTCAGCGTATTATAAGAGCAAGGTGTTTACCGTTCCGATTGAAAAAATGCGTTATGTGCACGTACGCATGCGGACAAAAAGCCGCATGTTTCTAACAAAGGATGATGCGCGTGCGTGCGCGATTACTCTGTTGCAAGGCACTTTTATCGCGAGGATTTTTGGCAACGATGCGTTTGCTCTGACCATTATGAGTTTTTTTCTTTCCTTTTCTTCTTTTTATTATTTGTATTTTCATTTAGAAGAAACTTACGGGATGGTAAATTGCATTCCGCAATTCGTAAATATAATCGATAGAAATCATTTGTTTACGCGTAAAACAATGACGATATATTACGAGGACTTTTATATACAATATATATGTTCTTCACCTCCTCGAGACTACTCTCATCTCACATTATTCTCCCATGAAAAATTTTCACGAATCGGGCGCGCTCCGTAATACCGAATAATCAGTGTGCGACCATGCATCGCCCTTCGCTCTTTCTTTCTTTCTCTCTCTCTCTCTCTCTCTCTCTCTCTCTCTCTCTCTCTCTCGTCTCCTTTGTGAGAAAGTCCGCCGGTTGACTCGTTCGAAGACTCGCTTTCACCCCACGAGCGTGTATGCAACAGAGACCAAGTGAACGAAAGAAAGAAAGAAAAAGAGAGAGAAAGAGAGAGAGAAGCATAACCGGAACAGATGTCCCGCAAGGACAGTTCCTAGAAGGAGCTGTTCCAAACTCGAGGAGGGTGCCCGATGGGTGTACTTTCTCTCAGGGCGCTCCCAGGTCTTTCTTACCGCTCGACACCCGTTGTCGGGGTCAAAATGCGACAATCGGAGGCCTTACGAATTTCGTCGGGCCTTTCATTAGCCACCGTACTGAGGCTAAGCTGAATTTACGCCGTCCTCGTTTCACCCTGGCTCTATTCATCGTCGTGATTCTCTCCCCTTTTTTTTTTATTTTAAGCATTGTTGCACGTATATCGCTTATTTCCATGTGTATATTTTATTATGACGTGCGTATGTATACCGTTTACCTTTTCCCAATGAGATTCGCTTTATTGCAAAGAATTTGCAAATTTTATATGTTGGTAACAACTTGGTATCGGTGTATAAAAACAGAGCTAACCATATGATAAGTTATTATTTTTCAATGAATTGTAAAAATTCATTTGATAATTTTTATGATGTAAAACAGATTGTCGAATAGTTACGAAGAGAAAAAAAAAAAAAAAAAAAAAAAAAGAAAAAAACTCAAACAAAAGTAGCGCGATAAATAAACATACAAAGTGGAAAAATTACAATGTCGATGTGTGAAACATGACGAGTTATGCAGATTACGCGATATCTAAATTTTTAAATCAAACAAATTTAGAACATTCAACAAAGCACTCGTTTCATATACGTATATACGTAACAGGGCAAAACGATCGGTAGTGCTGGTGACAAAGATTAAAGACGAAAGAGAGAAGGAGGGATATTCAAAGTAAGTTATTTAACAACAATCCCTATTTACGTGGAAGAAAGCAAAGAAATAAATGAATTCAATAAATTTATGTAGACCAATTTAAAATCCGAGCCGCTGAGTCTCGTTGCCGATAAGATACAGCAAAAAGCGCGCGGGGGCAGGAAATATGATAGGCGCCGACAACACCTGTTGTCTCGTCAACTTCATTTAAACTCGAGTGGAATATTCATATTGCCGGGGATCTCTCATAAAGCGCTAAGTTGCGCGAACGCGTTACGTATGACGAATTTTAATTTGCGCACGCTATGAGATTCTCCTCTCTTCCCTCGGCGCTTACCAAGAGAGACGCTTTCCGATTAGCTTTTGGCTGTCTACGCGTGCTCGTATAAGCCTATTTTAAGTCCGTCTACTCTCTTTCCCTGGATCGTTTTTTTTATTTTTTTATTTCTTACTCTTTTCTTATTTCGACGAAGTCGAAAGAATAAAGAGAATACTTTCATGCAGGAATTTCTTCGACTAATTTTTCTTCCTTATCCTTCGATGAATATTGATAATTTACGTTGGTCGAATTATTAATTATGCAACGCTCGCTTTGAAAACGGTAAATTAACGATTTTTTCATTAGTTTTAAAATTAGCACGTTAGATATATATACGTTAGCTAATCTTATCATTTTTAGTGTGAATGATTTATGAAGTATAATAGCGCGAGAAATTTTGATATGCGGTAATGAAAAGGCTGATATTTAATTAAAACTTTGTGCCGATTAAATCGATCTGATTTAAAATTCATGCGTCAAATGTGATTATCAAAATAATGTCAATAGACTATTGAAATACCGATAGAGCCTGCAATTAATTTACGAATCTAACATAATACGTTCTTCAAAAATGTAGATTAAAAACATATCGAAAAATATGGTCACACTATAAAAAAAAAAAAAAAAAAAAAAAAAAAAAAAAAAAGTATTTATATGAAAAAATATAAATCGGCGTTCATTTTTTCATTCTTCTACCTGCGTTTCGCAAATTTTCGCTATAGCAAACAATGATAATAACAGCGCTAGTAGTGGAAGCAGCAAGATTATCTGTGTTAGTACATCCGGAGCGTTAGAAAGCCTGCCGACTCGTTAGGAGTTTCGGCCTCGAGTCGGGTCACCGGCCTTCCCCTTGTTTCTCGCCGAGCGTTTATTATATCCTCGGCTCTCTCTCGTCTATGTGGCCTTCGCGTCGGCCAAACTGTATTTTCTAATGGCGAACTCCACGTCCACGCCACACGGCCACCTACGATTCTCTCTCTCTCTCTATCTCTCTCTCTCTCTCTCTCTCTCACACACACACTTTTTCGGTGTTTTGCTCACGATTGTCTGCGTGTAAGTGTGTATATACACAGGGAGAACGCAGATGTCTATCTTGCGTACATACTTGCTTGTGCGAGGACAAAGGAGCGCTGACGGTGATACTTGCGATTTGGGTCGTGAATTAGTTTACCGAGAAGAGTTGTGAATTCGAGGAAAAACGTACATTACCTGATACGAATCAAAGATTTAAGAAAAAGCACTTTATTTTATTATTATTATTATTATTATTATTATTATTATTATTATTATAAAATATTGTAATAATTTTTACGTTATTGGAATTGGTTATTTTACAAAGTCAAATATTAATTTGACAGAAAATGCCACGGTGCTATTTTTAAAGACGCTTCTCGTTAAAATTTTAACTCCCAGCATTTAATCGCACTCGATTTATTACCTTAAATAATGTAGCTACTCCATCTCAAACTATTCTCGGCCGTATGTTCTCGTTCCCAGCCGACGTATATCGCCTTCTCAAGAAAGTCTTTGTCTCATATTTGTCCCCCCAAGAAAATCTTACAAAAAATGTCCCGATACGCTTTTCTTATCCAATCACGCGCGCTTTGGTTTATAACTCGTTCGAAACTTCAAAAGCCGTGTGGATCTTGAGAGAGTAACAAATGACAACAACAGATGCTACGTTTTTACATTAACGCAAGGTGCAGTTCGCGCCCGCTAAAGAGAAAAAGAAAGAGAATGAAAAAAAAGATCGAATATACGCAAAAGGGGATAAGAGTAGGAGGAGGAGGAGGAGGTATATGCCGCCCAGAACGCAACAGGTTGCAACATCTGTTGCTGCATGCATACGCCGGCAGATCATTCTGTTTATTACGGATACGAGGGATATGCCGAAGCGAGGACAAAAAAAAAGAGGAGGAGAAGGAGGTATGAAAAGAGAGAGAGAGAGAGAGAGAGAGAGAGAGAGAGAGAGAGAGAGAGAGAGAGAGAGAGAGAAAGATATACGTGTATATCGAAGTAGAGAGCAGGTGGAAAGCGCTAAAACTGCATCGGTTTACATCTCCCTCTCTGTCTCTCTTTCTCTCTTTCGCTCCGTCTTTCGTAAATTGGTGCGCAAAGCCCGCGTACGTGTGTATACATGCACACGGGGTCACGCGCCGTTTCTCCTAATTGCCGCTGGAACAGGTGGCTCTCTCTCACTCTCTATAAGTATATTACCGATTTGTGGATCCGGTGCCGTAACGCTTTCGCATCGACGCAGAACCTCCGCTGGCGATTTTTCGCGCGTGTATCGATTGTTTTATTGCTCGAGACTATATTTATATACATGTGTGTGTTTATGTATATAAATATGCACGTGGTAAGCTCGTTGTTTGCTTATTTATTTCGGGGATATACCGATGAATTCCGAGTGGGAAACTCGTTAGTTTTATGACGCGTGCTATGAACTTATTAGAGAGAAGTTTATGTTTTTCATCTTTTAACGGGGACTTAACGGCTTGTTGAGCACCGAGTTTATGGGTGAAAGCCAATTTTAAGTGAAGGTTTCGGTATAATGCGATATTTTAAACCTCTAAGTGGACTTTTGAGGGGTGCTAACTTTTTTTTTTTTTATTATTTGGTAAGTTGAGTTGTAAAATTTAATTTTTATCTCGTCTTTTTCCCTTTGTTATTCTTTCAACTTGATACTTTAATTGTAATATATTAAAATTAATTATATTGTTAATTTATTCGGTAAAATATTAAATTATCATATTAACGAACGCGTAAAAACGACAATTTAGTAAAGAATATATTTTTTTAAAATAAAACTTCGTTTAAGAACAATAAAAAATGTAATGATTAAGCTACGATGAAAAGTATCGCGAATAACAAAAAAGAAAAAAAATGGCAAGTCAGGTAAGCCGTGGCAAAAATTCTCGGCGATTCGACACGAGTATTCGACTTGGCAAAAGAGGCGCGCAACAAGTCGGGCTTCCTCGCTTATTTGGACCTCGGCGTGACCCAGCGTAAAGTAGCGAGAGAAATCGCAGCCCTTGCGCGATCGATGCATTCGTCACGGGGCTGTACTTTTCCGAGCATCTCGCTCGCAGGCAGTACAGAGCAGCAGCCGATCGTTTTCTTCGACGTTGCAGCTGTCGCGCGCCAAGGAGAGAAAAAGAGAGAAAGAGAGATTCCTTAGGTGCCCGGTGCAGCCCTCGGGTAAGCCACCACCTGGCCCTCTTCTCGATATTCTTCTCTCTCACCTGCTTCCCCTTTCGCCGTGTGTGCCTAGAAGTACACGTATGCGTGGAGGTATATACGCAGCCGGCGACGACGATTAAAACGCGAGCCCATCATTGTGTCTGCTTGCGATTTTGATCTCTCTCCTATATACGCGCCGCGCTCTCTCTCTCTCTCTCTCTCTCTCTCTCTCTCTCTCTCTCTCTCTCTCTCTCTCTCTCTCTCTCTCTCTCTCTCTCTCTCTCTCTCTCTCTCTCTCTCTCTCTCTCTCTCTCTCTCTCTCTCTCTTTTTTTCTTGGCCGCCGGATATTTTCCCGTAGATTCTTGGTTTCTTTTTTATTGTATTTTTTTTTTCTCCTCATAAGCGTACGCGTACGTGCATACACACGAGGTGGAGTGTATTTTTGGCAAAGGTCTCGCTCGCTTTTGGAAGAAGGGTTTTGCGAAAGGTATGGTAAAAATGTAAACAAACTTCTGCTTCGAAAGGAATGTTGATTTTCGAAAGATCGATAGTCTTGACATTTTTTTTTTGTTTTTTTTTTTTGTTTTTTTAATTTTTATGCCTGTTATCGTTTGTAAAATTTTTTTTTCATCAAAATTAATTAATTAAAAATATATGAAGCAGAAAAATTATGACGCGATTGAATATTGCAAATTAAATATCGCTGTATCAAGTATCATAAAATTTGTTCACTCTTCGACGCGCCCAAAGTTTACAAAGTTTACAAAGTTTAATAACGTTCTTACTTCGTTAAATTTTTGTTTCTTACCGCCTGGCTTTTTATTATTCGCAGCTATCGTGCGGATTTTAAAACGAATATAAAACACAAAATAATAAACAAGACAAGATACGAGCGATAGGTGAGCGCGTAAAGCGCCATACGGGATTCGAAATGCGGGATCCCAAGGTGCGTTATTCTCGTATCGTCTTATGATGCATTATATATGTTTCCTTCTTCTTCGAAAGTTACAGCTTTTCGTATTTGAGATATAGGCACACCTTTTGGTGTCGCGCGTATCGAAGGATGGACAGGTGCGATCGAGGCGCGCACGCGCCTCTTTCTCCGTCGAGAGGACTGCACACGCGCGTGGCGTGCAGGGTTATTTATTTTCGTTTTTCTTTCGTAATACGATGGAGCGAAGGATTAGCCCGCGACGACTTTAGGCCGGTAATTACATCGAGGTAATTACTCGGATACTATTCTACGACTGTCATTAGTCGAATGATGCACCAGGTGAAGATGAAAAGGATGCAGTCTTTCTCGTCTTGCTGTTTTCTTCCGTACCATTGTTTCGAACGCGCCTGTGCGTAACTAAATATTTGATCGAGAATCTTTTGAAAGGAAGAAAAAATTCTCGTTTCACAGCTGATCTGGATAATAATTCATTTGGCTTGTCGACGATAAGCTCGAATCATTAACTTTTTATTTCTTAACAAAAAAAAAAAGCAAGTCAAATGTACAAAATCAATAATATGAAAAATGATAGTCTCTAAGAGGGGTAAAGAAATAATCTTGTTCTTATTCGGATCGGCAAATGTAAAAAGAATTGGTGGCGACCTCCGCGATCGAATGCCGCGGTGGCATATCGTGTATTTAATACACATACACGCACACATTAAAGTTCTCCTTTCTCTCCCTGTACAAGGTACTGATATAAACGATTAAACGTATCTTTGTGTGGGAAGGATATCAATGCCGCCTTATCTTTTCATTGCTTCGTACGCTACGCATATCGACGTTTGGCTTGACCCTTTCGACTGTATTCGTTTCGTGTAAACCTGAGCGAGGAAATATATTTATACGGCAATGAATTGGAAAAAAAATATATATATATATGTCGGAAACACATTTTTTTACAAAATGTTTAAAAGATTTTAAATGCGATATTTTCCGATTCTTTCCAAAGAATTTATTCAAGTCTCTAAAGTTGAAAATCTATTCAACGTAGCATAATATTCGAGCGATTACGAAAACCCGAGCGAGTCTACTAAATTTCGGAGCCCTGGTACTTTTATTTTCATCGGGATAAACCGCGCGAAAGCCTCGAAAAACAATCGAGCTGTTTGTCCTCGAGATCGAAACCGAGGAATGCTCGTATACATATACATATATAATGCGTGCATATATATGTTGCACACGCACACATATATACATATATATAAATCGGCGAACGACGACACGGGGGTGGAAGCTCGCGGCGCGGCTGTGCCGAATGGCAACAACGCGTCTAAACAATTCGTGCCTCCGCGTCGCTGCAATAAATCATTCGCCGATCGAATTCCAAAGCCGGCGCACGGTTAGAGAAGAAGTGAGAGAGAGAGAGAGAGAAAGAGAGAGAGAGAAAGAGAGAGAGAGAAAGAGAGAGAGAGAAAGAGAGAGAGAGAAAGAGTGAGAGGTCTTAAAGACGTATTGCCTTGTGTCGCAAAAATCGCCAAAATACCTCTTGTAACGCTCGCACATTCCGTTCCCGTAATTCCTTTACTCTCCCTCTTTCTCTTGTGCCTTTCTACTTCTTTATTTATTTGCCTTTTTTTATTTATTCCTTTGAATATGTAATTTTTCATTCGACTTGTGATTGTATTGATTCATATAGACATGAGCATAATGTTTGTTCGATATATCATTATCGGCGATAAATTTCAATCGTATATAGTTATTTAAATGAACGAATATTTTTCATGAAATATAGAAGAATATAGTAATTTTATATAAAAAATTAAAACTCTTTTATACATCGATATGAAAATGAATGAAAAAATGGATGAAAAATTGCCATCCGTTGTCGATTTTACTTTGCTGGATTTTATTAAGACTTTTATTAACTCTGTCGCCACGGAATAACCGTTTTCTGACCGTTTTCATAACCGTTCGGCATTTTTGAGATTAAAAAATTTTTTTTTTTTAAATTTTAAAAACTTTTTTTCCCAACGATATACCTCTTCCTTCTCTTTATTACTTTCTCTATTTTACTTTTTAATCTTTTCCAGAAATTTTCACGGACAAACAAATAAATACACATCGCTCTCATACGAAACGTCATTGCAATTCGTTAAAACCGTTCCGACGATAGGCCGTATCTACGCCCAATCACAAAGCCATTTATCTATCGTTCAATTTCTCTCTCTCTCTATCTCTCTCTCTCTCCCTCTCATCTGTTCTCTATTTCGTTTATTCCTTCTCTCGGTCGAAAGTTTGCGAGGAACGGCATCGGGAGGCCTCCTGAAATAGTTTCACGCGGAACTGCGTCATCGCGACCGATTAGAATCCCGCTCTACTTGTACGTGTGTAATATACATACATTGCTTTCGTGCACATACATCAACTTCGGCTTTGTGTTTGTTTTCGGTGCTCGAATGTCTTTACGTACATGTGGCGCGTGCGGGTGTGCGTGCCCCGAATCAAATGTAGCAACATACACGCGCAACTTGCGCCGGAATTACAGATGAACTAAAGAAAGCATGAGACTCGACTCGAGGCTGTATATTCCTCTTTCTTTCATCTCGTTTTACGATTAAAGTCCAGTATTACTCGTTGCGATTGTAATTTTTTTACTTTTTAGGGAACTTTGTAGAAGTGAGCGATGTAAACGAGCGATGGATAAATTTTTACATTTATTGGTAATATTTTTCTTTGGATGACATTTATACGTAAAAATAAACGTTTTATTACTTTATTTATTGAATATTTAACAAGTTTTACGCGATATAATTAATAATATTACTGCTTTCATTAAAATGTTAAGTTAGAAATGGTTATATGCGGATTGTGACATTTTTTCTTTTTATTCATGCTCTAAATTTATTAAAGCGCTAATCTCAAAGTTATTCAATCATAGAAAAAGAAAAACTAAATTATCTTAATCATATATGCAACGGATCAGGAAATTCATATCTCCCCGATTTGACCTTCTAATCTTCTCTCGAATTGTTCTCTCTAAAAAATCTTTATTTTTTCCTTCTTCTTTGAAAGCCCAATCTACTCTCTAAAAATAGCATCCATATCAATCTGTAATAACATCATCGGCTAGAAAGAGGTTGACAAGAAAGCGAAACAAGCTAAACAACATAAAAAAAAAAAAAAAAAAAAAAAAAGGGAAAATTGCCGTTATCTTCGGCTCTCGAAATGCATGAAAGTTTCACGAGCAGAAACGCTTTTACGGAGAAGCAAATAGTATTCGAAAAGACGAATCGTCGATTTGATTATAAATCAAGCGACCGACTTATTCAGAATTGAGCTACGCGTGCCCTCGTGCAGCAACGCTGTATATGCGAACGAACGGTCGGATGACCTCGGGTGCGTACGTCGACGTCGTTATATTGAAATCTCGTGTTTGTGGAGAAAAGTTCCGCATTGAAATTCATCGATTTCTAGGTGCTATACTTTTTAAAATTTTATTCAACTTACGCAATTTGATTCATTGGCATTTGGGAGAATAATTTTTTTTATCGTTTATCATAGAATAGATCTATTGTTTGCAATAAATTTCATACGAGTGCTTTGTTATTTATAAGATGAAAACGTTCAGCGTAAACTTGAGATAATTTGATTTCTTTGAGATTACATTGAGCACACGCTAAATTATAATAACATATATCAGAATACGTTGATTTTTGAGGTTAGAAAGGCATGGCATAGTTGAAAACCTAACCAAGAAACACGTGGTGTTTTACATTTAAAATAAATAAAGACCACCTCATAATAAAATTAATTAATTGTCAATCGTGATAAAGTTTAAATATTTTGAACGCTCGGATAAAAATAAATCTTTACAAATTATTTTTCAGCAGAGTAACTGAAAATAAATCATTCGCTAAATAAATATACTATCATTTGCTTAAAAAATCTGATAATAATGAAGCCATATACTACGTATTGAATTTGTAACGGACATTCCTTGTGATATAAAACAAAATAAATATTTAACGGAGTTAAAACTGTATAAACGATTTTTTTTTTTCAAATCTTATATACATGGAAGCAAGATAAAGGCAAGTTTTAAAGTTGACACGAACGGTTGTAGAAGTTACTCCACGAAGCTGCGAGTTGATAAAAAAAAGTAGCAAAGTGGATAAAGATGTTGGTAAAGATGATATCGCATCTTTATTAAAATTTAAAATTCAGCAGTTGGGAAAATTGTAATCGATGCAGATTCGCTTTTGCAACTTTTGTAGTATTGTAATTTATGAATAGAGGCTACACTTACGTTTTGATGAATCATTAAATATTATGAATGTAGTACGTACGTTTCAGTGACAAACTTTGATGAATGAAGAAATATCTTTGGAGGACGGCCAAAGTTATAATAAATTAGGAATAGTTATGTGTAAGATAAAAAAAAAAAAAAAAAAAAAAAAAAAAAAAAAAAATGAATAAATAAGTATTTTGTAATCTTTTAAAAGGAATGTCGTGAAATATTCTTTTAGGCATATTTTTATCTTTTTAGGCATGTATCATTTTTATATTTATGTATAGAATATACTTATTATGATTTATTTATAAAATATATTACTTACAATTTTGTAAATTTTATTGAAATAAATAAATTAAAAAAAAAAAAAAAAAAAAAAAAAAAAAAAAATAAATAATAATAATAACTCAATAGGATTTGAGAGATAAAATAATAAAACGATTAAAAATAATTATTATCAATTTAAATGTCAAAAACTTTAGACAAATGTTTAAGAAAAATAAGCAAAATTAACTTTTTAGAACTTAAAACTAATAATAGCCAAACGTAATGCGCAACAAGATAAAATTTTATCAAAACCGTTAACTATTGCATCATCGAAAAATTTTGATCAACACCTATTTTTTAAATAGAAAGTGCAACCTCAAAATTTTTAGTCATTGTTTTTCCATACGATAGCGCGGTAGTTCGAAGAGATACCAAAATCGTAGCTCCGTTTATATCCGATGCGAAACGGTGGCATCGTAGACGAGGAATTGAAATAACCTACTCACCCAAAGGTCGTCGAGCGTGATGGAGTTGTCGGTGTAGAATACGAGGATATCGGCCGACAGTGGTCTCGGCTCGCGGAGCTTCGATGCGAGCAGTAGGCAGGCGGTACCGAGTAGCTGGAGCTGAGACTTCCTGATCGGGCAGATGCTGAGGAACCTGTCCACGTAGTTCATCGACAGCGGAAACACCTCCTCCTGGCACTTTTGTTCCTCGCATACCTGAGCCGGCGAACAAAGGACAGAAAAAAAAAGGGTGCGAGCTTTAGTATGTGCGTGAGCCTTCGACTTTGCCCGACATATGGTCGTCGGGGAAAGGAGAAACGGGCCACAGGAAGTCGAACGCGCTACTGCTTTCGGAGAAATCAGCAGCAATATGCGCGTACAATTTGTCGAAAAAGGATGCATGGGAGGAAGGAAGGAAGGAAGGAAGGAAGGAAGGAAGAAAAGATGAAGCGAATGCGTTTCCTTTGGGATGAATGCGGTCAGCTTTTTTTTCTTTTTTTTCCCTATCTTTTTTTTTTTTTTTTTTTTTTTTTTATGTATATAAACTATTGTTTTTCTTGGGAGAACGTACAGTTTTGTTTTTTTTTTTAAAGACGAATGTTATTCTTTTGTTTCCTTTTTCGCTCGTTATTTCGTTAGGTCGCGATGATTGGGATTAAAGAGAAAAAGTTTTATGAATTTTAAAGAGATTATTCGATTTTGCTATAGTGAGATTGAAACGTTAAAAAGTATTATGTAAAAATTGAAATTAATGATTAATATTTTACATAATTTCGTGAAAGGTTTACCGTTAAAACCACTTTGAATAATTCAATTAATCGAGTTGATTATATAATTTGTTAACCTTAAAAACGTATAATTTAAACAAAAAAATTACTTCCATCCATTCGCTAATTAAGCCGTGAACTCTGCGACAAAATTAATTCCGATAACATTTAGAGTTTTATTTTATGCTGCTACTTATAAAAACTGTAATAAAAATGCAGCTTTATACCGCAAACGACGTATAGTATTAAAAAAAAAAAAAAAAAAAAAAAAAAAAAAAAAAAAAAAAAAAAGACGTGCACACACATACGTGTATACGTATGGGTAAGAAGAGGATTGTTAGAGTGTATAAGGAGTGCCTTTTAAATTGAACGTCCCAACCAACGATGACCGGTTGGTATTTTAAAATTTAAATGCCACTCGGCGGCCAGTCAGCAGCAGTTTTTCGAATATTTTTAAACAATACTTGATTTACGATTTGCTTAAAATAAGAAACCAGCCGATTGAATTTTCTCTAAGATAACATTGTTTATTTTACAAGTATACCGACAGTAAATTGAATCATCACGTCTATGTAATTTATCCTTATTCACTTTTCAGTCATATATAGCGTTCTATATATATATATATATATATATATCTGACTGTCGGTGCGCGTCAAGGTTATTCTTACAAACGCCCTGTACTCACGCTAATTATTCTCTCTTTCTCTCTCTTTGAACACGTATTTTCTGAGAGTCGTTTGCACAAACGTTGTGAATTTCGGTTGATAGTACGTGTAAGCGCGTTCGTACGAAAGAGAGAAAGAGAAAAATGATGCATAAAAAAAGACGATCAGAGATCGGAGAGTGGATTCGATTCCAAAAAATTAATTTTTGTCTACTGGTTGTAAAAAATGCGATTAATTTTTGCATTTTGAAGACTGGTTTTCGGCAAGAATTTATACTATTTGGTTACAGCTTTTAGTATAAAATTTTAACTAATACATCGATAGATTGGATATTATTTATTTTTCAGCTATTTTTTAATATTAAAATTCAATGTAAAAATGTTCTATTATAATTTATTCATTCTACATATTTTTTTTATCTTTGCTAACTTTTATTATAGTTACACTTATTCCATATAATGATTAAATCCGTGTACTGATTAAAAAATTGTTTATAAATTTAACGTAACACTTAATTAATATTAAATTATAGCATCCAGCTAAGACACTCGGCTGTTTAAAATTATATTAAACAATTATCGAGTAACTTCTGTTAAATGTAAGCGTATTCTTCAGTAGGTGTGAGAAAAAATATCGCTGGACGGAGATATGCAAAAGGAAGAAATGAATTTGAGAGCGAGAGAAATACAAGTGGTAGATAGAGTGAGAAAGGCTTTTGAGGCGATAAAAAATGAGATAGAGACACCAAGAACGAAAAGAGGAAGGAGGAAGAGAGACGGAGAAGCAGACCGGCAACATGTGTAATTTCCGCAAGGCGCATCCAACTTGTATTTGCCACATGTGTTGGTGTACTATAAAACCTATCCCCCCTCTCTCTCTCTCTCTCTCTCTCTCTCTCTCTCTCTCTCTCTCTCTCTCTCTCTCTCTCTCTCTCTCTCTCTCTCTCTCTCTCTCTCTCTCTCTCTCTCTCTCTCTCTCTCTCTCTCTCTCTCTCTCTCTCTCTCTCCCCCCTCTCTCTCTCACCCTTGAATTTATTCAAATTTTGTAAACCAAACGGATCGAATTTACTTTCGGCAAATTTTTCTCTTTTGCAAATAAACATGTTATACAAATGATTTTCTACAGGCTTAACGACACATGAATATCATGCAACGAATCATTTGAACGCTTTAAAAACCACAAAGAGGAAGCACGCATTTTTATATAATAAAACGAAGAAAAAGAAACTACTTCGTTTCGTTTTTTTCTCTCTCTCTCTCTCTCTCTCTCTCTCTCTCTCTCTCTCTCTTTAACCGTCTCGTAAAACAGGAAGTCATAGTCTAATCCAGTTTAAACGCTTCGTGAAAAAGAAAAAAAGAAATAAAGAATCTCGCGTATCGTATAAAAATTCGTCAGTATGAATAAAAAACGAATAAACGTAAAATCCGAAAGTATACGAAAAGGCGGAAAAGAATGAAAAAGAACGAGAACGTCAAGAAAGAAATGCGTACACGTGCACGAACGGATTCGCGAGTTTCTACGGCTTATTCGCTCGCGTAACCGGGGTTCAATAGCCTCGGGGACACTTCGCAATAATCCTTTAGCTGCTCGTATGTATACGTACGCGAACGTAAGTATGTCCTAGGGAAACACGCAAAATAAAAGAATCTCTAATAGTCAAAAAGAAAAACATGCGACAGCGGGTAATTTTTTTTTTCTTTTCTTTACTATATTTTCGTGATCCACGATATCTGGTTAAAGGTCAAAAATACGTCCAGGAGGATATAACGCGTCGACGAAATCGAAGGTTAATACGGACAGTCAGCGATTTTAAAATTTAAAAGCCGATGTCGAAATTTAAATGTCCAAGCGCGAAGGAGGAAGAATCGACTCGCTCGTATTTTTATCGAGAGTTCTTTTATTTTCGAAAAATAAAAAAAAGCAAGGAGAGAGAGAGAGAGAGAGAGAGAGAGAGAGAGAGAGAGAGAGAGAGAGAGAGAGAGAGAGAGAGAGAGAGAGAGAGAGAGAGAGAGAGAGAGAGAAAGAGAGAAAGAGAGAAAGAGAGAAAGAGAGAAAGAGAGAAAGAGAGAACGAGGATGATGGATAAAAAGGAAGGCAAAAGTTAAAAATAAACGACGGTGAGAAAGAGAGAGAGAGAGAGAGGTGACGTAATTCGATAAGACAATCCACGCCCTTTCGCAAATTTTATACGGTACTAACGCGGGACATTTTCGAATATAGAGAGATAATGAAAACGGGGATTCCCAGAAAAAAGGCAACTTCGGCATTAATAGATACTAGGCGCACGTGTACCGGGAAAAATCGCTGCATACTCGGGAGAGAAAGACAGTTGAGAGTCGAGACGCGGCTACAACAATGACATGCCACGTGAATTCTTAGATGTTCACCGAGAAAAACAATTTAATTGCGGGGAGAACGAGATATTAGGATTTCGTGAAAAAATAAATAAATAAAATAGGAAAGAAAAGAGAAACGGATCGTTGTTTCTTTTATTTTTCGACTTTTTAAAATTGCACTGTGATTTTTAATGCTTTATCTTATAGGTGAGGATAATTTATGACATTTTTATAAAACAGCCGATGATAAGAGACGCTCATTAGGAGTTAAATTATACCATTTAATCAAAATTGCACTTCTGTTGTACTAATTTTTTTTTTTTTTTTTATTTTATTTTATTTTATATACGTATATATACTCGGTTTTTTTTTACACGCGAGCGCTCGAGCGTACGTAAAGGAAACGACTATTTATACATTAAAGCTTGTATTAAATTTCAATGAATTATGTATGTATGAAATCTTAACTTCTTCTCGGACTTTGATAAATACTTAATCGCAATTTTTATCGAAACTTTTAAATAACTAATTTTTTCTTTTTAATAAAAAATTAAAACAAAAAATAATCAAACATTAAAAAAAAAAAAACAGAAATAAAGAATCGATTTATTATTTATGTAATTAAGAAATGCCGACTGTATACAATTTTTAAGAAGCCAAAAGCGTTTATAGTTATTCCAAGTTCGTCAATATTGCTTACGTATTGATTTTCTCAAATGAATGTAACTCGTCGATGGAAGAGGTTAATAAACTCAGCATTTCAATATTCTATTTACTAAATAGAAACATTTGTCCGTACAAAAAATAAACAAGTGATTTTAAAGGTCAACTTTTAAGGTAATAACTTGATTGCATAAACAATAGTCTTGGAATCATTCAAGTACAATATAAGTTTTTACAATTTTTCAAAGTCATGTTCACGGTAAATTCCGAGATTCCTATCTGCGGTCAAAGCAAGCAGCCTTCGAAAAAAAAAAAAAAACATCCGAATAAAAGAAATCGCAGTCTTGCATAGAAGAAAGAAAAAATCGTGGGAGGGAAAGACAACTGACGGTAAATATTTTTCCGAACGAGTGTAAAAAAAAAAAAAAAAAAAAAAAAAAAAAAAAAAAAAAAAAAAAAAAAAAAAATGGAAAAAAGGAGGAGGGACAGTCCAAGGAGGACAATGTGAACGCGTGTTACATATTCTCACCTCGAGCATCCACTCGGCGACGACTTTGCGCATGAGAGGCGAAATGTCCCTCTGTACGCAGCCAAAGTACGAAGAGGACGGGGCGTACCTCTCCTCGCTCCTGAGGAGATTATGCAGCATCCTGTCGTCGGTGAGGAGGGCCGGGTCTTCGTACGCCGTGCACTCGACCGACGACGTTGTTTCGCAGCACAGCAGATCCATGTCCTCCTCCTCGTGGTACTACTGCCGTTGCCGCTACTACTACTGCACTACTATACTCCGTTGTGTAGTCGTCGCCGTAGTCGTCCCTTCCCTTTGTCCGTACGATCGCACACACGTGTTGCGTTTACTCAAGTCTTTCTCTCTTTCTCTCTCTTACTCTGTGGCAGTCTCGAGTCCACGTGGCCCCGAGAGACACTATACTACTCTTCTCGAAGGAGAGATGAGTAATTTATGTATATTTACGGATTTATGCACACTACACTGTTACTTGTTCGTGTATTCACAAAGATTATGTGTATATATGTAGCGAGAGCTTGTATACGTGTATACTTAAGTGCGCTACGATACATATATATACATATATATGTATATATGTATGTATATATATATATATTTTATATTCGCATTCGTGACACAACACTTTTTCGTCTTGACTGATTCTCCTTTGTACGCGCGTGTTCCGTCTCTTTCTTGTACATCCGTGGGCTGTATCGGTGTGGTTTGACTCCTCGATCCTACAATCGTTTCGTTGCAATCGCAGGAATTGTCTTTGCAGTGCGCGTAATAAGGGTAATAAAATAATTTAAAAGAGCGGTAAAAAATAAATAAGACTTAATTATTATTGCGTATTGACTATTTTCTAACACATCCGCAAATATACTTCGTATCGTAAGACTTCGCAGAAGAGAATCACCGATCTTTGCGCGCACACACAACACACACACACGAGAACGCGGGGGAGGATGACGCGGAAACGAGTACTCGTGTCTTTTATTTTAAATAAAAGGAGAGACGGAATTTAAAAAATCGTTACGGTGCGACGAATAAGGAGAAATTGTCTTTTGCGAAGTTCGGGACGACTTCAGCTGAGCGACTGTCTGTGTGTATGTGTTTGTGTGTGTGTGCTTTAAACCGAACGTCGACCCGACACTGGCGGCTTACCAGGTCAGAATGCCGGCTGCGAGACAAGCGCCCAACTCACGTAGTCCCCAGTCAGCAGAAGCGGCGACTGTCGTCGCCGCCGTTGCCGGCGGCTCGAACATGTGCTCCAGAGAGGGGGAGTAGGTATAAAGAGAGAGAGAAAGAGACGGTATAGTATGCTTCTGTATACGTGTATACGTTATTCGCGGTCGTCTTCTTATTTATGTATTTATGTATGTATGTATATGTTATACACTATACGTATGAACGCGCAGATTTCGCCGCTATGCGGCGCGTCGAAAGATTAGACAGAATAAGAGAGAAAGAGAGAGAATAAGGGGGTGGGGCGTGAGAGGAAGAGAAGAGAAAGAAGTGGCTTTGAGTTTTGAGGTGGCATACGTACCCAGCAGAGACGGCGTGGAGAGCGTCGGGATGAGAGTTGGTTCTTATGTACTTTATTACGTGGCGTTTTTTAAAACTGGAATGCAAAATTTAAGAGTTGCAATTGCGGATGTGAATATTTGTGTAGTTATTTTATGAAACTTTAAATGTAATGTTATGACTAATTTAATTATTTCAAATGTTATAATTTGAGGTTTGATTTTCCATAGGCTTTTTTTACAGATCACACGTGACTCCTGTCAAACTGTAATGTAATTTTTATTAAGTATTGTTTGACAAATCATCATCGAAAGACTTATACCGCAACAACGTATCCAAATTGTTCAGCTGTATTACGAAAATCAGCGTTCTGTCAGAAATGTTTTTCGTGCTCTTAGAGCAACTTATGGTGCGCATCGTCGACCTACCGAAACCACTATAGCCAATACTATCCGCAAATTTGAAACCCAGCATGTATTATTGGATAATACAGGGTGCGTACGGTATTTGAGGACATGCATAAATGTGACTATAACTTCGCGAATTTTTTTTTTTTATTTTTTTTCCTTTTCAGATAAGAAATGGCGGACTACAACATCACTCAAGAAATGAAGAGACATGCTTCCATCGTCGCTATATGTGCGAACCATACAGATTTAGAGATCTCTAATTTTCTTAATAAGGTTCGCCGTGAATTGGAAGCATCAGGAGGCGATACAGAACCGGTTACAAAACGCAAAAAGCACGAACAACGTTCTGACACTGTCCGATCTGCAGAATTTTTAGAGCAAGTGCAAGCGATCATAGACGAGGACCCTTCAAAATCAATGAGGGTCCTTGCGAGTGAGCTTCATGTTTCTGAGCCCCTTATTCGTAGAGTTGTCCACGAAGACCTTCGGTATAAGTCTTACGTGATGCGCAGAGGACAGTTCATGTCGGAACGAACACCGGAACAGAAAGTTCTCCAATCAAAACGTCTTTTAAACAAAATCAAACACCCTGAGGCGCTCAAAATGTTATGGTTTTTTTCCGACGAAAAAAATTTTGACCAAGATCAATAGACCAATCGCAGATGGCTATTTTCAAATCCTACGGAGGTTCCTGTTGTTATGCACACAAAATTTCCAGCCACTGTTATGGTTTTAGGTGTTGTCAGCAACGAAGGACATGTTATGCCACCACACTTTTTTACTCAAGGACTTTTAGTGAACTCTGCTGCATACATCGAGGTTTTGGAGACGGTAGTGAAACCCTGGATAGACAATGTAAGCGGAGGCAGACCATACATTTTTCAACAAGACTGCTCCTTCACATAAAGCGATGGCGACACAAGATTGGATGGCCGAAAATTTTCATGACCACATAACACCGAACCTATGGCCACCTAGCTCCCCAGACCTTAATCCTTTGGATTATTACGTATGGGGCGTAGTTGAGCGTGAGACCAATAAGCGTCCTCATAACACCACTTCTTCGCTGAAGACTGCTATTAATACCGTTATGGTCAATATGAACAAGGAGCATTTGATTCGGGCATGTAATCGTTTCCGGACCCGGATCGAAGCGGTTATTGCTGCTAATGGCGATTTTATTGAATAACTTTATAGCCATATATTAATTTAACGTTGTATAAAAAATTCCTAAAATTTCATTAAATTTTATTAAAAATACAAGCTAATTAATTTTACTCTCAAGTTGTCCTCAAATACCGTACGCACCCTGTACTCGATCGATTAAATCACATCCAGCACGTAGCGAAGAGAATATAGCGGCTGTATCTGAGAGTGTAGCTGAAGACCGTGACGAATCGATTCGGCGTCGTTCTCAACATCTTGGTTTGTCGTACGCAACAACTTGGCGTATTTTACATTAAGATCTTGGTTTTAAGGCATACAAACTTCAACTCGTGCAAGAATTGAAGCCGAGCGACTTAGGTTTACGTCGTGTTTTTGGTGAATGGGCTTTGAATCAGCTTAATGAAAATCCGCTGTTTTATCGCGAAATTTTGTTGAGTGGTGAGGCGTATTTTTGGCTCGATGGATACGTCAATAAGCAGAATGGCCGTATTTGGGCTGATGAACAACCTGAAGAGCTTCAACAGCTACCACTAAAGTCACCGAAATGCACAGTTTGGTGTGGTTTATGGGCCGATGGAATCATCGGTCTATATTTCTTTAAAAATGAGTCCGGTCAGAACGTAACCGTCAATGGCGACCGCTATCGCACCATGATAACGGATTTTTTGCTACCTGAAATTGAAGCCCGTGGTATCGGTTAACTTTGGTTTCAACAAGACGGCGCTACTTCGCATACAGCGAGAGAAACAATGGACTTATTGAGAAATAATTTTGGTGAGAACCTGATTTCACGTTTTGGACCAGTAAATTGGCCGCTCAGATCGTGTGATATCACACCTCTAGATTATTTTCTTTGGGGTTACACGAAGTCTCTGGTCTTTAGGGATAAGCCAGCTTCAATCGACGCTTTGCAAGCCAACATTACTCGTGTCATTTGCGAGAGACTGGTCGCTATGCTGGAACGCGTCGTCCAAAATTGGTCCCTCAGGATGGACCATTTACGGTGTAGTCGCGGTCAACATTTAAATGAGATAATCTTAAAAAGTAAATGTCATAGATTGTTCTTTCGAGTTACAATAAAATTTTTACTATAGAATTCAACTTTATGCCTTTTATTTGAGATTAAAAATCAAACCTCATAATGAATCACCCTATATAAGCTTGTTATGGATAATATTATTTTTTTGATTTTCATTAACGATTTAAAAAATCTAATTGACATTCACATTAATTTGCTTATATTGACATTTAAGAAAATAAGTAAATTATATATTTAACACTGATATAAAACTGATATTATGCTATATTAAAATGTTACTTTATTTTTCGAATATATTAAAATGCAAATCGACGCTTATACAAATATTTTTTTATCCTTGCATTTTTATAGTTTTTAATATAGTTTAATTAATAAGTTTAATTAATTAATAATTAGTATAACATTTTGATATACTTTTGTATAGTTCTTTTCTCAAGACTGAACGCTTATGCTTTTTTTTTTTTTTTTTATTTTTAAGTATGTTACGTATATATTAAATAAAAAACTTTATTAAATATTATGGCATACAAATTTGTCATATATATATATATACAAATTTGTATGCCATAATATTTAATAAAGTTTGGTAACTTTGATTAGACGTTCGTTTAGTCATTGGAATACAATTATTTCGTATACGTATAATAAAGATAAAGAAAATCTTTCCGAGTCAAAGAATCGCAAACGGATTAACCGCTCGCGCAATAGAACACGACGCTTTGCCTTACATGCTCTATATTATACATTATACAAGCTCTATAGGTGCGATAAACGAAGGTGGCTACGTTAAGTTTACAGGGCTCGCGCGCGAGGTTAAAACGAACGATCTGCACATACATATACATTCGATTCGTGATTGACTTTTGTTATCTCGAACGGTTTGCGATCGATGAATCCTTTTAACTTTGGAATGCAACTTGTTCGATTGCTTATTCTTTTTTTTTTTCTTTTTGGAAATTTTATCTCGGTGGGAATTGCATGATAATATCGAATCTCTTTTTATTAATCATGATAATCTTACTGATAGCCATCGTGTCATAATAGGAAAAAATCTTTGTTAAATGGTAATTTAAAAATTATAGGTTTACTACTACGTTATGTAAAATGTAAATATATCGGTTGGGATTTTCGACGTTTTTCATAAAATCAATAAAAAGAAATTTTGAAAAAATGTTATCAGTATGAATGTTAATCAATTTATAAAATATTTTAATCTGTTTTTAACGTTTCCTATAATTCGTCGATTTAGATAAAATTATTTTAATTACATAATTTATACATTGTCGAAAAATTGAAGAACTTGTAAATAAGAATATTCCTTACGTAGACAGTGCTAATCTCATTAGATATATCGACGATTTTAATTTTACAAATCGAATGATCGATTGCATGAAAATTGTAAAACGATACTCGGTTTTTCTCAGTACGACTGAAATCGTTATTAAAAAAAAAAAAAAAAAAAAAAAAATTAACGTGAACAAAATTATATTTTACACTTAATTAAAACTAGAAATTATTCGAAAACTAATATTTAAATTTGAAATATTCAGAATAAAACGATCCAGTAAAATTAAAGGTATCCGCTGTTCCGTATTTCAAAGATTTAACAACGCTAGAGTATACGTATATCTCTAGTACCGAGAATCCGTCATCTTTATTGAGGTATAAGTAGCGGTAAAGAGTGGGGAGAAAGGGAAAATTATACACGTCGCTCGTGCACGCATACCTGCGGAATGGCAATGATTTTAATGACGTATTTACTTTATTATGCGTTTAAACAAGCCTGTTTAGCGGACTGTATTACAAAGCTACTACTTAACATTTGCGAATGTTGAAATTTACGAGCAATTTATGGGGCTTTTTTTTTTTTTTTAAAACGATATCGATAATAGTTGGAATAAAAGTAGATCAGTGCA
Organism: Chalcis sispes; assembly: GCA_949987625.1. Classification (NCBI taxonomy): domain Eukaryota; kingdom Metazoa; phylum Arthropoda; class Insecta; order Hymenoptera; family Chalcididae; genus Chalcis; species Chalcis sispes. The sequence goes on from OX465094.1 coordinate 61,911,137, forward strand.
AGAGTTTAAAACAGTCGCTGATTCTCTGCTTATGCAGTTTATTTAACTCTTGAAAATGTAAAGGAAACGAAAAAATTTCGTATCAATTTGTAGATAGCGAATGTATCTCTTAGTCTTTTAAAATGATAATCTAATAAATTAAATATCAAGCATTATTTTAAGCTCATTTTTATTAATTTCTAAGGGAAAAGTGTTCGCATAAAAAATTGAAGTTTAATGGAAAAAAACGTTACTTTGAGGAATTTTAAGCATTAGTAATGGCTAATTTTGTAAAAAAAAATTAAAGTAAAATGTATTGTAAAACAAAATTAAATAAATCCTATAATTAACTTAATAATTATATATTCTTTGACTGAAAAAGATTAAAAATACGCTGGCGAAAATTTTTAATTAAGGATAAACCGAATTTTTATAATGCAACATTTTTCAAAATACAACAAATTAAATTTTCTTGTACAGCGTGAGTATTTGCACCTGATAAATAAAATTTTTTAAAGCGCCCCGCTAATGCTACAATTTTAATAACGTGTATTCTGTTGAATCTACACCGTTTTTTTTTTTTTTGCAAATACATTACTTTAATTAACAAGGATTAATTAATTAACGCTTCTAATACAGCTGAAATTTTAAGTTTCACTTTACGTAACGTCAAAGATAAAAGATATTGAATGTCTCAATAAGTAAAACGTGTGTCGCGTGAAAAAGTCGTTATCTTACATTTAAAATGTTCGCATTTTTAACGCACTTTCTTTGTTTGACATCTCTTACACTTTGATAAAAGTGATAAAACTATGAATTCTCATTCGCGAAGGAGATTACCGCAATGACGAGAGCTCGATCGATCTGAGTAGCTTCGTTGGTGATTTAATTATTAAAAATAAATAGAATGTAAATCTGTTATTATTTCTTCCTATTTTTAAAGTTCAACATATACAAACGAGTAAATAATATTATGAAACGCTTTATAAAAAAATTCAGTTAGCAAAATCCCAACGTAATAGTCAAAACGAAAAATGGAGGATGGGGGTACATGATGAGGGAACATGGGTAGGATATGATTGTATATATATATATATATATATATATATATATATATATATATATATAGAGAGAGAGAGAGAGAGAGAGAGAGAGAGAGAGGACAAAGCCAAAGAATAAGCAGCGCAATGCATTTAATAAACGCACTTACGTCATTAAGAGTTCAAACGAACCGATTTGCCACGCTCGCGCACGGGGACCCAACATCGATTCACTTCCATTTTTATTCCTCTTTCGCATTACGCGCATGATATTTAAATACATGTATGTATTGTACATGTATGTA
>OX465094.1:61917460-61937962 GCA_949987625.1 Chalcis sispes
TTTCAGAAAATTCGTGAATTCGCGCTAATTGAATATTTATGAAGTTTGAATTCGTTGGGCGGTATTATGTGCTGCGCAATATCTGTGCTTGATTTACTTTTTTCTCTTTAAGTCTATAAAGAAACAATACTTGTAAATTAGATTTTAAAAACAGTTATAAGTTAGTTATTTTTTTTTTTTTTTTTTTTTTTTTTTATAAAAAAAATTAATATGCTCAGTATCATTAAGTAATTGTTTATATAACGTTATTCGTTTTATTTTAGGGTAAAAATTATTGTTCAAATAGATAATTTTACTCTTCAATGTTATCATATTTCAATTTAGAATTATTTTTGCATAAAGTTAATAAAAAGACAATTAATTGAATGGTTAATTTTGTATTTAAATTTTGAAACATTTTTTATTTATCATCGACGATTACTTAGATAATATTATCATAAATTTTTCTTGCAAATTTAAATAAAATTTTTTTTTATAATTTTTTTTTATACATTTTAATAACCTGCTTTAGTTACAAAAAAAAAAAAAAAAAAAAAAAAAAAAAAAAAAAAAAAAAAAAAAAAAAAAAAAAAAAAAAAAAAAAAAAAAAAAAAAACAGTATCAATTAATATAATGTTTTGTACAAATAAAAATATAAAATTTAAGTAAAATTAAAAAAAATGTAGATGAAAGAATAAGAAAGATCAAAAGAGTCTAATAATAGCGCTTAAATTATACACATGTATAGAATTCGGATAGCCTAAAATTTTTCAACGAGTTGACTGAATAAAGTTTGACTCGTTCATTCGGACAATACGCTTTTGCGGCTCGACGATAATTAGAGAGTTCGAGTAGATAAACCTACCGGGAAATTCGCCCGTTTTCTATTTGATTTGGGATTCTTTCGCTCGCTAAGAATGTAAATAACTGGTTAACTACATTTTAAGAAGCTTCTAAGGTGAAATTAAAATTAAGGGTAATATAGTATATGTATATATACGATTCAAAATACTATTCATCTTTATACCAAAGTTAGAGAGCATTTTAATTTAGGATACAATAAACGAGCTATAACTTATTTAACTTGAATTAAATATCTGGAAATATACATTTTCTTTTCTAATAAATATTTCATTATTTAAAAATTTGTTTAACGATGTAAGTACTTTATTCATTTTTAATAAAATATATCGAGTAAATCAATTTTTTCATATTTTATAATTACTTAATTTAATTTACGCGAAAAAAATTATTGTTTATTCGAAAAAAGTACGCAACATACATGTTATTGTTGTAAATATAAAGAAATATTTTAAAAAGAATAGGTTAATAATCGTATTGAATTTAATGAATAAATTTATTTGTGCTTGCATTCATAATTTTAATTAGGTAAATCTACGTGAAAGATTTAACTGTTATATTAGGCACAATCTGTCGTTCAAAAGCTTTCCATTGTAATGAAATACATACTTTTGTAATAACTTTTATATGGATTTTAATTTACAGAGGATACCGTAATAAATTAAAGGTACAAGCTATGCGCAGCTGTAAATTACAAAAGTGCCCGGGTTAATTTGTGGCGCACCTTTCGCAAACGGGTCAGTACTTTGAGACCACACCAATTCGGAAATACACATGGTTAAAGGTATATACTCAAGGCACCAAAACAAATCTATGACGCCGTAATAAAATTTTCAAGGACTTATTCTTTTGGGACATATACTCTTCGATGTGTGAACACAAAGGGACGAGAAGGAAAGAAAAAGACAGGTCATGACCAGAAAAAGAAACTACAGAAAATGCTTCGAAAGGTAAGCAAAAAAAAAAAAAAAAAAAAAAAAAAAAAAAAAAAAAAGAGAGAGAGAGAAAGAAAAGGGAAAGCGAGAAAATAATAAAGAAGAAAATAAGAGGAAGTGAAAGACGAAAATTTGAATGATCGAGCAACGAGATTCGAAGCCGCGTGAAGCGCACTTGAAAATTTCGAGGGTCCTTCCTTCGGCCAGCAATATATCTCGTTCTTTTTGGAAAACGTCATGGGAAATCCCCGCCGCAGCGGGGTTATGGCTCATCGGCTCCTATAATCTCGTCCGCTCGACGGATTGTCCCGCTAGGTAATTTCCCGTGGAAACGAAAGTCGAAGCCGGTCGCAGTTTCCGGACCAGTGCATTTTAACACGTACAGGTATGTAGGTACAGTCTTTACATTCTCAGGTCGTTCGGGAGGGATTATATTACGAAGTTGATGCTTTTTCAGGAGACGCGTACTAAACAAGTATTTAGAGACCCATGGGATTGATCCCTGCAAATTTTTAGGAATCAGCTTTCCCCGATTATTTCTACAGTTATCCTGAGCCCCGCAAACAATTTGGTAAGCCATGAGCAAATGATTTTACGAATCTTTACTTTTGTTCGTGAGTAATTAACGTTAGTCATCGTTAGGTGCAAGTTGCTTCCTGTACGATTAGAACAAACCTTGTATGTTCGACGTATGTAATTCGTTTATTTATTTTTCATTTGAAAGTTATAATTTAATTTTAATGACGCTTTTTATTTTATTATTTATAAAAAGTGTCTATGAACATTATAAATATTTTTTATAAAAAAATTATCAATAAATAATTTTTATGAATAGTTCAACATTTTTTGCATAAAATAATATAATGTTTAATAGAATTATATGTTTATATACTTAAATTTTATAATAAGATGACAATTGCGTTTATTAAATGTAAATTATCTTTTTTATATTACTAATTTAAAATCACTTTTGTCCATTAACGAACCGATTAACCCTATTACAATTAACCGGCCACTTCAATCGAAAACATAAATGAAATATTTGAATGACGAATAATAATAGCACAAGAGTCAAACCAATTTTATGCTTTCACCGTTTAATTTGTAAGAAAAACGGTAAATCTTTCGCGGATCTTTTTTTCGACGTCGGTAAGTATACAATTTACTCGGTAATTGAAGAGGATCACCGCTCGTATGCGGTATAGCGCGAAACTTTCGTTTTCACGAAAATTGAGAGTGAAGCGTACATGTAACGCCGGCGACACGAAGCCGAGAAATGTGACAGGAGCCGACGAGTGCGTGCAGTTGAACAAATAGAAAAAAAAAATAAAAAAAAAAAAAAAAAAAAAAAAAAGGAACAAGAAGAACAAACAAAAGTGCAAAAGCGTGAATGCGTATGCGTACGCGTGAGCGAGGATTTTTGCGATCGCTTACAAAGAAGCGCTAGTTGTATATACACACCGGTTAATGCGAATGATTTCCACGTTATTAGTTGATTTTAAAGATTATCTTTGCTGCGACGAGGCAGATCAAAAAAATGAACATGTAAAGATATTTTTTATCGAAAGCTTGTGCGCGACGTACGGTCATTATTAAATGACGAAAATTTAAGCTTTATCGGGCTAAAAGATCTTAATCACTTTATTTATTTTTTTCATATACATGTGTGTGTGTGTGTGTGTGTGTCGAATACACTTTTCTATAAGCTATATTTTTCATATAAATATTTTTACTTTGTATCGTATCTCCGTAGAGCATCGCTTTTTTTATCTTTATGAATTTTTTTTTTTTTTTTGTAATTAATATTAAAATAATTAACATAAATTATTCAGTAAGAAAAAAATAGGTAAATATGGGTAAATAAAAATGCAAATTTTCATGAGTTTACTTGGTAATGTGTAGTCGCGAGGTATCAATTATCGTTTAGTTTAATTTAATTTATTAAATTATTTATAATTAATTTATAAATAGTTATTTTTAATTTGGCTTACATTTTAATGTCTATAAATATCTAAAATAATTTTCATATTTCTAAAGATAAACTTAAATTGAAACAAATAATAATTAAATATAATTATCGTATCGTTTTTATTTTTAAAGCAATTTTCTAAAAGTTACATGTTTAAGTAATTTTTCAATCCGGATGTTTTTAGCAGAAGCTTTAAATAGTTTGAAATTTTCAAAGAAAAATAACTATTTATTGCGTAAGCATTGAAAGTCGATGCGCATCGTAGAGATAATCCTTAGTTGTAATGATTTTTATACTTATTTCTATTTTTTATGATATTTTTTCGATTGCTTTCATTAATGCTCAATTTATAATTCATTCTATTGAACAAAAATGTATACGTTATTCGCTTTTATTGCAATCGATATAATTTTTTTTACCAATTGTACTTTGTAAATTAATTTTACAACAAAGTTAACATCGTTATATCTATATCCGATTCCTTTTCCACCCGGCAACGCTTGAGGCTCCTTTGAAAAATGAACAGAAGGGAAGAGCAAGAGAGAGAGAGAGAGAGAGAGAGGTGGGGGGGGGGAGGATGGAGGGAGCAAAAAGAAGGTAGAACCGAGCGCAAGAGACGAGGCTATTTCGTACGCGCAACCTGTCGCTAACTAAGCATGCCGCCGCAGCCGCCAGGCCCCGGGAGAATGGAATGCAGTTCTTTTTCCTTTAAAGATCAACGACTATATACGCGAGAAATAACGCGAACGCGCACGCGGGCGCGAGCTCGCACGTCCTCTCCCTCTCTCTCTCTTTCTTTATCTCTCTCTCTCTCTCTCTCTCTCTTTCTCGTCTCGACATCCTCTTGCGAACTCCTCGTGTGTGTACGCTTGTATATACGTATACTTATACACATATCCGCGCGCACGCGCTAACCCGGTGACCTGACTTTTTTTTCTTCCCTTTCCCTATTTAGCGCGGTTAAAAAAATTATGTCTATACGGTTTATAGCTGATAAAATGATTATAGCGTTGGGAAGAGAGAAAATATATTAACCTTTGAAGCTTTTACTCCGTCGCTCAACGCCGCCGCGTAAATTGTTTTATTATAGGGAACATGTTTGAAGTACATTATGTGTATATATGTACACTGTTTCGCCATTATTATAAATTTGCATAGATGTAACGCTGTCAATAATTGTTAAGAGATAATTGATAAAATCAATACACGAGTGTCTATATTGTTTCGTTATTTTTTAAAATCTTCTTTTTGAGTTTTTTTTTTATTATTATTTTTATAAATTAAATTAAACGATAAGAAATAAAACATGACCGTTTTTAACTATATGGTAAGTGTGATATGTATTTATAAATTTGAAAAATTTAATAAATTTAAGCATCAATTTTTAATTGAAATTTTGTTCTTAAAAATGAAAATCCTTTTTTTTTTTTTTTTATTTCTTTTTTTAACAAAATTTAAATTATTAGACAATTTATTTCTATATATTTTTGTTTTTTATTATAACATTTAATGAAAAATTTTTATTTATGTGACTTTAAGAACTTTATAATTAACGACAAATCTCTTAAATAAACGTACATGTATTTTCATTATACATAAGATTTGAATTATAAAAACTAACAATTTTAGTACTTACATAGTCATAGTTTCTAAGCTTCTAAACAATCAATAAACACACGCCAGCAAACTGCGCTGAAATTTTTTTAAAATTAGTTTTTCGCCGCGCCGTTTGATCCTCGCTTTCTTCCAAGGAAATGACGGTTTAAAAGGCTTCTCTCTCTCTCTCTCTCTCTCTCTCTCTCTCTCTCTCTCTCGAGGTCAGCCAGGATATTTTTTTGGCTGTTTTCATTGGCAGGTCAGTAAGAGTTTTGTAATATATTAGGAGGTTGCTACTCAATCTCTCTCTCTCTCTCTCTCCCTTACATACTCTCTTTCTTAGGTTCGTCTTTCTGAGAGAGAGAAAGAGAGAGAGAGAGAGAGAGAGAGAGAGAGAGAGAGAGAGAGAAAACGAGAGAACGAGAGAGGCTGTGGTGGACCGGGTTGGACGTACAAGATTCCCACAGACCACCATTGCCACCGCCGCCGTTGCCGTTCGTCATTCGGGGTATAAATTCCGCGCGAGACTGCCGCAACGGCAACGTCCTCGATTGGCTTTCTTGCGCCCGGCCACCGAGCGCTGATGAAAAATTTCTCTCCTCCCTCGGTACATTTATATGCTGCGCACTGAGCTCCGATACTCGTACGCGCGCGTTGTTCAATTAATCGAATAATGCTCTTTCTAGCTGTGGCACAATAAGCAACGATTTAAGTAATCACTAGTTTATTTAAATTTTTGATATTTTTACAAATTTCTGCATATTATTTAAATTTTCTGATTCATCGAAAATAACCATAGTATTCTTTACTTTCTATTACATTAATTTTTTCATCTATTTAAATATACGACTGAAGAAGATCATTAAAGAAGATTATTAAATTTCCTTAATAATTTTGTATATTAATTATTTAAATGAAACATGAACCTAAATAAAAGACTTTAAATTGAAAAGTCAAGCATAATTAAGAATAAAACGAATCCGTATTATGAAAATTATTTTGTTTAAACAATTTTATATAATCCTAAATGTATATCATAAGAACATTTTATAGGTCGGATGAAGTATATGGAAGCTACAAAAGTCTCGACATATGTGTACACGACACAGATATTCTAAAAGAAACTTGCCAAATCGGTAAAATTGCAAAAATGGCGCTCAACCAAAAGTGCTCGCGAAGCACTAGTATCCTATATTATTGTATTATCCATATGATGAAAACGCGAGTTTCTCAGGCGACTCACAGCGACATCATGACGGCGTCAAGTTGGGCGTCAAAGTTGAAAAACCAAATAAAAATAAGGCGACGAAACGAAAAAATAATAATGTTTATACGTATAGTTAAGCGAGTGTGAACGAAAAGTTTCGTTGTATAAAAAGCTTTAGCGTAAAAGTCGAGACTCGCGCCTTTTTTCAATAACATTTTATGCATTCGCATGATGTAAACGTCGGCGAAGAAAATGGAGAGAAAGCGAGAGAGAAAGAGGCAAAACGGTCAAGCCTGCGGTCACCGCATTGTTGTCCAAAACTTCGATTCTCTTTCTTTCGTTCGTCATCGGCTCTTACATATTTATAGGAACGCGATGCCTTTGCTTAAAAACCATCGCTTGCTGTTGCACTCGATGTGTACCCTGCAAATATTTCTTTTTCTTTTAAATCTTTATCTCTCTTAGCGTACTTAGCGTATATATATATATATATATATATATATATACACATACGATGTAGCGGATTCGATTTTACGCGAGATTGCTCGAAATCATCGTTGCTTTATGTTTTAACGCTACTTTCGAAAATTTAACGGAATTTTCTGTCGAAGTTCTTTTCCTTTTTCCAAAAAAACTTTTAAATTATTAAGTTTCAGATTGATGTCATCGAGTGAGAGAAGGAGAGAAAAAAAAAACAGAAAAAGGTATAACGGTTCATTGAAAATTATTATTGAAGCAATTACGTTTATGTAATAACCGTCTCATAAAGTATAGTATTATACAGTTTTTACGCTTTGAGATTTTTCAATTTTTTTTTTTTTTTTTTTTTTTTTTTTTTTTTTACAAAAAGTTTCCATTACTCGCTTTCAAATGATAAATCTTGTAAAATTCTTCGTTCAGGGTATTTTATTTTTTAAAAATTTGCCAATCGTTTGATTTAATGGTATTTTGTGGAAATAGATAAAGAAAGCGAGAATTATATTAATTGGTTTATTTGGAATGATTGATAATGTCTGTCTAGCCATTTGTGTACCTTACAAAATTATAAGCAAAAGTGCCATGCGATATATTTTTGATCGTTTAATTAAAATTCTTCGTTTAAAAACATTTCGAAGCCGCATCAAAACATCGAGCGAGCGAATGCGCGATATAATCCTTACCTGTTAAATTAAATTGCAAAGTGCCTACCAACTAGTCGATCATTTTCATCTCTCTTTCCGTCATACATATACGCGCATACATCATCTTATCTCGCTTAATGAACGATTCCTCGCTTTCATCCGTCCTCCATTGGCGCTCGAGCGCGAACGAAACACAATCTCCCTCGTGCAGGAACTACGCGGCTCCACATTGTCCTTCGTGCGCAAACTTGTATTCACTTAAAGAGAGAGAGAGAGAGAGAGAGAAAGACGAGCGTCAAGTGCACGTTCAATTTACCGGCACAAGTTTTCTTTCTCGTCTCTCGCGTTTTTTCGTTTTCGTTCTCTCTTTCTCTTCTTGGCACTTCGTTTTTTTTTTTTTTTTCTTTTACTCATTCAGGCATCGCTGAAGGATCTATACCGAGAAAAGCGTCGCGCTCAACGTTTCCCCATTGAGCGATTTGCTCGTGGATTATTCCATTGGGTTTGCGAGTGTAGTATTGCATCGTATGCATTAGATGTGGTTTACACTGACCATTCGTAAAGTTTGACGCTGCAAAATTAACCGTTTGTTGTCGTGTCTTTTACGGTCGAGGAAGACGGGACGTTGTAAAATGATAACAGATTTGTGTCGTTTCTTACATTTTATTTACATTTTTCTTTTTAGTTGTTTTTTAATTTTCTGTATTAAAAAGTTATGTTCGAATTGTGTTTTAATATTTTTTCGCGATTCGGAGAAAATTCCTCGAGCTTAACGTTTTTAAGCGTAGTTTGCATATTGAAGATTAAGTAGTGTAATAGCATTTTATGCGAGTGAATATGCTTTATTTCATTTCATGTGTATCGATAATTAATCTTTAATTGAATCTGTAAATTAAAAATAAAACTCACTACTTTGCTTATTGGTAGATGCATAGTAGTTTCCAAGAGTCTTGTATCATTAAATCATTCGATGTTTAATTACAGCCTAATTGCATTTTTATAAGGTAATACAATTTGTAATATTTTTAATTGAAATTTATAGAGGTGTAAGTATAAATAATTAATGCCTGTCTTGATCATTAACAACACGATTGATATCAGAAAACCTAGATATATCCCGCAATTTCTTGCACTATTTTTAGAAAAAATTTCATGTTTTTTTTTAGTTATTTATATTTTACTTTAAGTGGCACAATAAAAATATACATTAAAGTGAAATACAAAGTTCTTACCACGCAATAACGCATTTTGTTAATGGTCTTTTAAAAATGCATAAAGCCGTGAAGCATAAATAGCTTTAATGAGTAAAAATTTTCGCCGTAGAAATCAAATGCAAAATTTACGTTCAAAAATCAGCGCAATGTTCACTCGAGCGCGCAGCTTACGTACCTCATCGTCATCGTCTTCATTTGAATGAAGAAGCGCATCGCGAGAAATTGCATCGTCTGGGGAGGAGAAAGAGAGAGAGAGAGAGAGAAAGAGAAAAAGAACGAAAGCAGAAAAAGAAGGCATAAAAAAAGCTTCATTATCTCAGCGATAAAGATTTATAAAAGTGGCTTAACACGAAGTATTTTCTTCGCAATTTTCAAACTCACTGCAGCGCGAAGTGTATATAAAGTGCACGAAAAATGCATTCGAGCGCATCTCCCTCTTTGCCTCCTTCCCCGAGCCTCTTTTTTTCACTTTTTCTCTTTACTCGCGTGTTTACTTCGCTCGTATTGTACGTACACGTGCACACACACACACACACACACACACACACACACATTCACACATACACATGCACATACTCGTGGGATGTAAAAGCGAGCCGGGTGTACTCGAGCGCCTCGTATGTAGGTTAAGCGTAAACGTAGTAAAAGTAGACGCAGGCGCGACGAGTGTACACGTATACACCTCGAGTGTACACTATACGAAGAAACGAAGTGCAAAGGAGATCCTACGCCGATGTAATACGCGCGCGCGCACCTCGACGTTTATTAAATCTTACGTGCTCGTAACGTAACCCCGAGGCGAGTCAAATGTTTCTTTATCAAAGAGGAGCGGAAGCAGTTATCGTGCCCGATAAGTCTTCGTGGCTCTCGATACACGCGCCTATTGTTGTTTTATGAAAAAAAAAAAAAAAAAAAAAAAAAGAGTAAAACAAAATGAAACAAAAAAAAAATAAAAAGATAAAAAGAGTCCCAATGAATTAAAGGATTAAACGTGACTTAATTGCGGCTATTGAGTTTTTTTAATGAATTTAATGATTAACTTAATTTTCTGACAAAGTGGCTTTTAATTTTCATTTCACTTCCTTTTTTTTTTTTTTTTTTTTTGTTTTTTTTTTTTTTAAGAATAAAAGAATTTGTATAGAATAAAAAAAACATTTGAATAAAATATTTTCACTAGATACATAAAAATGATGGTATTTATTTATGTAAATGATGTTGCGAATTACTTTGCTTAAAATGAAATGAAATACAGCAATCATTGGTAATAATATTCTTTTGTAGAATGGTTTAACCGCACACATTGTTATGTATACTTTAAATTTCAGCATTTTAATGAGCTTTTAAGTAAAATACTTTAAATATTTTTTTAATTTTATCGTACAAGAAGAAATAAATTAAGAACATGCATTTTATAAAATTTGATTTGCTTAGTAATAACAAATAAAATTTTTTACCATTGTATAAATATCATGATTTAATAATTTAAAACTTTCGCATCATTAATTCAAAATAAAGTATTGTCTTTGAAATTAAAAAATGTCAGATAATTTTAAAACTAAAAAATATTATACCTTATGTTTCCAAAAAATTATAAAAAAAAAATTATTTAGGTATAAAAATTATTTATAACAAAAAAAAAAAAAAAAAAAAAAAAAAAAAATACAAAAATGCATAATGAGAAGTCAACAAGAGTAATGCAAACTTTCGAGCGCGCGTTCGTAAAATATTTGATCGATATAACTTGCTCGGCGGCGCGGAATTCTATCGGGGAAAAAAGATTCGAGGCAAAGTTGAGCTGGCCGTGCGCGGGCAATTTTTACCAAAGGTAGAGCAGGGCCTCCGTTTCGTACGGCTCGAGCCGGCAGATCGAATAGACGGAGAAAAAAGATAGGAGAAAAAAGGCGAACGTGGAACACGCCGTCGCGGATATATCCTCGTGGTCTCTCTCGTTCAATCGGTCCGCGACAACATTCCATCCCCCGTAAAATCGGCGAGCCAGTATACACGCTCCCTCTTCTCTTCCATGATCGAATCTCAACTCGTTCGATTAGACAGAGAGGGAGAGGCTTAAAAATCCGATACCGAGAAACTCGCGATTCAAGTTTTCCGTCGGCGAAATAAACGTTTCGCGTTCTTTTCGCGTTCGGCTCGGTGCCAGGGTGCTGCGTATTACGGTTAATTGTCGCAACGTGGACGCTGATTGATGCTCGCGGACGAGCGAGGGAGCGAGCTTGCGCGGCGCTTTGAATACAAATGTATATAATGCGAGGATGCGATACCCGTACCACCTTTTCATTTATTATACGTGTATATATATATATATTCAGAATTTGTAATTGCATTATACATGGAATGAAATTTCAGATGCGGTTTTGATGCCATTCTTGGGTACCTTTTTAAACTTTCTCTCGTACTTGCTTTATTTTTTATTTTAATGAAACATAAAATTAAGTTTAAGAGTTTGAGAAATATTTTCGAATAATGAAAAATGCACGGATAAAACAAGTGTATTACATTTTTTATGTATCGTTCATTTTTTCTGGCCAATCAATGTCGTTGCGAAAATTAAAACATATTAATAAATCTAAGTGTATAATTACATTAATTTAAAAAAATCATTGCAGCATAAAAAAAAAAAAAAAAAAAAATTATAAAATTTTAAAGCAGCAATATCTTGATTATACAATAAAATAATTTAATAAAATATATCCGATCATAATCATCAGTTTATTAAAACGCAAGTTTTTAAAAACGCGCGAGTTTAAACGTCGAGTCCGAGACGGTTAAAACCGGTACATCAACCCCATTATCTAATTAAGAATCTCAAAATCTCCGAGACTCCGGTTATTCCATAATTTTCGCATGCGAGTTTTCGCTCGTTTTAGGTTTCGCAAGACGCACACCCGGCGATGACAAAATTTCGGATCCTCATTCTAAACCCGCGAGCCGACTTGAATTCACCACAGTCGACTCTACATGTATGTGTATATACATACATACATACATATAATTTCGTGGCCAATTAACGCATATAAGCTTTACGCGTCGTATCGCATGCATAATAAGCTCGTTGGACTAAATTCGATTAGCGGTGTGGGGAGCGCGCGGCGCTCGCGCTTTGAAAAAAAAAAAAAAAAAAAAATTTTATTACACCTCACGTTGCAGCCACGAGGAGATAAAATTCGTGAGATTTTAACGCCAGGCGCTCTTGAGTGTATGTGCTAGCAACTCGACTCGTCGTTTTTAAATTCGCCGTGATGCGTTTCTTGGAAAATTTTGTGTCTCGATAATGATTAACGAAAGACTTTTGCGCATACTCTACAAGGTCGAGTTGAAAATTTGCTCGTTCGGCGAGAACAATATTTTTTAAATTTAACGGATTTAAGTATTTTTATCGTGGTAGTTTTATTGTAATAATATTTGTGTATTGCATTAGAGGTAAAAAAAAATATCGATAGAAAATTCTAGTTTTTTTTTTTTTTTTTATAAATTAATGTACTTAAAGTTATTTCGCAACTCATCAATACAAACAACCACAGTATTTGTTATTTATAGGAATAATTTAAAAAGTTTTAATTGTTTACACTTATGTTGTTTTAATAAATGACAGTTTTTGCCTAAATTTAAGGTTTGGTTAATAACCATGGCAGAAATTCAAATATTAAAAATGGTTTTTAAACCAATTTGTGGCTTGTTATATTAGTCATAATATAGTAAGTATTTAAAAGTCAATTAACGGCAAGAATTTTATTCTAATAAATATATTCCAATATAAATAGCTATAAAATGGCTAGAAAATGTTATGATATTAATAAAATAAAAATTATCCCATGCTAATGTTAATGCCAAAAATTTGCCATGAATCTTGGAGTTTGTAATATACAAGTATAAGTAAGTGGGCAAAGTAGCCAAGGATTTAAGTTTTCCAAACAATGATTTTAATTTAGCGTTAAATGAACCAGATTGTAACGTTTTTTTTATAGTAGTGTAGAGGTTGAAATATTTCTTAACGATGATTCTGATTATAGCAACAGTAAACAAACAAATTTTGTGCATTGCGGAGATAAAAATGAAGAACCAGAAATAAATGAAATAAAAAAACGGAATAAAAAATATTACATGGAAAAAATCTTATAATTAAAATTTTTTATATATTTTGTTTTTAAATAAAAAAAGATAATTTCACAAATAATGTAATTTTATTATTATTATAAATAGAATACACATACGAGAGCATACACACAATCCCAAAAATTATTTCTACAATATGGTACATAATGAAGTTCATTATAGTTATAAATAAGCCATATTTTATTTATGGAAAGATTAAGATTTAAAATTCGATTTTCTCGGTTATTTTCTAACCCTTTTTTATAGATTTATACATTTATTTTCTTTTTATAAGCAGCATATTACCTTAAAATGTCCTAAAACTATTCAATATTTTAGAGTTCATTAATGCTAAAAAATCATTGAAATTGGCGTTTCATTTGAGGCCAGAAAATGTCCAAATTTAATGGCGAGTTTATGGCAAAGTATCAAGTAAAATGGCTAGTTTATACTAATAAAATAGATTCGATTTATACCAGGGAATATATATTTTTATTCAAGTTATTTGAACTATTTTGATGACAAAACCAAAGTATAATATTATAATCTTGTTATAAAAAACACATTGCCATTAGAAATAATCTGTTTATATCAATATTCTAAAAAAATTAAATTTTCTTACTTCAAACGAATATTTTTTTAAAAACTCTTACTTATTGTAAAGCAAGATAATATTTACTTCGAATTATCAATTTCACGCAAAAATTATTAAGAATTTACATTTTCTTTACACCAAGTAACGAAATATGTTCACCTTTGATAAAATAAAGTTTTTTAATGTACACGCTCCTAAAAAAAAATCTATAGTTAGTTGTAGAAACTCGTTTAAAAATTTTGAACGACATCGAATTTGCGCGCTCGACTTCTATCTTATTTCGAATATTACAACGACGTGAGTATTCCATAAAACACTCACTTGTCAATTCATAAAACAACTTGCGCACGGGTAATGAAGTCGCTGTGAGCTTGGCGACGTCCGCGAGACGATAATATGACGTGGCGCCAAGTTGTCCCGCTTCCGAGCGCAAATCGCTTTGCAGTTTGTTAGGTTGCGCTTAACATAATTACGAATTATCCAAAGTGATTACTGTAAAACTGATGTTTTTTGATTTTCTTTTTGTTATTTACTTTGCCAAAGGTAATGAGTTGAGGTTATCATCGCTTCGTATTGATATTTTCTGAAAACTGATTACTCAATGACTAGTATAATTGATAGACGCGTTGATTTTAACGTTAACGTGATTCATGTTATTGGATAATTTCTACATACATTAAATCATTTTTGAAAGAAAAATTTCATATTTAATAATGTGCATATTTTTATTGAAATTCAACGTTTTTATGAATAGTTTTCAATTTTCTGACAAAAAAATTATAGCATTTTGTCGTTTAACGTAATCGTGCATTCATAAAAACCAGAAAAAAAAAAAAAATAAATAAATAAATAAAATTAAAAATAAGCAAATTTTCTTCTTTCGAGTTTAATGTATCGAGTCGTGCGCAAATCAAAGCTCGCGAACAGCCGGCGCCAGGAGGGTTCGTGCGCACCGATTTCGATCGTGCTCGCGCGCGCGCACGCGGCAATCGTTATTCTCGCCACTCATTATCTCCCGCTGCTCCGTTGTTTTTGTCGCGCGGTATATACCTTACGGTGAGGTCTTGTCTAGGGGAACCTTGAAAACGAATGAAAGAAAGAAAGAAAGAAAGAAAGAAAAAAAGAAAGAAAGAGAGAGAGAGAGATAGAAAGAGAGAGAGAGAGAGAGAGAGAGAGAGAAGGGTACACAAGAGAGCCGCAAGTTAGGCTATTCGCGTGTGCTTAATTCTATGCGAGAGCGAGAGAACCGTGCCGAGTTAAAGGGCCGAGGCCGTTGTATAGGCGCTGACCACGAGCCTCTTTTAACTCGGAGTCTCCGCGTCTCCTCCTCCTCCTCCTCCTTCTTCTTCTTCTCTTCTCTGGCATCTCGTTCAGCGGCTTTGCTATATATCCTCGTAGCCGGCTCTTCCTCGTTCTCGCCCCCCTGGCCTCCAGGCCGAACGATTCGCTCTATTTCAGCGGACGACCGCACGGCATCGCCAAAGAGAGAGAGAAAGAGAGAGAGAGAGAGAGAGATAGAAAGATGGAGATATACCAAGAGAGCAGTGCCGGTTACCAGGTGGATTTCGTATACTTGCTGCACCTTTTTTATTCGGATATTTAATCCTTCTATTAGTGTATTGGCCTTATTTATATCCTACACGGTTATTATAATTATATTCTCGTTTTCAATACGCGATTGTTTTACGTCGTCGTTGTCGTCCTCGCGGATGCTTGAGAAATTGAATGGCAATTTAATTTTTATTGCTATTGATGTATAAATGTTGCGTATTTTTTTTTTTTTTTTTTTTTTTTTGTTTTTAATATATGCTGATGTAACAAAATTCATTTGATAGGCTGTATGATACTGATTAAATTTTTAACAAACTTGTTAATGTTGTAAAAATTGCCGTATTTTTTACCGATGTTTAATTGAAATTTTCAAAAGTTTATCGCTTGCGATTAAGGTAAAAAAAAAACAAAAAAAAACAAAAAAGAACAAAAAAAAACAAGAAAGTAGAAAAGAAAAAAAAGATACTTTCGATGCGCTTGTAAGTGCGTCAGTAACCACTTCTCCATCAACCGAGTAATTTTCGTTCGATTCTTTTTCCTTAACGTATGTATAAGTTTCTTCAATAAGCTCTAAAGATTACTCGTTTGATGTATAGATGAAATTCTTGAGCAGGTTTTAAAGTAAAACTTCAAAAAGTTTATGGTATAGTAGCTAAAAATATCGCGTAACTTGTGCAACTATGCGGATAAAAAGGAAAAAGTGTGTAAAAGTCGTAGAAAATTTTTCGCCTTGAAATTTGCATTATAATTTTAATTTTAAGTTATAAAGGTTATTTTTTTTATTTAT
This sequence comes from Chalcis sispes, assembly GCA_949987625.1. Taxonomy (NCBI): domain Eukaryota; kingdom Metazoa; phylum Arthropoda; class Insecta; order Hymenoptera; family Chalcididae; genus Chalcis; species Chalcis sispes. The sequence goes on from OX465094.1 coordinate 61,933,386, forward strand.
TTTTCTTTTTTTTTAAATTAAAAAGATACTCGTTAAATAATGTAAGTAAAGAAGTCGTTTTCTTTGATTTTATTAAGCACTTTTTTCCGGACTTGCAGTAATATTTTTTGGGGCAAACTTTATGAATCTTAAACTGCGGAGAATACTCATTAAATTATCGCTAACGGTTAACTATTGAAATTTTAATTATTTTTCGTAAATATATCCGCCTTTATTTGTTCATATTCATTCATTTACTAAATCATTTAAATTTTCACATTCTAATTCTCTCCGCATTCACTTATTATATCTTTTCAACTTTTTAGTCTTTTCTTATAACTTTTTTTTTAATTTTTTTCACTCGCTCATTCTCTCTCTCTCTCTCTCTCTCTCTCTTTCTCTCTCTCATTTTATTTCATTCATTCTCACGCGAGTTTTTAACGCTCCTATTTTTTTCGTTTCTTTTTATCTCTATCACTCTCTCTCTCTCTCTCTCTCTCTCTCTCGCTCATTCTCTCTCTCCAATTTCTTTTTCCATTTCTAATCCTCGTACCTCTTCTTCTTTTTCCACTCTCTCGAATAACATTTTAAGTTCTTCATGTTGTGCCGGCTAACTTCCTAGAACTCACCTTTTCTCTCTCTCTCTCTCTCTCTCTCTCTCTTTCTTCTTTCTCTTTTTTTCCCCGTTTTTTTTCGCTTCTTTGCGACGACGAGCAAAAAGGTACGGCGCCTTTGGTAGTAGGCCTCGCTTTTGCGATGTGGGTATAGGTGGTTAATTCAGGTAAAAATGATAATTTATGGATATTATTTTTTTTTTCCTACTTTTATCTCCGCGGGCAAACTTGGAAAATAAGATTGTCAATACGTAACGTTATTAATCGTCGCTCGTTTTAGTGCGTTATCGCATAATTTAATATATTGCATTTTAAAAATGTACATTGTTTTAAAATTTATTTTTATCTACAAAGCAAAAATTCTTGCGTTTACTGCGGTAAGATAAAGAATTTTATTAATAAAATCGCGAAGTCGTTTAGGAAGTGGTTAAAGCAAACCTATTCTAATTTAAAAAATTTCCCTTTTATTTTTTCTTTAAAGGCTTATTTACATTCTGTTTAATTCCTAAAAAATTCTGTTAACTCTTGACATTTAATTTCTGTTAAACGGTTTATCTTTGAGCACTTATATCTTTCATTGATAATTTTAAAAATAATTTTTTTGAAAAATAATACATGCGCTTTTTTATTTTGCCAAATAATAAAATATATCAACTATAATTTAACAACCTTCAAGTCGATAAAATAAAGGTAAGATATTGTTATAACGGTCGAAATGAATTTAAATATTCAGGTATAAGAAAAAGAAAACCCTACGTTAGTAATATTCATCAGCGAATCGTCGAAATCGAAATTCGGGTTAAGGCCTTAATTAAGTTAACCGAAGAAAAAGAACGAACTGTTAAGTAATAAAGAAGAAAGCGTGGAATCTATAATTCGAAGTAACGTCGCTGGTCTTTAACTAAACATAACAAGTGTTAGCCTTGGAGTGGAACAAAGTACCAATAAAGTATCGCGTTACTCCGCCGGCTTGAAGAGCTCTATATATTGCAGTAGGCGAAAAAAAGATAGCTCCTCGACGTGCGCTCACTTTCTTGTACTTGTATGTGTATACACGCGCGTTTATATATATATATATACATATATACATATACAAAGAGGTAAGAAAGGCTGATCGAGCGCGACGTTGGAAGTGAAAAGAACAACGGCACAAACTTTTGTGGGTCTTTTCGTTCCTTCGTCTTTAGTTTTTTTTTGCTTTTTTTTTGTTTTTTTTGTTTTTTTTTGTTTTTTTTTTTGCTAACGGCGTAACGTTTACTTGTATACATCTTCCTTCTCGTTTAGCTCTCGGAGATAGATTTTCATTTGCTACTTACTTTTATTACATTTTGCAGAGGCTGGCAGTATAGCCTAATGAATAGTTCTTATTTTCTCGATGGGACATTTAAATTCTGTTAATTAAAAATAAGTTGATTTTCATAACTTATTACATAATCACGATCGATCGATTTTAACCAATTATTCGTATGTTTTTGTTAAGATAATATGCAATTTATCAATAAATATTCCTTTTTCTCTTGAATAATCATCGATGCGAATAAAAATAAAATGACTTTTATTTAGCAAGATATTATTTTACTTATAGCAAGATTATATTTTACTTTATTTGAAGTCTAGAACGTTTTATAAAAAAAAAATTGGTCGTTCAAAATGAATAATGTACATTTGACAGTTCAAAATAATTTAACTTTTTGTCAATAATTTTTTCGTCCCACAAGTGTCGCAAGTACTAAAGTACATTTACAGTAAAACTATATAACTACACAAGGTAACAGTGAAATTATGATTCAGGTAACCTCGATTCCCAAAGTCAGATCGGGTACAATAAAAAATCAATTCGCAAATCGATTATTTTTTTTATAAAATTGTCGTATCAAATGCAGCGAAATTTATCGTGTGCGGTTATAATAAATTTACGGTACCGTGGATTAAACGTGAAATTCCGGTGTCGATCGATGTGTACACCGAGTCGAATTTGATTAAATTTATGGTAAATTCAATAATTGAAAATAATATTCAAGATAAGAACGAGCTTAATTTAATCAGTTGCCATTAGTTATTAATATATCAGTTTGAAAATAAAAGGAAAGAGAAAATACTAATAACTTTTAAAGCGCATCCTCCCATCGATTCGATTTACGCTTTGAACAATGTAATCAATTCAACGACAGCTCAATAATCTAAATTTGAAAAAGCCCAGCCCCACGGGATATACTTGAAAATGAAAAAGGCGATTCTCCTTAGTCTTTCCAAGATATAGTTATACATACGAACATACATATATATATATATATACAAACCCGTGATCCCGAATTCCAAAGGCTCGCGGTGCATCGGAGCGCCGGTCCAGAGCTTATTCTCCGGCGGCATTATAGGTGGGGTACTTTCTCCGCGCGTTGCGTCTTCTCTCTGTTCTCAGCGTACACGCATGCACATACAAACACACACATACATACATAAGCGAGGATCGATTTACATCGGGTCGCGAATGCCGCTCCTCCTCGTTCCATTCCACGCGTCGTCTTTGTCGCAGCTCCTCTGTCGTCTTCTTTCTCTCTCTTTCTCTCTCTCTCTCTCTCTCTCTCTCTCTCTCTCTCTCTCTCTCTCTCTTTCTCTCGCGTATGCCAAAAAGAAAAAAAGAAAAAAAAATAACGCAGTTCACCGCTGGCTCTTCTCCTGACTTATGGCCGCTATGGCTATCTGCGGTTGTAAGCCTATGTGTGTGTGTGTGTGTGTATGTGTGTGTACACGCAAAGGAGATACGCAGTCTGAGGTCTGCTCCCACACCCACGCGCGCACCCGCCCGAAAATGCGCACGGAATGAAAGGATGAACGGAGAGAAGCTTCGAAAGAATGCGTGTACTTATAGCCGCGGGAGATGTTTCGCAGGGCTTTCGCTAATTGCTTATTATTGTTGAGAGATTTTATCGTGGGCCTCGTTGTTTATGTTTAGGAAAAAATTGATACTTTTTTCTTTCTCGTTTTTTTCTTTTCTTTTTCTTTTTGTTTGTTTGTTTGTTTATTTTTTTTTTTTTTTTTTTGGAGTGAAATTTGATGGTGGTAGAATGCTGGTCAAATTTCACGGGCGGACGAAAAATGTTGATAAGAAAGGTTGGGAATAGTTATCTTTTCAGATTAACGAAATGTAGAAATTAATTCATTTCAAATTAACTAATTAAATATTTTTCTTTGTTCTTTTTATATTTATTTTAAAAATAAAAGAAATTAGAATAATATTTTACTTTTCTACAATACTTTAACAGTATTAAAATATTATTAACGTCATGTTTTTAATCTTGAATATCTAACGATAAATAATATTTTGAATTTAAAATATGCAATAAATGCGATTAAAAATTGTATATAAATTATTTGTCGTTAATATAATTTTAATTTAAATTCAAAATAAATATTTAATTAATATATTGTGATATATCTCTCATATACTTATAAATTTAATTGTAGTCAATAAATTTCAGCAATTTGAAAAGCTTGATTTTTATTACGAGAAAAATTTTTTATTTAACAAATAAAAAAAAGTATATGGTAAGACTTTATCATTGATTTGTATATTTAATTAAAAAAAATAAATTCTACGCATTAATATTTGGCTTCTGGTAAAAATTTTGAATGTTATCGATAAATAAATATTTCTGCAATAATGTATATAATTTCTGAAGGTATGATTTATCCACTAAAAGCTCAAGTTTGTAACATTGAAAATGCACTTCTTCTTTATAAATTTTTTGATGTACAAACATTTTTTATAATTCATTAAATGAAACACTCGTACTCTTCTGCATCTTCCTAGCATTTAAATTATCGTATTTTTAACTATTATATATCGTTATTAAAATTCAATAAAAATATTATAAACTAAAAGGGAAAAGTTTCACACTCGGTATTTTCATAAAAAAAACTGTCGCACGTACTGCAAGAAGAAAATAATAATTGCAGAAACGAAGTAACGAACTATATTATAGC
>OX465094.1:61938162-62021673 GCA_949987625.1 Chalcis sispes
TTCATGCATTTAAATCAAAGATTAATTTTTTCAATTGATTATTGATAACTTATTTATTTTATTAATAAATAAATGTAATAACTTAAATTTCTTTTATTAAAAAAAAAAAAAAAAAAAACGTGTTTAATTAACAAAAGTTTAAGATACTTTAAATAAACTGATTTATCCATCTAGCGAATGAAAAAACTCTATAGCAAAAACAACAATCTACACATATAGTATTTTCATATTTCAAACGCCTCACTCAAAAGTTCACTGACAAAAACATACCGCAGAATTGTCTCCGCGGGACTGGAAACAGTCTCTAGGTCTCACATACTAGATCATCACAGCTAACGTGTATATATACATCTCGAGGTTAACGGTGGACTAATTTCTCATTGTGCCACTTATATATATATATATATATATATATATATATAGGTGCGTGGACGCGCGTATAGCTTTGTGCGACGGCTTTCTCTATTATATACATATACCTGGCCCAAGAGGTCCGGAAGAAATCCTTCTCTCAATCTTACCCATAGGGATGAACTGCCGTTCCCATAGTCGCCCGTGAACCCGAGATCACTGAGTACTCCCACGCGTAAGTTTCATCCCTCCGGTGTATAGTCCTTTTTTCCGTGAAGCGCCATTCGATTACGCGATTCTTGATCTACTTTTTATTCATTTCTTATAGATATACACGATGTGTATATACGAGTATACGCTGTCAGCCCGTGCACGCGTCTTGGATTATTTCACAAGGTGGTGGGAGGTAGGCTTTTACTGTTTTTTTTTTTTTTTGTTTTTTTCTTACCGTTTACCAAGAAATTTAAAGGTACGTATCGTACGTGAGAAGTAAACGTTGAAGTGGTTTTCACGAATTTTTGGAAGAAAAAAGAATTCTTTTTACATGTATCTTAAAACGTATAAGTTATTGTTATAGATATTACCTTAGTAAATTATAGTAATCAACCTTGGTGAATTAAAAAGATTTAGAGTACCTTTATGCGATTTTAAAAAGTTTGTTCAAAACACTTAATTTCTAAGAGGAATATATACTCGTATAAAAATAAAAAAGATTTAAACTTCAAAATTAAGTATAAAATAATTATAATTTTTTTCTTTCAATTCTTTTATAATAAAAATTCTGCTTTTCTTATTATTACAAAACATTATGCAAATTTAAAACTGCTTTAAGTTTTTCAATAATAAATATTTACATAATAAAGAAAAAATTTTTTTTTTTTTCAAAGAAAATTTTATTATACTATTATTCAAAACCGTTATCACCACTAAGCATGAAAGGGCATTTTTTCGTTCTCTTTCGTTCTTTATCCGTACAAAAGAATGATTTTTTTTTTTAAATTTTTTATTTTAATTTCTGTTTACTTTGTTTTTCTTAGCTTTCAGTTGCAACGAACAATCAATTTTACGAGATCCGCACGACTGTTGGCACAAAAACGCTCGCTCACAATGAAACGAAATAACTAAAACTTCATTCGAAGCTCAACTCGCCGACATCGTTGTCGCCGCCGTCGCACTCGTCGTAGTCGTCTCTTTGAAGAACTATCGCTCTTTTGCGCATGAATGAGAAAAGAAATGAATGGAGCGATAAACGTTTGAAGAATAAGAGAAAAGAACGAAGTAAGAACGGAGATCGTGGCGACGGTGAAGTTGAAGCGTATATACATATACACAGAGCGTCGAGGTAAAATAAAAAACACACACACACACACACACACACACACACATACAAACGCATATTCTTCTTTTCATCTTCGTTCTCTTCTCCTACAAAACTGCTCGCTCTCCGACGAGTATAGAGTAAGTTGCGCGCGTCATTTTTTATGTCCTCTCCGCGGTATAGATCTTGAACCTAAAGTGCCCCTACCGGAAGTTTGTAAAGTACAATGGGTATGACGGAGCAGTTTACAGCTTAAATTTGAATATTAGTGCGAGATAATTTTGCGGTTCGAGTATTCTAGTCTGGGTGAAGATTTTTTTAAAGTAAATATTCAAACTGTAAAATCGGAATTTCAGAGATAAATTCAAATGTAACCGTGGTCTTTATTATTTTATGTCGTATAATCCCATAAAATAAAAACAATGGATATCTATTTACACGAAAAAAAAAAAAAAAAAAAAAAAAAAAAAAAAAAAAAAAAAAAAAAAAAAAAAAGAATTTATTATATTTAATAATTTGCTAATAATTTTATATTAAATAATGTGAATACAAGTTAAATTATAAGTAATGTAACATTTTCTTTATTTATTTATTTAACATTTTCTTTCTGCTTTTTTTTTACAATAGTAACCATTATAAAAAATAGATATTTTATTTTTAAACTTTTTGCAAAAATAAGTGTCTTCTTTAACTTCGAGAAAGAAACGAAACAAGAAAAGAAAATCGTCAACTGCATTAAAATAATAAAACATTTTGCAAGATAAATTCCTTTAAAAATATTTGAAATTAAATATGTGTAAAAGCTACTCGTTGCTCGATTTGTTTTTTTCTCCAAAATTCTTTAAACGACAAATCGGGTAAAAAAGATGCTCGACTTCTTTCCTGTATACTTCAGCGAAGCCCCGAAAATGTAGTCTTCGTCTTTTAACGCAAAGAAAAAAGCAACAGCGTCCGGTGGGCGCGCGCTTATACTTCACAAAATTTTAATCCACACGAAACGCGAAGACCAAAAAGTTATCGAAGACACGGCCGTGGGAATAAATATTTCATTAGGAGTTCAGACTTTGTTTGGTCGAGCGGAAAAGCTTTTTTTATAAGAAATTTCCATACTTATTTATATTAAAATGAATATTCTTTATTCTTATTTGCTAATGTATATAATTATGTAATGTATTAAAATAGGGTTGAATAAATTAGGTCTCATTATAATGAAAATTGGATAAATATCAAATTTGATTCTATATAAATTTTTTCATTGTCGAATTTAATTTATTATCAGGTAAAATTTTAAAATAATCATTGATAATTTTTCATTTACATTGAAAGAAAACGTAAAAAAGTAAGAAGAAACTTATCTGTTCTTAGTAAATGTATCTTTTATCGAAAGATCTATCTACGTGTACTCGTACGAGTATACATACAACGAAGAACAAGTTGCATGTAAGAATGTAACTTACGAGATAAGCAAAATAAATCATGTTCATACAGCGCATTGAATTCGAGATCGAAAGTGTTTAACCGCAAAAGGAATGCTTTACATTTAGACGATGAATGTATAGTGGTTTAACCTAATTATAGTCATATTTTCCATTTACACAGACGCACAAAAACCCCATAATCTAGTCTTTAACCAAAACTCTTCATTCAAGAATCACCAGACGTTAAATTCCACCCAACTCATAATATACGCGATCGCGTTCGCGCGTCTTTTACCTCACTTTCACAGTGTCTCGCTCTTTCGAATTCTTCGCGGATCGACGCGACGCGTATATAAAAGAATGTTCTCGCGTATACATCGACGAGGGGAAGAAAGAGAGAGAGAGAGAGAGAGAGAGAGAGATGACAACGAAGACTCGCGTAAAAGTTCGGGACACGCATGAATTTTTATGGAACGACCGCAATCTGCATATAATGACGGCGAGTTGATTGGACCGGATGTGGCGCTCCCATGGCGCATGCGCGATCTACTCGGAGAATCCTCGCTGTATGTTGTATATATGCACGCACTGAATGAACGTAAGGCTTTTTCCTTCTCCTCTCTCTCTCTCTCTCTCTCTCTCTCTTTCTCTCACTCTCTCTTTCTTTCTTTTCACCTTTTCTTCGCGCGTCCTCGCGCATTCCTTGCGGCTTTGGTTTCCTTGAAGAATTGAAGACGAGATTGATTACTCGCGTCTTTGGTGCGCTTTTGTCGCTCGAGATTAGATGACGAACGATTTAAGCACCGTTGATGGGTTGTTTGCAATTTATAGTGTGGTCGAATGATTTTGTTTTTGTTAATATTACGTAACTTTTTTTTTAGAAAAATGAAAAAAACGTAAGAATGATGGTCATTAATATATTCTATAATGAATATCATTTAAGCGGATTTGAAATAAATTCTATTATCATTATTCTTCTAATTATACAAATTTATTATACGTATTTTGTCTATTTAATCTTGCAAATGATAAATTTTTATGAATTTACTGCATGAAAAATGCTGTCTGCTAAATTTATTTAACTTTCACACTATTCTAAATTCGACGTGAGTTAATGGATTATAATAAAGAAACATTTAACAGATTTGATCTTAGAAATTTTTATTTTTTTTTATTCATTCAGTGAAGGGTAACACATTTAACTCATTTTGTAAAAAGTTTTGCAAAACAATGTACAATAATAATTTATAAAATATTACTAAATATATTATATATTCCTTAATTATTAAATATTATAATTTTTTTAATCAGTAGCTTCATAAATCAATTTGAAATTCCAATTTTCGAAAATAATTTTACTGCAACACATGTATTATTCTTGATAAATATTTTTGATTTTCTACATAGAAAGTAATAATTCTTCTTCAAAATAATAACAATAGATCAATAACCCTTGCATCTTAAAAGACACATGCCATTGTAAAAAAAAAAAAAAAAAAAAAACGAAAATACAAGCTTATCTATATGCACATAAACATTGAGATAATCGCATTAAACGTAAGCATACAGCATCTAGAGACGTAAAATCGTAACTTTAGCCATATCGAAGAAATTTTAAACCGGGAAAATGCCAAAGCGAAACGCACATTAACCCGTGAAATTGCTGGTCGGTAAGATAAGTAACAACCGGTCTACCGGTGGCATGTGCATCATCGGAACTTTCATCCGCGTAGTCCTGGGAACCTACGCGAATACACAGGAAGCATCGAAAGTCTCTCCGTGCAACGAAAAGCGAGAAAGAGAGTAGGACGTTCGCTCCCCTTTAAAAATCGCTCTCACGCTTTAGAGTCGTAGAGATTCGAGACACATGCGCGCTTTATACAAGAAAAAAGATGACACGCCTGTGGCGGGACGAGCGATGTGCACTCGTGCAAGGTACTGCGAGCGAAAGGAGGAGGGTAAGGGCGAGTCGCAGGGAAGAAAACGAGTGTACGTAACGCGCGTGCGATAATTGCCGATGGAATCCCTTGAAGGTAAAAGGTGGACCGAGAAAAACGGGGCTTCCTCGGCTGGAGCGCACTTCCCTTCTCTCGACTCGCGATGGAAGAGTCGTATCCGAGCCAACATCCTCCTCCCTGTTTACATTGCAAGTCGATATCGCAAGAGACTAATTTTCGATTTAATTTTCAAAGAGAAAACAACGCGCATTTTTGAAGATTCGTTTTATCAACAGCTGCGATTACCTAATCTTCTTTTGATGACGATTCCTTCTCTCGTCTTGATAATGAATTGTTTCGTTTGGAAAGTCAAACGGTAGGAAGAACTAGCAATGCTGCTCGAAGATTAAGTATCGGAATTTTAGGATAAACGATAGAAAAGGAAAATTATTAAAATCAATTGAGGTAAAAGCGATAATGCCGCATTAATTTGTAAATATATTTGAGTAGACTCCTCGATTTACCGTTAATTGTTTTTAATTAGGTATTTAAAAGCGTACTTAATTTTTTTCGATATTTTTGCATTCTTCCTTTCACGAGAAAAATTTTTTTCACACAACCACGTTATTGGGAATTCTCGTCAAATGCCTTGACATATTTTTCACTTATATCGTCGTCTTTATTGGCATTTTCTTTATTTTAATTCTGAATGTTAAACCTAAAAAAATAAGAAGACGATACAAATATTATGAATTTTATATTTTATTTAAATATTTTGAAAATTTGAAAACCAACGAACTTTAAAATATTAAATGTTGGTCGCATAAGCATCAAATTTATATCTCGCACGCGAAAAATAAATACAAATTACGTCGATAAAAGCAACGTGAGAACCGCAAAGATAATCTGTCTTACGATTTTAGGCAAAATTTTCAAACCCGCACGACAATAGCCATACTTTCCAGCAATCATTCAGTCAAATCTTTTACCCGGGCATCCAGATGCGTTTTGGTACTAAAGCGATGCAACTCGTATATGTATTGTAGTAATAACCAAGCCCCCTCTGGACAAAACATCGCGCCCCAGGTAATGTCCGCACACCTCGTCTTACGTCATGCCGACGAATTTACGTATAAACCATCTTTATATACATATGTATATGTTACGCGTATGTTCATCTTCGATTGTGTAAGAGTAGTATATCGCTATGGTCAAAAACCGATGCCGGTAGGACAGATGCTCCTTGCGTTGTCGCCCCCTTCTCTAAACGCGAACGCGGGGACAGGAGTGAGAAAATCGAGATCGAGATAAGCGGGCCGCATGAGAATTCACTTTTTCCTCGCGCGATGAGTCAATTGGAGCGGGAGCGCGCGTTCCTTTTACCGTCGTCCTCTGCGCAGCACCTGCCGATCCCTTGACGCGCGCGCGCGCGCGCGTCTCTTGCGTACAAGGAGTGTAATGTGGGTATTGCGCATCCCTGACTCGAGTGCGAGTACCGTTTTACAAGGGTATACTTCCTACTTCTGTTTTGGTCCGAGTAAGCGGATGTACAGCTATATGCGTTTTTCCTTCGAGCGTGGATGGCTATTAATCAGGTGTTGTTCGCAAATTCTTTTGAACTTTTCAATTTTTATCGATGATTTTTTTTTTTTTTTTTTTTTTTTTTTTTTTTTTACTTAAGTCATAGTATATTAAATTTTTCCTAAAAATTTATAGTTTGGTTGAGCCAATTGTTTGTTAATGTTTTAATTTTCTTAAATGAGTCGCTTCCTTTTTCTTTTAAATTACTTTATGTACGAATAATACATATTAAGGATAAAATAAAGTAAAATAAATTTTTATTGTAAGTAGCAATTGTTGCGTATTTTATAATTTCTAATAATGATACTAAATTCGTTGCATGCATTATACATTTTACTTAACGGTGCAAAATCCATTTGTAACAGTCTTTCTTGAACACGTGCTACATTTTTTTGCGACAAGTACGCATAAACAAGTACGGAGTTCCGTTGCACGTTGAACCAACGATTAAAATTCATTCGGTTATTCACGCTCTAACCAGGAAATAATTTTTCGTTTTTTTTTTTTTTTTTTTTATTACCAACCCGAAACGATAAATGCAAGCCTTGCAACCCTTGCACTCTAACGACTATCGGTATTTATTCGTTCCTTTTTTTAACAAAATCTAACATCCCTCCCACGGGTAGTATACAAGCGTACACTGAATTCGCCAACGAAATCGGACACAGTCGACCAGGTGGTGGTGGTGCACAAGTCACGCGTTACACGTATGTATATAATTTACACGAGAGCCATGCATTTCCGCGTGAGAAGCGATTCTATGATTACTATTTTGATAAGAGGGTAAGCTACCGCGCACACAAACAAATGCCGAGCGCATAAACATCACATCTGTACGTTGGCGCTTACCCTTTGACTATTTCTAATTCTTCGAATAAATTGCTTACCGCGGTGAGTTTTGAAGATGCGCGCACACGCGGTAGGTATGTGTTTATTTACTCGTTCAGCTGGGGAATGGTCGCGTAGGAGTGTCCCACAAGTACTCATCAGCTGAACCTAGTAAAACATCCGGTTAAATACGGAATTTCACTGTTTTGACTCTTAACGGTTTAAAAGGGCTTTCGTATCGGTACTCAATGAAGTTAAAACGATGCCAGTATGGTTAGAATTTATTTAAATATTTGCATTTATAGTATCAGTTTTTTTTAAATTTTATATTTCTATTATTATTAATTTATTGATCAAAATATTATATAACATACGTCATTAATACTAGTATAAGATATAATCTGCGGCTGTGTAAATTATCCAAATCTAGTCTAAATATACATATAATATATTATAATGAATTTAAAACTATCAAAATATTTATCTCTATATTTCTATTTCTAAGATAATAGACTTTATTGATTTATTAACAATTCTGTTTAATATTAATCATTCAGTCATTTTTTAATAAAAAAAAAAACACTTATGAAATTGAAACCTAAACAAATGGTCGATATCCTCTTACAAAACCATCGATCTTCAATAATCTCTGCTGCAGAATGTATCGTGTAGTACAACGAAGTTGAGGATTACAGCGATAACCGTCAAGAGATTCTTAAAAACAAGACAACGAAGAAAACGAGCGAAAGAAAAGCAAACGGAGAAAAACAAAAAAAGCAGTTTTTAAAAAATTACTAGTCACTAGCGCATCCAAGACACTGTCGTTACACAACTGCATACTTCTACAGACAAACGCGCATCTTTTTAACCTTTCGTGTACTACGTGAGGTATGACACACCCCAGTCCTCGAAAATTCAAAATTATTTGAAAACTATAAAAGCGCGGGAGTACATGTTCTGAGTAGCTGGAGATGCGACGTTGCCGCTTCGATTGGCGCCATTACGTTAGTCCGGCGACTGAATATTATTCCATAAACAAAACAAAACAAACTCAAATAGTGTTTTTTACTTACATACTAGTTTTATGACATCTTACATTTTTGGGTATGTCACACCCAACCTAGTATAGGACAGGCTTTTTAGTCACCTGGTACACGAAAGGTTAAGACACAAAAAAACCACGACGAGACCCACTGATGGATATCAATCTCAAAAATGACGCTCTATCTCTCTCTCTCTCTCTTTCTCTGTCTCTGTCTCGGTGCAAGAGAAGCGAAAAGAAAAAATCAAGCCCGAAAGCTGCAACTTTGGCCGCCATTGAATTTAGAAGGATAAAGAGACAGAGAGAAAGAGAGAAGCGCTCGGTACGAAAATATAAGCACGGTCTAAATCGGCGCAAATCGTCGCAAGTGTTCTGCCTGTGAACGGAAGACGCGAGCGGACAGCTGGTGGCCAATGAATTCGTCTGCGGCGAGCGAACGTGTAATGTTACTGCGTGCGGTCCTACGTACCGAATTTTGCTTGTGTACGCATGTATATAGTATGAGCGCGCATGTATGCTGGCATTAAGCTTTTAAAAGAAAGAAAAAAAAAGAAAAAAGAAATAAAGAAACAAAGTCGCTCGCGTCACCACCATTAGCCGAGCTCAATGTGCGTTGTCAGAGTACTGCTGCATTTACTCCTACGGCTCGCGTAATTATTATGGGTCACTTTAAATTATATTCTTAATATATGCTTCTGGCTTTTATAAGCTTGATAAAACAGGGGTTAGAATTTTCGTTGGCGATCAGTTTTTTATATCGATTGTTGTAGAAAAATTTTTTACAAACGTATTTATACATTGTTAATTATTCATTTAAAATTATTATCGTTTCAATTTTCATTCTATATCTCTAGGCATAAATTAATAAAAATTGATGACTCATAAACACATTTTCATAAAGCGCCACTAGTCTACGTAATTAATCATTGACAAAATAAGCGACTCGGAGATAGGCGTAAATATCAATTCACTCTTCGAAGTAAAAAATAAAAAGAAACGTGCGAACGGCGTCGACATTTCGTAACAATCAAATGTCATTATGGAAGCGTATATATCCAAAATGTCCACACGAATAAACACGTATAACGTATAGACAAATTGCACGTTTGCAATTTATTGTCTGAGGAGCAATTTGCGAAGCCGGAGAATAAAGAAAGAGGTTAGATGGTAAGTGCGAGAGAAAGAGGGAGAAAAAAATCGTGGGCGCTACGATGCTTCCGACGGATATTCGGCGTCGAAAATTGCCAATTGTCTCAATGGAACTTGTTTCGCATCGTCTGCCACCGTCAAAGCCTGAACGAACGAGAGTAAGAGAGATGCCAACTCCCGTTTTCTCCTAAGCTATTTCTTCCTTTACTTAATTCTCTTATCTTCGGTGGCTTTAAATTTCTCTTTAACTAATTGCGTATAATAAGTGTTTATAAAGTTGGCTTAATTCGTTGCGTGACGAAAAGTCACCAAAGAGATTTCTTAGTGAGTCGCATTTCAATATTTAATTTTTTATAATATTTAAAGATTAGATGGAGACATAAATCTAAAAAAATTGAAGAATCGATTGAAATACTATTGCAAACAAAATAAAAGCTCATTTACTTCAGAACATTGTAATTTGAGAGGTGAAATTGTTGCTTTAAAAATTCTCATGATCTCGTAAATTCGAACAATTGAAACAAAAAGATGAATTTGATTGCTATCCATATTAATTCATTTTAATAAATTAAGCCGATTAATGCGACCATCACTTTATAAAAATAACTTGCCCTTTTCATTCAAGAAGTAAGATTTTAATTGCAAAATTTCAAATTACACTTAATTATATCGAATTGTATCATCAACTACATCGTTATAGCGTGACATAATTATTCTAACGAACACGGGTAATAAACAATAATATCATCAAAATTTATATTCAGATCTCTGTGATTGTTCTAACTAAATTAGAAATTTCTCGTGGACCGTTGGGCGCTCCGTTCGATCCACGAAAAGAAAAACAAACGCTTTGGAATCCCAAAACGTCCAACATAAAGTGCCTTGTTATTCGATTCTTTTACTTCTAATTGTCTCCAGTCTACTCTCCCTCTCTCCATTTCTGGCCCTTCGTCTTATTTCCTTTATATACTCCGTGCACAAACGCACGCACGCACGCACGCACGCACACGCACGCTCGCTTCGTTTTCTCTTTGTCCACTTCTCTAACTCTCGTTATATGCGCCGAAAGAACGAAGTTTTAGGCTACAGAGTGTGTGTCGTTGCTTGGTATATGCTATATAGGGTATACCGGAGGTCTTAGATCCCTTCCAAGAAAAGCGACTCGAGATCTGGAATCCCTTAAAGTCAATGGTCCCGACAACCTGCTAGAACCAGCGAAGGCCCCTGGGTTAGCTTGTCCGCGATTTTTAATCTGTCCTTGGAGCTCTTTCTCGATTTTTTTTTTTTTTTGCTTATTCTCTATCTATCTTTCTTTCTCTCAGCTCCTACTTCACCTCCTTCGATTCGATGTCGTTGCGCTCGCGCTCCTTTTCTTAGTCTTTTTTGACGAATGGCCATAGCTTCCTGTTTACAAAACTCGGGCATTAGAACGTACGTTGATACGGATGAGTCCTGGCGAAAGGCAGAGGGCTCGAGGCTAACCGAGAACGAACGAATTGACGAGAGGGAATCCTTCGATATTTCTTTCGATATTTTTCTTTTTATCTTTTTTTTAGGGAAATAAATAAGTTCTTTAAAATAAAACTCCAACCACAAGGTTATAAACTTATCGAAAAAAGTCGAAAAAGAAAAGCTTAAACATTGTCGAGCGACTCTAAAAAAAAAAAAAAAAAAAAAAAGAAAAGAAAAAAGTACTAGCAATCGACAAGTAAAAGTTTGGCGGCTCGCGTACCAAAAACAAGAGTGAAATCACGGACGATGTTTGAGGGAGCGTATATACAAATTTAACGATGAAAACGGTTGTAGCGCATTTATTTCTTTTTTTTTTTTTTTTGTCGTTATATTTCTTTTTTATTATTATTATTAATTTTTTTTTTTTTTTTTTTTTTTTTAACGTTCCTCGGTAAACGCGCGATCATATGTGCGCGAATACGCTTGCACGTAAGATGCGAGTAATATAACTGCGCTGGAATTTGCGGTTTGTGAGTATAGACGCTCTCGTGGATTCGAGCTAAAATCCTTCGCTTACGTATTTATGTATACTATGCATGCTCTTTCAGATCTTCATTTCTTACTTCGATCTTGTCTTGGACTTCTTTATTCTTCTATGTTAGAAAAATTACGTGATATTCGACAAAAAAAATATAAGTTTTGACTATAAATAATATGAATAATAAATTGATTTAATTTTTTAAAGAAAATAAACAAAATTTAATTTAAATCAAATCGATTAATTACAAAATTAATTAAAAATTTATTTATAAATAAATTCTTGTTTAAAAATAATTTCTTTTATAAAAAAAATTTTACTATTTATGTATTCATAACATTTTTTTTTAAACCAACCAATTCCTGCATAATCCATCATAATCGATGTCTTTTTTCATCCTGTATAAGTCACGTATTTTACCCAATACATGTGTCAAATTTGTAAAGTTTATACAAAGCTAATTCTTAAAAATTTTAAATTTGCGCGCAACGTTCGATCTTTAACATACTCCATAACTATGTGAAACACAATGTAATGTCATGAAAGTTTGATTTATGAGGGTGCCCTTATAATACATTTAAGTGAATGTATGCATACTTCGCTCTTTCTCTCTCTCTCTCTCTCTCTCAAGGAGAAACTTTTACATATTAACATCCAAGGTATCCAAAAAATATTTAGAATCGTCTATAAAAATGGTCACATACAATCGAACGAAAAGATGCAGTCGCTTGATTTTTAAAATCACAGACAGCTAATGAGATCGACACCGGACGAAACCATAAAACACCGCTTCTGATTAAAATTTATCGCGACGTAAAATAATCCGCGTAATGTTGGCGGAATTTGAACTGCCGCTGAACTCATTAATAAAATGCAAAATACGTTAAATTTCGCGATAAATATATTCATAAATGTATGTATATATTAAATGTACGTGCAGGCATATATACATATAATGAAAAGAAAAGGAAATAGTTTGGCGTAAACAGCACAGACGAACGCGCATACGCGTAAGCACGAGCGTCTGCATCCTGGGCGATATTTTTATGGTGACCTTCCAAGAATCACGTCTATGTGTTTATATGAGCGCCTCAGACAAACAGCTGAGTCCGAATGATAAGGGATAGCATGCACACGGAGTATCGCGTTTGTGCGCGTATTGTACACGAAGAGAGAGAAACGAGGCGTTGCTCGCTACGACTTGGTGTGCATGTGTATATATGAACATATGTAGTCATGAACGAGCGGAACTCGCAAATATAACGTGATCTCGTGACGATCGACGTCCGTTCGTTCATAAGGATAAGTCCATTCAAGAGCGACTCATTCGCAGACGATGAAAAAAGGAGTCTTTCTATCACGCGTATATGAATACATATACCATAAACGCGTATACTACATCTTTTTATTTGTTTTTATAAGCGCGTGCAAGTTTATACCGAATAATGTGACGCTTCTTTCATAAAATTCATTTTATTCAGGATTCACTATTAAACTGGTGATGCAGGCTTTTATCATTGTACGGTTTCCAGAATTTTATTTTATTCAATAACCATCCCTGAGATATGTAATAATATATACGTATATTTAAAATTTCATAAAATTTAAATGTCATAATTTCTGTCGTTCTATTTAAATTAAATCAAAAGTAATTCTTCTTATGAATAAACTCTTCTTTAAACTAAGATTTAAGGGTAACTTATTAAAATTTTCAAATTTTTATAATATGAAAATATTTATTTGTTGAATAAAAAAAAAAATTTAATTTATCAGCATACATTGTTAAAAAAAAAAACAAAAAAAAAAAAAAAGAGAGAGAGTTTATTTTGTACTTGATGACTTTAAATTTTTCTTATCTTAATGAGTTTATATATAGTTGGTATTATCATCGTATGAAGCTATGATTGCGCGATGAAAAAAATATTATCAAACCGAAAATCATCGTACGATTTTTAAAATATGAAGAAAAAAAAAAGAGAAAAAGCCTGTGGTAGGTCTCGAGTAAAAAAAACACATTGACAAAGCTTAAAAATTATCCTCAGGAAGTAATACATCGGTTTGATTGATGGCGGTGCGAACAAAGATAAGCGTGGGATGCTGCGTTCCGAGGCTCTCAGCGAAAATTTCTTGGTAGAGCAAAGAGAAGTCGCAGGGACCTTTAAATATGGCCGTTCGGTTTGTTACGAAAGAAGATGAATTTTTTTTTTTTTTTACTCTCGAAACCTCTTCAATAAATTTGATTTTTGGCGCCTTCGAGCAAACGTTAAGTGACAGTGTTATAGTATAAATTACTTTCTTCGGTTGCACTCTCCACGAGGCGTTATCGTTATTCCACCTTATCGACATTAAATATAAGACCGTTTACAGTCTCAGCATACAGCTACAGCGAGGAGCCCCTCGAACTCGTGAGAAAGGTTATGTTTACGAAGCGGCTTTCTTCGAACGCAAGATTACGGTATAGTTCGAATAATTTGCAAAGGGCGAATCATTTGGAAAGTCAAATGTTGAAGCGAATCTGTATTTTTTGTTTTTTGTTTTTTTTTGTTTGTTTTGTAAAAAATAAAAATATTAAGAAAAAGTGTTTGTATAAAGATTTGTTTTCTTAAATATTTTAATTATTTTATTTTAAAATTATTTACGAGTAACCAATATATATATCATTTATATTCAAATTATAAATACAAAATCTAAATGTATTCAATACCAAAATGCCCAGTAAAGTATTTCGACTGTTTTGTAATGCTGCTTAAAAAATTATTACAACAATAAAATTTCTAGAATTTTGTGACTATATGCTTTATATAAATGCAATTATTAATGGCTAAATTTAACTTACCCCTTTTTTGTAAAATATTATTAAAAATTAATAATAAATATATTTTTTTTTACGAACTAGATATTCTTTCACTGTAAATTCATCTTGAATGCTTTTAAGAAATTTAGATATAGATTAAGTTTCAGATTTTCTAACGTGTTATATTTGCTTCAGACTTTTAAAAAACATTAGGTAAATTGAAATTTTTAAATAAATAGTTGTTAATAATAAATAGTTCTACTTCTAATAAATAGTTTTTACTTTAAATAATTATTTTTGATATTAATTATTTTTGCTAACTTTAAAAAAAAATTAATTACAAAGAAATACGTTTATCTTCTTAGAAAATGCATTTTTTATTAATTATCATCATAACTTATAAATATTCACCAATAAAACGTTATTCATAATAACGTTATAAAAATAAAGATGGTTTTAAAATAATTAACTAAATTATTTGCATGAAAAAATAAATGAAAAAAATTAAATTGAAAGCTTGTTAAAATTCACAATAAGAGCATGACATTAAATCGAAAATAAACAACGACTCAAAACGCTGTACTTCGCTAATAAAATTCCATCAGTCAAATAAGGCATGAAAACCGCGCCCTCTTCTTGACCATAACGGCGCCCGTAAACTTTAAAACAGCCAATAAACATTACCCCACCTCAACTCCCCATTTGCGAGCGACAAAACCGCCCCACCGAGGGAGACACTACTTATGGCTCAACCGTCCAAAACGTTACGAGTCTCTCTCTCTCTCTCTCTCTCTCTCTCTCTCTCTCTATATATATATATATATATATATATATATATATATATATATATATATATATATATAACGTTGTAAAACGGCGACAAAAGTCCTCCGTGCGATTCTCGCTCTATGGAAAAGAAACATACCGCCCAAGTAGCAACTGCTTTTGGTCAACCGAACTTTAGATGCCCGAGTTTCAATTTGAAAAACACGTTTGACAATCTTCTTCTTTTTGTTGTCGTCACCCGAACGGAGCTGAAGTTACTCCGTGAGTGAATGAAGATTTGAAAGTTGCTTCAAAAGTGTCGCAGAGTCAGATTTCAGTTCTTTAGTTGGATTTTACTTCTAAGAAAGAAGTGTAACTTCATTCTTTAAGAGATCACTCTCACTTTCTTTTTCTATCTTTCTCTCTCTCTCTCTCTCTCTCTCTCTCTTTTCCTCTCTCTTTTTCTCTATTAACGTCGAAAGCTCAATTTTCGTATAACATTGATAACTATTTTTGTTATTAAGTAGAAACAATTTTTTAAGTACTGTTCAATTTTCATCTAAACTAGCTAATGTATCATTTTTTGTTAAAAGATATTTTCTTCTTATTTAATTTATTATCTACAATTAAACATGCTGATCAAAAGAATAATTTGACTTTTAAATATAATACCAACAATGGTTATCTCAAGCTATTAACTAAATTTCCTTTAAAATTAAAGCTAAAAATAACAGCTCGAATAACCGCGCTAGCATAAATACTATACATCTAATGAAACAGCAAAGAAAATTTCCAGTAAAGTAAAATAAAAGTTGAAAGACAAAACCGCCAGTTGAACGTATAAAAATGCAAATTCTTCTCGCTCAATTAGCATCGCGATATCTCCCTTATATGTATATAGCCCACGCGTTCCAACATTCCACCCGGTAGAAGAGAGAAAAAAAACAAAAAAATAAATAAAAGAAACAACAGCCGAGGCCACACTGACCGCCCGCATGACTTGTCTCCAAGAAAGCGCAAAAAAAGGGAGAAAGAGAGAGAGAGAGAGAGAGAGAAAAAGAGACCCATCCTTCATGCGTGTCTCAAGCGCGAGACTCACGCGTGTGCAGCACGCGTCTACCGGTTGGGGTTACGACAAAATACCTACGCTACTTTAAATGCACACGAACTCGTATATATGTATAATAACGCCTTATGTTCAAGACGGTTACACGTGCGTACTAGTTCTACCATCTCCTAAGGAGGGGTTGCACTTCGCGAGCGGCGGTTTTTCAACGGTATACACGAACTCCAACGGTACATGTTGAGAGAAAAAGAGAGAGAGAGAGAGAGAGAGAGAGAGATAGAAAGAGAGAGAGAGAGAGAGAGAGAGAGAGAGAGGAGAGCAATCGATCCACTCTTTCTCCCTTTGTCAGGATGGTACCGAAGGGGAGAGAGAATTTATAAAAGGAGCGATTTCATCCTTGTCTAGGTGCTGTACGAGACGCCTGTTGCCTTGAAATACGTTGGGATTAAAGGTGGAAGCTTGACGTTGCTGAAAAATTTTTTAAATGTCCGAGATTTCTAACCAAGGGGGGCAATTTATCCCGTGAACTTTTGCCCCTGTGAAGATGAATTGTAGACTCGAAAAAAAAATAGTTATGACGAGATCGGTATACTTTTTTTATAACAGTCTAAGAACATATATTTTACTTTTGAATCCTACTGACATTTTTACATGGTTTTTAAGAAAATTAATTTTTTTTGTTTTTTTTGTAGAAAATGCATTAAATTTTATTGCTTTGATTGAAAGATGTTTTTTTTCGTACTATAATTTTTTCTGATGTCGTTTGATCGTTCTCATATTTTTAGCGTTTATAAAATTTGATAAATAATTAAATTCAAAAGTATTATATTTTCTCTGAAGGATATTGCTTTTACTTGTACATTAAAAGTAAAGCATGAATTTTTATTAAAGGCGATAAAATAACTAATTTTTTTAAAATAATCTTAATTGTAGCAATTGATAATTGTGAAAATATAAGTTATTATTGCTCTTAAACATAGGTACCGTCATAAAATGTTGAAATCATTAATTTAAAATCTATTATTATAATAAATAAAAATAAAAGTTAATTTCAAACAATCCTTAATTAAAAAAAAAAATATATGTATATATAAAACGACTTTTACTACTTAAACTACGCAACAAAATCTTAAGGGGTTACCCCCACTTGTAGCTCAACAAAAAAGGCCTTTTTCATGAATTTTTTTAAAGAAAACTACAAAACTTTTTTAAACGATTATTATATCATCTTAAAGAATACATCTTGAAGAACTTTCAGTAATTTTTTTATTGCAAAATATTACATTGTTAAGTGGCAAATGGCCGCCAATGAAATAGTGTTTTTATTTATACGGTTTGCGGTGACCAACATTGCGGCAAAGTGGATCATTTGATTTAAAAAATGTGGATAGATTTAGTTAAATATAAGTATAAAATAGTCTTTAATCAAAGGATTTAAAAAAATATTTATTTTTCACAAAATGGCAAACAGTCAAAGTTAGTAGTTTGATTTTAACGAAAAAAAACGGCGGTTTTTTGGCTTTAAAACGGCCATTTTTTTTTGAAACAAAAAATTGAACGATTAAAGACTACATTTTTATATATTAAATAAGCCTGCAAAATTTCAAGAAGATCGGTTTATTAGTGTTTGAGTAATCTTGGTCACCGACTTCAGAAATGCCATTTCGAGAAAAACGCGTTTAAAGTTTTAATTGCCGGTTGTTTACACAACGGATTCTTCTCTTTCAACGCTCATATCTCAGTCAATTTTGTTCGGATCGACTTGAAATTTCCAGGTCATATTCTCAGATACTTATACTTCAAAAAAATGCAATTAACAAAAAATCGATTTTTTCAAAGTCACAAGTGGGGGTAACCCCTTAAACGTGACACGCCGTATAAATCACGTACCTTTACTACTTAAAAATGATAAAAATTTTATAAAATTATTTTTAAATCAAGATTCAGTCTTAATTACATTTTATATCGTTGATATAAATTATGCCTATCATTGAAAGGAAAAAGCTTCATGGATAAACGTATGCACTAATTTACCATTGGAATTAGCGCTCGTAAAAAATTGTATAGTCGACGAAGGCAATGTCATCGCGCATAAATATTATTAACGTTGCGTCGAATTGAGGCATTTAGCCGTAAAACTATCCGTGTCTTGTACAACTACCGGCGATTTTCCAACTGCATCGTCGTTAACCGAGCGCGGTATCATAAATTTTCCAAAGCAAACGGTCAATCGTTTGGAAGTGACCAACGACTTTCTTTCCACCCCCCCCCCATCTCTTCCTCTCTCTCTCTCTCTCTCTCTCTCTCTCTCTCTCTCTTTCTTGATACTGAAAAATTTCCCGAGTCAACAACGATCGGCGGATTAGAGAAAAAGTCGAATAATACGCGCAGCCCTCGAGAGCAAAGTAACGAAAGCGAGCAAGAAACATTGTATATACGCATATAACAGAGTGAAAGAAGTTTACAGCGAAGGGAGAAAAGCAAGCATTACGGACATCTCCGTTCGTGCTGTTATTGTGTAATATATTTCAAGATTTCAATGGATCCCAATACTTACTTACTCTCGCGCGCGTTTTTACTTATACATATACATATGCATATATTGTATACATGTATCCGTTATGGAAGGGCCCGAAGTAGGTGGAAGGGACAAGTAGCAGCAGGCCCGTGGGCCTCTCGTTGCGGACGACGTGTGGCGTGTGCCAGGTGTCGCGCTTAATGCCCGCGCGCTTGCTTACGAAATGCGTAAGTGTGTACGTAAAGTATAAGTAGCAGCTCTTAGGTGTATACGTAACGCGATTTAATGACTTTGGAGATCGGGGCACGCTCTTCGCCTTGACCCTGCTCTTCCACCCTTCGATCATTTCTCACTCTTTCTCTCTCTCTCTCTTTCTCTTCCTTCGAGCTATTCAATTTCTTTTTGCAGCTTTTCTTGCATTATAGAGTACACCCCACCTCAAGGCGACAACGACGATGCGGGGACACTTCATCTCTCTCTCTCTCTCTCGGAGCACGCGAGCGCACGTGCAGTCTACGGTAGACTGTCTACCTCTCGCAAGCACCAGGTGTTCTTTTCTTAAGTAGGAGGGATAAAAAATATGTGAGAGAGAGAGAGAGAGAGAGAAAAAGAGAGATTCTTAAAGGCGACGGGAGCTAAACTCCCGAAAGGCGGGCAGGTGTGCGGAGGCCGCGAGCGTACGGTGGCACGCGTCCGTACGCGCGACCACCTTCGCTCTCTCTCACTCTCGCTCTTCTTCTATTTTACCGTGACATATGTCTGCATTTTCTCGCTTTCTGTCGTTTTTCTTACGCTTCGTTCTCTCCTTTTTTCATGCGTCCACCCGCTTTGCGTTATTGCTTGCGAGATGATAAGAAGGGGAAATAGACGCGTGCCTTAAAAGGTGAAAAATTTATACGTAGGCATACAAGTTGCTAAGGTTTTCTCGATACAGCGTTGCATCGTTATTATTAACTAAACGACGATGTAATGCGCCCTGCTGAGGATATGCTTCGAAATGGAATTTTATTTTCATTTTTATTAGGTTTTTCTTTAAGAAGGTGTGACAATTAATTTTGATGATATATGTACGTTGTAAGTTTGAAAAATGAATTCATTCTTGCTACATCGGCGGAAGTTAAAATAAACTGAATGTATAATGATTCATATGATTAATATAAATATTTAAGAATTTTAATTGTTGATAATTTAATTAAATCTATATTCAAGAAAGTATAAATCCATATTTTCAATTTCATTTTCAGACAATTTACAATTTTTCTCTTTTAAAATAATTATAATAATAATAATCCACAAATTTTCAAGAATTATTTTGAACAAGATAAAATGAAGTTCCAATATGAAAGTATTAAAAAAATTAATACACGAAAGGTAGTCTACGTAAAAAATAAAAAAGTCAATTTTTCCGTTACGACGAAGACCAGTTGTATTCTTTAAAAGAAATATTCGTATACCGTATGCAAACGCATGTCTGTTCGACTTTATTGTCTTGTTCGAAAGTTACGAACCAAATAATAATAAAAAAAAAAGAAAAAAAAAATTTGAAAGAAACCCCCTGAGACTAAGCAAGTCGAGTATCGTCTCGAAAAATACAGCTCTCGCACGCAACGCATTGAAGGTATACACCGTAAGAAGAAAAAAATTCACCCTCTCGATTCGATGACTTTTAATTCGAGGCGTCAAGCCGCCCTCTTTTAATTTCGAATTCACCTTTGAATATCGCGGACAGGCATACCCAATTTTGTACTTACGTTTCCTTGCGTGGCTCTCTCTCTCTCTCTCTCTTTAGTCCTCCCTCATGCTTTTTCTTCCGAGCGCGCAAGCAAACAGCGAGAAAGAAAAAATAAGCAAGAAAGAGGGAGAAAAGAGAAGTCACCCGCTGCACCAGACGCGTATACGTGTACCGACAATACATCGAAAGAGCGAGCATCGGAACAAAAAGGTCTGGCCCGTGCCCTTTTAATACAATAGCCGTTTGCTCTCGGTATATCATCTGTAAGGAGGAAGGAAACGAGACGGCAGCTGCTGTGATTTTTATTCAACGTCTCCGAGCGAGGACCCGAAAGTGCAACCCCCCGCCATGGCTAAGATGTATGAATAAGGGAGGATATCCGTGCGGCGCGTAAGATTTTTGGGGATTTTCAAAATTTAATGAAAGGCCATGTGTGTATGTGTATGTATGTGTGTGTATACACACAAGGTGAGCACTGACGCGAATTAAGCATTTTTACGAGCTCGCTGACGCTTTTATAAACGTCCACCCGCAAAAGACGATATATGGTTTACACCGTGATTCCGCAGCCGTTACTTACGATTATCTGTGTCATTGGCTCAGTTACGAGATTTCATCTCCTTCTCCTTTTTTCCGTTGACTTTGTTGAGGGTTATTTTATAGCTGACTCTAACCGCCGTTTAAAATTAGCCTCAATTTTCTTGACGATTTTCAATTTCATTTTACTCGAATGACTGTTCGAATTTTAAACGAACGATCTGTTGATTATATTTATGCCAAATTTTTATTTATAAAAATTTTCCTGAAATTGAACAATAACAATTTCGTGTTTTTAATTTTTCATAACAATATACAGATATATATACTTTCCGTTTTTAATTTTTTTGTTTATAATTGAAAAAATAAATAAATAAAAATTTATTATATCTGCAAAAAAAAATTTTATAAAAAGTATAATCGATTTAAAATATTATTGCTTTGCGGTATGTTACATGAAACATTTATTTCGAAGTCATGAAAAATAAATCAATTTTTCAAGAAAATTTTTTTTTGGGTTTTTTTTCAATGAAATAGTATAAGATCTAATATTGATGAATATATTTTTTTATGAGTTGTATGTATTTTTACCTGTCGAATATAAGTGTTTCTTACTATTTTTATCAATAAAAACCACAAGATATCCATCAATGTCTTCTCTTTACAACGTATTGAAAAAAAAATGATGAATTATAAGATTTCCTGCATGACTTTTTTCAATATAATAAGGAAAATTAGGCAGTGTACTTTTAATGTTTGGATTTAATTTTTAAAAGTTATAAAAAAAAAAAGTGTCGAAAGTGAAAGAACACGTAAATGTGAAGAATGATCGAGAAAACCGACAAGGCAAATAAAAGTTACAGCTATAAAATTTAATGGAGTAGCGAAAAAATCATTTATTGTATCGATTATACCATTAAAATATTGGTATGCATTCATTTTATGGATTTTAATTTTAAATAACTTTTTCAACAAACTAAATAATATAAAAACTAAAGATTGGTATACATTTAAGCAAAGAAATTCATACATTGAGTTGATAAAAATTTTTGATTTAATAATCAATCAATTATCGATTTTCGCTTTCTCCTTAATTTAATTTTTTAAAAATTTTATCAAATCTAAAAAGAAAAAAAAAATACATATTTTTTCACCATATACATTTCTCGAAAAATTTATCGCGTACAGATAAAATCAATTTTGATGAAGCATAAAAAATAATGTGCTACAAAAAAAACTTGCAAAAAAAACTTTTTGTAAGAAGAAGAAGAAGAAGAAGAAGAATTTCACGCCAACTTTTGGCTTGCGAATTATCTCGAGTAAATTCTCCCAAATGTACGCCATTCTTAAATTTAAAGCGAACACTCATACACACACACACATACATACATACATACACAAGCAAAGGAAGAAACGGATATACGAAGCGAACTTACAGTATCATACACTTCCACCTTCCAAGGGCATGCAAACGCATACATTCATACACACGAACGTACGTCTGGTAAAATTTTTAAAAAGAGCGTACACGTAACGCACGAGCATGTAAAACTCGATTCGGTCCTTCTTCGACGTGCATACACGCAAGCGTGTTTATACTCGAATGTATATACACGAAAGACGTTACGCATCGGCTTACGCCGATGGCATACAGCGGCATATAGGCACACGCAACGCACGGGGGTCGAAAAACGAACGACGACTTCGCCGACGGAGACGCTTAGCTGCCTTAGCATGACAATGAGAAAAAACATCTGCTGCCGTGTCGGACGCGCGCGCCCCCCTCGCCCATGCCGTTGTTTTCTTATGCTCTCTCTCTCTCTCTCCCTCTCTCTCTCTCTCTCTTTCTTTTTCTCTCTCGAGCTAATAGTTATTAAACGTGAAAAGGTGAATCTTTAAGAGCGCCCTGAGGCCCCTAACGATTTCTGCAAGAATTTTGCTCTTAAAGATCGATGAGGTCGAGGTACATTTTTTTTTCGATGCTTTTCTTTTCCTTTTTTTTTTTTGTTTTTTTTTACCTATTTTATTCTAAGATTCTTTTGAAATTTGGCTCAGTTGACTAATTTTTCTTCTTTTTTTTTTTTTTTTTTTTTCAACCGATGTTGAATTTGTATTATTGGTTTAATACAGATTTATTTTTATTAGGTGTGAAAAAAAAATTTCCAGTATGAAACGGTTTTTACTAAATTAGCTTGTGTCCAGTATTTATTGAAAATTTTTCCATAACGTCAACCTATCACATTTCTACAAATTATTGCAAATTTTAAAAGGATATTGTAATCAATAATATAAATTTTTGTTTTACATAAAAATAATTTTATAACGCATTTTTTTCTTATCTTTAACATTTTTTAAAATTTTTATAATTAATTATCGAATATGAATGTTCGGTTATAGATTTCTCATTTGTTAAAATCTTCAACGTTACATTTTGTTACAGCTAGCAATTAGTGCCTTATTACTTTATCAAGTTTTTAAAGTTTTTAAATATCTACAAAATACGTCATATAAAATATTTTATTTACTTCCCATCGTTTCTGCTTCGCAAACGTGCAAGAAAACAATAAAAAATAGATTTATTGCTCGAGGAAAATTTTATGCTTTAAGATTATAGTCGTACATTTTTCCGAAAAGTTTTCGAAAGTTATGAGTTTAGGTCCTTTCCAAACACTCGAATATTTACGATACCTACGGTCCTACACACTCATAATTTTAATTTCATGAGCCTGCGTTTAACGATTTATCGGATAATAAGAATAATCTTTCTTTGAAATACTTGAAAATTCCGTTTTAAAAGGAAAGTTGCGTTTATTAACAAAATCCGTCAAATGCACTTATTTTTGTTTATATAATAGTTATATTTTTTCATAAAATTTCATTTAGATATATCGTACATTTCAATTATTTTTTAAAGACTTCTTTTGATGATAAAAAACTTTTTTTTTTTACAATGATTGTTTTTTTCTTCATGAAAAAATATAATAATTTGCAGACTAATCCAAAGTAGTCGATAACACTTCCAAGAATTTTTTCGTTTTCTTTCTTTTGATAATTCAAATCTCACCATTTCCTGTCGATTGGTATCAATCAATTATTTTCATTTTCATACCCTTATCTATATTCTAAAAGTTAATAAAAATTCATTTCTCATTATAAAAAAAGCTTTATTCAGAAATTTCATTGTAAAATATTACTCTGCCAGTGCGTGGGATAAAAAATAATCTAAACATGAAGTCATTATAAGTTTTAAATATGAGGCATAAGTTACATTAAGTAATCTAAACAAAAATTCAAGAAACGAGTATCGATACTTGAGAGAGAAAAAACAACAATATCTTCAGTTATCGTTTAAAATATTTAACGGCACATCCCCTTTCAAAGAAATAAGTCAGAAGAAGAAAGAGAGAAGAAAAAGGAAAGATAAATGCAAGCGAAGCTTCGATATAAGAGAAAGTCTCATCTACTCGAAATTCATAGCCACCCTTCGCTCGTCGGTTATAGCATCTCAACGAGATCCATTTCTTTATGTACGCCGGATGAATTTTAAAAGGTCTCGGATTTAAAGGGTCGAAACGTATACCTCTTGAACCATCGGCGTCTCGAAAAATTAAGGACTACCCGGGATAAGGTATATAGGCAAAAGAAGAAACGCGTGCTTGTGCGTACGAGAATTAATAAAGTGCAAATAAGATTTTTTTAAATATTATATGAAACGAGTTTTATGCTGGGAAGAGCGTTTACACACATATATATATATATATATATATATATATATATATATGTGTAAACGATACAGAAGAATATTTCTATATAAAGAATAGGGATTATCAAGAATGAATAGTTTATAAGAAAGGATGTATGAAAAAAAAATAGATTTCCTTTATGTAAATTTATTATACCCTATAAAAATGACATTTTTTATTATTTATAATACAATAAAAACGCTGGATGTATTTAAGTCGATAGAAGTTTGAATTTAATCAAATAAAACGTTGAGTGAAATTATAAATAATAAATATAAATGTTAACATTAATATTTTAGCAAAGTATCAATGAGGAAGTATGTACATTGTCTTTAATGCGTAGTCATTTAATTGAAAATATTTCTTCGTATCGTATTACAAAAAAAAAAAAAAAAAAAAAAAAAAATGAACATCATGCACACACGTATGCACAACTCGATTCATGCTTCGTAACAAAATTAAAAGACTAAACAAGCGACATTTAAAAAATTTAATACCGTCGATCAAAGGATGAATGATTAATTACGTAATGTACGAGATTGTCGGAGTGGGCGCGATTCACTTGCGCTAAGCATAAACGCTGATGCGAGCGAATAAAGCGAGAAGGAAGGAAAAAAATAAAATAAAAGAAAAAAAAAAAAAATAGGCACGTGTGTACTGTGTGCGCTTAGCAGACGATCAATGCGGTGTATATATATATGTATACGCGGTAACGCGATCGCGAAAGCTAAGCGCATCGCGTCTGAGAATGTGCCTTCGGTTGCATTTTTGCCGCGTGAGTGTCGCCATCCGGGAGGACAATTTTTGCGAAACAAACTACGTCAAACTATTTATCTATACATATATATATATATATATATATATTAAAACATCTGCACTTTAAATACATGCGCTACTTTTTTAAGTTTTTGCCATTTAATATTTTTTTTGTTGTTATAGAATAAATAACACGATAGTGCAATTTATTACACTTACTTAATATTTTTCCGTGTAAAATTTTCGAACAGACAATTCAAAATTTATAATAATATTTAAATAAAAATAATTTTAAATAAAAATTTAATAAATTAATAAATAAATTTTTTTTTTTGTTAATTATACTCAATTAATAAATGTTTATTAAACTTTGATTGCATTTCTAATCTATAATGTATAAATACAAATCCCATTTTTCTATGTTATTTCTTCGTGGATTTTTTAAACAATTTTTGGTAAAACGAATCAATGACTCTTATTTAACAATATCGATTAATCTTATTCAATTAAAATGAACTTTTTTCAATTCTTAAAATTTATTAAGATGTTACGTCCCGTTATATTTTTGTCCGATTTTAAAATTTTTTTTTATTTCGAAAATTTTAAAGCAAGCCTAAAGGAAAATCGTCAGATACGTTTCCTCTGGAATGCTTGTTTATCTTATCCACGTGTGTGCTAAGCGCTTAAGAATAAAAAGAGATAAAACGATGGCGTACGCGCCGTTCAAAAATATATCCGTTATAAGTTCAAAATTTTTTTTTGTTATACAATAAACGTAATCGCTTGAGCCACCCGTAATTAACAATAATATATTGACAAAATTTTAAATCCGCTCTAACAATATACCTACACGCTACTTATTTTATTGCTTTAAAAGATTCGTAGTAAAATCATTAAGCGTCCTTTTTTTCATTTTGTATTTTAATTTCGTTTTGTATGTTATTTTCGTTTTACTTCTTCTTGTAATTTAATTTAAGCCAAAAGGCAGCGAAATTAATATTATATAAAAAAAATCTTTGTTAATAAATTTGATTTTCAATTATATAAGTAATCAAATAATTCAATATATAATTCTATTATCATTATTGTATTTTATATTGTTAATTGTAATATTCTTATAGATAATTATATAAGTTTTAATATTGATAATGTGAAATAGAAAGAAAGATGACAGTTTACCAACGAGAGCGACCGAGACGACCAGATGTTGCTGTCTCTCTTTTCTCTCTCTCACACCATATACGCTCTCTCTCGCACGATGCACTTTCTCTCTCTTTCACATAAAACGCGTAGGCGGAGGCGTGATTTCTTATCGCCACTGTAACTCTTCTATATCTTACGAAACGCTACGAAGGTCAAGGGTAGGGCCGAGGAAATGCCCTTATTGGCCCAAACTTATCTTGCCCCTTTTCCAGCCGCCGAAAAACTCGCTGTCCAGCGGGTATAAAAGCCGGTGCATCGATGCATTCGACGGCTTTTCTTGAGGAAAACTCCAAGAGCAAGACTCAGAGCGACCTCGAAGCCCACTTCTAATTCTTCTATATTCAATTCTTACTATATTAAGTCTAATTCTACTATATTCAAACTCTTGATATATTACGTAAAAATTTTTCTATATTCGAACTTTTATTCAATTTTGTGACTAAAATTTGTATTAATAATTGTATTAAAGTTATTATTTGAGAAATCTAATTAAACGTAAGATTTAACAAAATTATCTTTTTTTTTATTTCTTATACCTTTCATCTAACTAACGTCTAAATCTACCTACATCGTCATCTCCCAATATTTCCTTCATCGAAAGAGTGTGTGGCGTCGGAAAGGTGAGACTGTGCTAAAGTCGACCTCCCGAGCAGCTGGTAACGCTTTCGATTCCTTCCATCAAAGGAGTGTGTGGCGTCGGAAAGGTGAGACTGTGCTAAAGTCGACCTCCCGAGCAGCTGGTAACGCCTTTGATTAACCAATTTTCCTCCCATCAAAGGAGTGTGTGGCGTCGGAAAGGTGAGACTGTGCTAAAGTCGACCTCCCGAGCAGCTGGTAACGTCTTTGATTATCCAATATTCCTCCGTTCGAAAGAGTGTGTGGCGTCGGAAAGGTGAGACTGTGCTAAAGTCGACCTCCCGAGCAGCTGGTAACGCTTTCGAACATTCGCTATTCCCTCTTTTATTGCATGCATTACTAACTCTAAGGATTTAACCATCCTTAAACCGTAAATGAGCATTTACGGAAAACACGAGATAAGATAAGGGAGAGTAATAAAACCCCACCCTACGTATTTTAAAGAAAACGCGCCGCGAAGAAAAATTCGGTATACGAAGAGAAAAACTAAAAATTTATCTTTAGTTCAGTCCGAGTTTTCAGCCTAGTAAATTCAATCTAAAAAATAGTTCGCAGAAGCCACCCGCGCTAGTATCGAAAGATAGGCGCAAACGGCAATTTTAACACGCGGTTTATATATCTAAAATACATAAAAAATCGCGAGTTCAAGGAGCGATAATTTTCTTTTAATTACCGCCAACCACATCTTACAAATTTGGAGGCCCCGGAGTAGGGATAGTCTGCGGATTATTTTCCCTGACCTTTTAGTCAGTTGTTTTTTTTTCCTTTTCTTGATTTTTTTTAAAAAAAACCAAAAAAGCACCAGTAAGTCTTTAAAATTTTTTCTAATAAAAAAATATATATAACAAAAAAATATAAAAAACATTTTTTTTTCTTTTTTCTCTTTTTACAGTGAATTTTAAGTCGGTTGTTGACGCGAAGCGGACGAATATAAAAAAGCGCAGAACCAAAGCGATAAAAAAAAAGAAAACATTAGATTTACCGTTACCGAAGTGGGGCGAATTATTTTATATATTTTACCAAGAAAATTTAATAAAAAAAATCCAACCATTAAGCCCAATTAAAAATCAACAGCCGAAAATAATTAAAAACGAAAAAATTAAAACTAAAATTAAAATAAATATCAAACAAAAACCAGAAGTATATTTTAAATCCGGCCGACGAACCGGTTCCGAAAAAATATTATTGTGTGAAAAATGCAGAGTATCTATATCACCAGACTATTGTATAAAATGTTTTTTTGTTAATTACAATAAAAATAATAGAAAAAAATCTACGAGACGCGAAAAAGAGAACAAACAATTGTAATTAATTATATTTTTATTTTTTCATTAAAAATTTTTTTTTAAACACCTTATATCTTTTTTTTCTTTCACCTTTTTTCCTTTTAGAAAAACTTCCTTTTTTTACAACATTGAAATATTAATTAATTATCAAAATAATTATTTATATTAAAAAAAAAAAAAAAAAAAAAAAAAAAAAAAAAAAAAAAAATATATATATCTTTATATATACTAATTTCTTATTCTTTTCTCCCCTTTTTCTTCATTTTTTTTTCTTATTACTAATATTACACCGCATATTAGAAACTTTTACATCTAAAACAAAATTGAAAACCAAACACAACAAACAAAGTTTGGCTAGGTCAAACCCAGCGTATAGCAAGCGAGTCTAAGTCTGGTAACAGTAAAGCTTACCGTGAGTAACTGCGTTAACGACGCGTCACGTTACCAACATAGAACCAAGCGCGCCACGAATGCGCAAGAGCTTCTAATTTAAAACGCGAAATCAAGTACAAAAATTTAAATAAATTTAGACGTTATTAAACTTGGACATAATAAACAAATAAAAATATAGAAAATAAGTAATGATAATTTTATATACGACGAATTTTGATAAAAATATATCTTTTTTTGAAATTTAAATAATTAAATAAGAAAGATATACCAAATAAAAATAAACAAAATACGATAAAAATTTTTTTTTATAACAATTAAAAATCCAATTTTTTTTTTATCAAAAAGAAAATTTTTAAATCAATAAAGAATATAACTGAATAATGATAATAGATACAGTATATCAATGATACCCTTAAATTTCGAAGAACTAACGCACGCGCAGACACAAAATTTAATAATACAGCTAGCAAACAGAGTAACACAGCTAGAACTTCAGGAAGATAAAACCTTCGAACACATCAAAGCCCTAGCTATTCAAAATATTAAGTTTAAGAAAGAATTAGATTCATACGAAAAAATAATACAAAAACACATTGCCACCTTTCGAGAAGATCGACAAGTAATCGCGAGGCAGTTCGCATTATCGGAAGAGAGATATATAGCACTCTGTACGTCAGTCGAATTAGTAGCTTGTTGGACTACCCAAGAACCTAGTGAAATAGAAAATTTAAGCCGCCAACTAGCAGCCTTACGTATAACATCTTAATGTCCAAACGCATGAATACAAGATCTAAAACAAAATCAGAAAGTAATTTAACCGAACAAAATAATTTTAACCCTTTCGTACCTTCTCGCCAAATACCTCTTGCTAGCCCGGTAAGACCAAGCACTTCATCAACAAATCGTGAAGGAACCGATATAATAGATCTCGAAACATCTATAAAAAATAATTTAACGACAAAAACGAATCCATCGTTGATCAATATGGCTACAAACGAAGCAGCTGCCCCTATAAACCTAGTGATATCACTTAACGATGCACTACGGCTAGTACCCGAATTTAACGGTTACAATATACCGTTAAGAAAATTTTTAAACGGATGTGAAGAAGCCCGTGCAATGATAGGACCTCAAGGCGATAATAACCTATTAAGATTAATAAAAAGCAAAATTACAGGCGAAGCAAAGCATGCCTTAAACAACCGAGATATAAAGAACTTCAATGATGTAAAAAAATACTTAGAAAAAATATTCTCTCCAACAAAAACTGCAGCTCAATTGCTAAACGAATTAGAAAACGAGTACCAACGCGAGAATGAAACCGTGATCACATTTGCCAACCGAATACGCGACCTAGGCAGCCAGATAATTGAAGCAGAGAACACCGTTAACGGAAACGCAAGTCAAGAATTCAGAACAACAGTCGAAAGGAAAATCATTGAATGTTTTACATTTGGCTTAAGGCCAGAAATAGAGTACAGATTAAAGGCAAACGAAGATGTAAACGAGTTAGTAAACGAAGCCGTAAGGATAGAAAGAAAACTACTAACACGAAAAGGACGATATAGCCCAGAACCAAGACGCAGGACTCTCACGTGCCAATTGTGCCGAAGAGATGGCCACGAAGCCAGCGAGTGCCGTCGAAACACCAAATGCACGTTTTGCAATATAGAAGGACACACGGCGGATAAATGTCGTTTTAAGGAACGAAACGACCAAAATAACCGTTCTTGCCAAATATGTAATCGATTTGGCCATATAGCGAAAAATTGCACCAAGATTAGTAAATGCCAAGTTTGTGAAAAAATTGGGCACACCGCGAAGCAGTGCAAAGGCTCGCGTACGCTGTTTCACGTCACAATATGCCAACTGTGCAATAAACCCGGCCACGGGGCAACATCATGCTATTCGCTACGCAATCAAACCTTAAATCAAACTACCGCACACAGTGATAAGCAATGCCAATTATGCAATAAACCAGGTCATGAAGCGAATTCATGTTATTTATTGCAAAATCAAACATCGAAGCAAAGTGTCACACGTAATGAAAACCAGTGCCAACTATGCCAAGGACATGGACACACGGCAACCACTTGTACGCAAAAAAGGGATAAGCAATGTCGATATTGCAAAAATCCGGGACATACCATAGAAGAATGCCGCAAAAGGCAATATAACGAATCCCAACGACAGGGAAACGAACGCAATCTCCCGTCAAGGAGCGCGAACGCGGAGACCAATACCAACCAGCGCTCGACTCACACCATGGAACTCAGCAGAGAAATTTCAGAGTTAATCCCATTATAAAAACTCAAGAGTTGACGATACCTATTATCGAATTCAGGTATCCCATTACCAATAAGATACTTACGTTTATGATCGACACCGGATCGGAAATTAGCATAATAAAAACAAAATTTTTACCAGAGAATCAACCCATTAAAAGTGAAAATTCAGTCACGATCAAGGGCATTGGCGACACCTACTCTAAACCTTTAGGTAAAACAAGTATTAAGATATTAGGACGAATTTTTGAATTTTACGTAGTCCCAAACTCTTTCCGGATTCCGTACAGCGGAATATTAGGCTCAGATTTCTTCTCTATTAACAAGGCAAAAATAGATTTCAAACGAAACGTATTAGAGACCGATTTAACAACAATTCCGTTCAAACAACGCCAAAATTTTTCCCTCACTGAAAACTTAATTAGAAATATACAAACAGACGAGTATATTAACCAAGTTCCTTACGTGGATATATTTAACTCACCGAACAGCTTACACGGCCAGATGATGATTGACTCAGGGTCCGAAGCAAATATAGTAAAACTAAGTTTATTACCACCAGAATGCGAAATAATTAGAACAGGAGCCTCCTTATTAAAGGGTATAGATGAAAATGCGATTCCGACGCTCGGAACGACGAACATAACAGTACTCGGCCTCGATACCGTTTTTCACATAGTACGAGACGATTTTCCAATACCATGTGTAGGCGTTTTAGGGGCCAGTTTCTTAAAAAATAGTAATTCGATCATAAATTACGAATCACGTTTCCTCCAAACTGAAAAACACTTCGCATTATTAAAACGACTCAATACAGAAGAAGCCAACTTCTCAAATTCAACATCAAGCCAATCCGATGAGGATAGCCATTCAGATTTTGACGAAATACTAGACGAAGAAGAATATATAACAGATGATAACGAATTTTACAATATTTTAACCACCGAATTATGCCAAGAAAAACATTCAAGCTTAGGAGAAAAAACTTGCTTTGAAGCTTCAATAAACAGTACCTTAGACAATTTAAATCTTACCAACGATCATAATAATGGTATACGTTCCGAAAAATTAAAGGAAATCATACCATTAGATCACCTTAATCACGAAGAAAAACAGCAAGCAATAAGTTTAATATCTAATTATTCGGACAGATTCTTTTTAGAAGGCGACGAATTACCTGCTACTAATATAATTATGCATCGTATCCCTACGATAGACGATAACCCAGTAAACACAAAGCAATATCGCTTACCTCACGCTTTAAAGGAGGAGGTAGACAAACAAGTGCAAGACCTGTTAAAGAAAGGGGTCATTAAATCTTCACGATCCGCGTATAACACGAGCCTCTGGGTAGTGCCAAAGAAGCCGGATGCTAATGGAAAACCTAGGTGGCGAGTAGTCCTGGATTTTAGACCCCTAAATGAAAAAACAATACCGATGGCTTACCCGTTGCCCAATATTACTGACATTTTCGATCAAGTCGGTGATGCAACTTATTATACGGTAATCGACTGCGTCTCTGGCTTTCATCAAATCTTGATGCATCCAGACGATGCGCATAAAACGGCATTCTCTACGCCAAGCGGCCACTTCGAATTTTTGCGCATGCCTTTCGGACTCCGAAACGCCGGCGTTGAATACCAAAATGCCATGAATATCACCTTGGATGGGTTATTAGGTAAGGGCGTTTTCGTATATATGGATGACGTCGTTATTTACGCCAAGGATTTACAAGAGCACGAAAAACTATTCAGCGAGGTTATGGAAAGGTTAAGAAAAGCAAACTGGAAATTAGAACCCAGTAAGTGCGAATTACTAAAGAAGGAAGTTACATACCTAGGCCACATATTGACCAGAGACGGAATTAAACCGGATCCTAAAAAGATAGAAGCCGTAAAGGACTTCCCACGACCTAAAAATATCAAGAACATACGGCAATTTTTAGGATTAGCCGGTTATTACAGAAAATTTATTCCTCATTTCGCCAAACACGCAAAACCTTTGACCAAGTTATTGCAAAATAACGAAGAATTCAATTGGACACCGGAGGTGGAAGAGTCATTTAAAATCCTAAAGGAAGCCTTATGCTCAGCCCCTCTCTTACAATTTCCAGATATGTCACAACCATTTCTCATTACAACTGATGCGTCTGGATATGCCGTTGGAGGCGTTTTATCACAAGGTAAAATAGGTAGTGATAAGCCTATTGCCTATACTTCACGTGTGTTTAGAGGTCCCGAATTAAAATACGACACTTACGAGAAGGAAGCCTTAGCGATGTTACACGCTGTTCAAACCTTCAGGCCATATATATACGGTCGGAAATTCACTATCGTAACCGACCATCAACCTCTCGTATGGTTCAAATCAGCCGATTTAAACACTCGTGTTCAAAAATGGAGGTTCAAACTTTCGGAATACGATTATTCTATTATCTATAAACCGGGTAGATTAAATAGCAACGCCGATGCGCTTTCACGAAACCCCATCGAAGAAATTCCAGTAAATATGATGACTCGCGGGCGAAAATTATTGCTTGAAAACAACAATAATAATCAAAACATAAAGGAACCAAGAGATTTCATAGAAGAAACAATTAAACAAGTGGATAAGAATAAACACGACAAAATCCAAGGATCAACTATAAAACGACCAAGAGGTCGTCCCAAAAGGGTTATAGACCAAGATATCACCAATAAACAGTGCTCCACGTCTAACTCAATGTTTCAAACAAAACGTCCAAAGGGTCGTCCTAGGAAAATAATGAACGACGAACCTCGACCGCCAGAAAACACAAAAAAAGGAAAGGATCGACCAACGAGTAAAAATAGAAAGAATATTCCTTCAAGCGAAAGCGATATCTCGTCATCCTTGTCCGACGAAGAACCGTTTGTCGACGATCGAGATCGAGAACTATTTGAAAATATTAAACCTAACGAAGAACCAGAATCGGACGTATCTGATAGATACCAAACTATCCGATCAAATATCGTAGAAACCAAAGATTTATTAGCTTACCGTAACGACAATATCGCATACTTTGTTACGACGAGCGGCAAACCTTGCGACGAAGGCGCCAAAGCCTTGTTACAAGCCAATAAGATTTCCCCTAAGGAAACCTTAACAATTGGAAAGGTACAATTTATAAAGATGAACAACCATAAATACCTAGTCGCGATGTGCATTCGCGGAGACGATCCTGAATCACTAAGCACAACTAAAATAAATATAAGTAAGGTCTTAAATAATTTACGTGAATTTATGGTGGATAAAAATTTAAAGGAAATAAGCATCGCGAGAACGGATTTTATAGAAAACCTCCCGTGGGACGATGTACTAGACGTAATTAGCTCAGTATTTATAAGTAGTAACCAAAAAATAATTATCTGTAAGGGTACACTGAAATATGCGCCGGAAGAAAAAAGAAACGCAATATTCCAAGAACTCCATAGTTCCCCTATCGGAGGCCATAGAGGCGTTTCAAAGACGTTCAATAGAATACGACAACACTATTATTGGGAAAACATGAAGCCCGATATTCAACGTCGAATCCAACAGTGTTTAGACTGCCAATTAAAAAAATTGGTTCGAATCAAAACTAAACAACCAATGATGATTACTGATACTCCCGGTACGGTATTCGACAAAATCGCTCTAGATATTGTCGGACCGTTACCGAAAACAGAGAATGGCAACGAATATATCCTGACGATGCAAGACCAGTTGTCCAAGTACTGCATAGCCGTAGCCTTACCTAACGCTCTGGCCAGCACAATAGCCGACTCATTTATAAAGAAATTCGTTTGTATTTTCGGTGCGCCTAGGGTTGTTTTAACCGATCAAGGCAGGAATTTTATAAGCAATTTAATGAAAAGGGTAGCTAAAAGATTTAAAATAAAGAAGGTTAGGACCACTGCCTTCCACCCTCAATCAAATGGCTCACTCGAGAGATCACACCATGCTTTAAGTGAATACTTAAAGCAATACACTAAGAAAGACTCTGAATGGGACCAATGGGTCGACATCGCGTCATTAAATTATAACACATGTATCCACGAAGGCACTAAACATACGCCTTACGAGGTTGTCTTCGGTAAACTAGCACGCCTGCCATCCAACGAACCCTTAAGAGATAACGATTTAGTCCCCACATACCAAGGGTATATCGAAAAATTAGTCACGCGATTAATAGGAATTAGGAAATTAGCGTACGATAATCTAATAGATGCAAAACACCGTTCAAAAACCTATTATGATCGAAACACGCACGAAAGAAAATTCAAACCCGGTGACTATATATTTTTACTAAAAGGCCCAAAATCCGGAAAATTCGACGACCATTATACGGGACCCCATAAGATAATCGAGATGCTTGGCCCTGTCAATGCTAAAATTCAAATACTAAACAAAACCAAAATAGTCCACACTAACCGCTTACGTTTTTCCCATATTACTAACGATTAACCTACTAAACCAAAAATTAACACCAAATAACAAACCGTAGTACACCGCTTAACATACCATTTTTTTTTTACAGATGATATCTCTGATAATTCTCACTACCACTTTAATTGCAGTCTCAGCTATGATTGGATACGATTGCGGATCGCGATCACTAAATATTACGACCTTGTCTTTACTAGACGTGGGTCAATGCGAGATACCCGAGAACAGCCTTAATGTCACACAAAGACACGTACAACTACTTCAAATTAGCGATTTTTCCGAAATTCCCGTATATCAATGTAAACTCAGAGTTCAAAGAACCGTTTACTACTGCGGGGCGTTATCACATGTTTCTATAGTCCGACACGGTAACATGGAGTACATTTACGATATAAGTAGAGAATCGTGCGAAACAGTGTGTCGTACGGGGATGTTAAAATTCAACGATAATGTAGTCCATGGAATCAAACTCAATAGTACTATGACTATACCTGTTCTTTACGCCGGAAGAGTAAAAGACGACGGGACTTGTTATGGCGCGACCTACGCGGATCCATACGGTTCTTGGGACTCTGTAGTAGTTCAGGGGACCGTAACGATAACGGTCCAAGAACAAACGGCTCGCGTTAATGTAGAAAATAATAAAATACATCTGCGATCCGGAACCGCGTGTATACTATCGCGTGGCTCATGCGTAGATACGGAAGGAGGATATTCCTTCTGGACAACCCTTCCTACCGACAATTGTAAATTTAGTCGATACGGTATCTTATTCGAAGGCTATGCCAATAAAATAGTCGATTACAATCTTCAAAAACAAACAGTATATGCTCTTTCCACAAAGGATATCACCTTCGCATTAACTAGCACGGCTAAGGAACAAGTATGCGGTTATACGATTATTCGCACTGACCACCCCAAACTTGTTATATTCGAAACCATTAAGGGTGAGTCATTCGCCGACAGAAAAAAACGATATTTAAGTAATTTAGATATATTTGCGTATATTAATTCAAAATTTGTATTCGTAGAAAGACATATCCGAACTCAAATCCAACAGTTGTATAGAGACGCACTTTTGCAACGTTGTAATTTAGAACGCCAAACCTTAAAGAATGCTCTCGATATTGCAACACAGGCCCCCGATCAATTCGCATATAATTTAATGAAAGGTCCCGGTTATATGGCTTTAACCGCGGGAGAAGTAGTGCATATAATTAAATGTATCCCAGTAGAAGTAAAGGTTGAGCATGGAGAAGATTGCTATACAGAACTCCAAGTTTCGAGAGGAAACACTACGTATTTCCTAACACCAAGGACACATATACTAAAGGCACGTGGTACTAAGATCGAGTGTAACCAGTTACTTCCTTCGTATTATTACGTAGACGAAAGATGGTATAAAATTCTACCAAGACCTATAGAAACCCGAGATCCAGTAGAAATCAAACCACTGACAAAACCTACGTGGACTTATGTAAATCCCGCCTCACTAGCAACGAGT
Source organism: Chalcis sispes (assembly GCA_949987625.1). Classification (NCBI taxonomy): domain Eukaryota; kingdom Metazoa; phylum Arthropoda; class Insecta; order Hymenoptera; family Chalcididae; genus Chalcis; species Chalcis sispes. Next base: position 61,975,441 of record OX465094.1, read on the forward strand.
GGTATTTACACCGAAAAAGATCTTAATGACCTTCGCGACCACATCATGTTCCCCGTAGAACAACCTTCTCTGCTAAACGACATGGCCAGAGAGATGCACGGCCACCAGATCACAGACGGCAAGGGAACCATTACCAAGTTATTAAACGAAGACACACTAGAAAGAATAGTGGAATCCACCTGGTCACGGATTTGGTACAAACTAATAACTTTTGGTTCAGCCAGCGCAGGCATATTAGCCATCTTCGTAATTATCCAAATCGGCAAAATGGTTCTAGAAATAGTAATAAGTGCCTACACCTTGCATAAAATTTATGGATGGTCCTTGCAGTTACTAGCAGCCCTATGGAACGCTGTGGCGCAATATTTAATCAACACACGAACGGCTCAAGGAAAAACTAACCTTACAATACCTCAAGAAATTCCGCTCACATCCCTTCCCGATGATCCATCCAAACCTAAATCCAGTAAAGCAACGTCTTCCTTTTTCTCTTTACCCAGTTAAATTATACTCGAATAATCAAGCCTGGTTGCAACAAAAAAGAGTGTACTTTTGAGGAAAAGGCTCTGTAACTAATAAATTCGATAGGTAGTAATACCTCACGATTGTAACGCAGCGAGATGTTTGCTAGTTCATTATACTCCTAGCAACCATTTTACTGTGGGGGTGTTACGTCCCGTTATATTTTTGTCCGATTTTAAAATTTTTTTTTATTTCGAAAATTTTAAAGCAAGCCTAAAGGAAAATCGTCAGATACGTTTCCTCTGGAATGCTTGTTTATCTTATCCACGTGTGTGCTAAGCGCTTAAGAATAAAAAGAGATAAAACGATGGCGTACGCGCCGTTCAAAAATATATCCGTTATAAGTTCAAAATTTTTTTTTGTTATACAATAAACGTAATCGCTTGAGCCACCCGTAATTAACAATAATATATTGACAAAATTTTAAATCCGCTCTAACAATATACCTACACGCTACTTATTTTATTGCTTTAAAAGATTCGTAGTAAAATCATTAAGCGTCCTTTTTTTCATTTTGTATTTTAATTTCGTTTTGTATGTTATTTTCGTTTTACTTCTTCTTGTAATTTAATTTAAGCCAAAAGGCAGCGAAATTAATATTATATAAAAAAAATCTTTGTTAATAAATTTGATTTTCAATTATATAAGTAATCAAATAATTCAATATATAATTCTATTATCATTATTGTATTTTATATTGTTAATTGTAATATTCTTATAGATAATTATATAAGTTTTAATATTGATAATGTGAAATAGAAAGAAAGATGACAGTTTACCAACGAGAGCGACAGAGACGACCAGATGTTGCTGTCTCTCTTTTCTCTCTCTCACACCATATACGCTCTCTCTCGCACGATGCACTTTCTCTCTCTTTCACATAAAACGCGTAGGCGGAGGCGTGATTTCTTATCGCCACTGTAACTCTTCTATATCTTACGAAACGCTACGAAGGTCAAGGGTAGGGCCGAGGAAATGCCCTTATTGGCCCAAACTTATCTTGCCCCTTTTCCAGCCGCCGAAAAACTCGCTGTCCAGCGGGTATAAAAGCCGGTGCATCGATGCATTCGACGGCTTTTCTTGAGGAAAACTCCAAGAGCAAGACTCAGAGCGACCTCGAAGCCCACTTCTAATTCTTCTATATTCAATTCTTACTATATTAAGTCTAATTCTACTATATTCAAACTCTTGATATATTACGTAAAAATTTTTCTATATTCGAACTTTTATTCAATTTTGTGACTAAAATTTGTATTAATAATTGTATTAAAGTTATTATTTGAGAAATCTAATTAAACGTAAGATTTAACAAAATTATCTTTTTTTTTATTTCTTATACCTTTCATCTAACTAACGTCTAAATCTACCTACATCGTCATCTCCCAATATTTCCTTCATCGAAAGAGTGTGTGGCGTCGGAAAGGTGAGACTGTGCTAAAGTCGACCTCCCGAGCAGCTGGTAACGCTTTCGATTCCTTCCATCAAAGGAGTGTGTGGCGTCGGAAAGGTGAGACTGTGCTAAAGTCGACCTCCCGAGCAGCTGGTAACGCCTTTGATTAACCAATTTTCCTCCCATCAAAGGAGTGTGTGGCGTCGGAAAGGTGAGACTGTGCTAAAGTCGACCTCCCGAGCAGCTGGTAACGTCTTTGATTATCCAATATTCCTCCGTTCGAAAGAGTGTGTGGCGTCGGAAAGGTGAGACTGTGCTAAAGTCGACCTCCCGAGCAGCTGGTAACGCTTTCGAACATTCGCTATTCCCTCTTTTATTGCATGCATTACTAACTCTAAGGATTTAACCATCCTTAAACCGTAAATGAGCATTTACGGAAAACACGAGATAAGATAAGGGAGAGTAATAAAACCCCACCCTACGTATTTTAAAGAAAACGCGCCGCGAAGAAAAATTCGGTATACGAAGAGAAAAACTAAAAATTTATCTTTAGTTCAGTCCGAGTTTTCAGCCTAGTAAATTCAATCTAAAAAATAGTTCGCAGAAGCCACCCGCGCTAGTATCGAAAGATAGGCGCAAACGGCAATTTTAACACGCGGTTTATATATCTAAAATACATAAAAAATCGCGAGTTCAAGGAGCGATAATTTTCTTTTAATTACCGCCAACCACATCTTACAAAGAATCTAAAATTTTTATTTCAAAATGTAAAAGAACGGTAAAAGAATAATTCTTTTTTTTTTTTTCATTCTTTTTACAATAGCAAATTGCTTTCCTTCATACTTCCTTAAGTAAAATTCTAACACTCTCGTTAAACAATCAATTTTGTGGTTAATAAGGCCTAATAACGTGCAAGTAGACAGTTGGTAAAGAAAACTAAATGAAAAAAAAAAAAAAAAAAAAAAAAAAAAACTAACAACGAACATCCCCGCCTTTCCCTTGCTTGAACGTTTATAACATGTATGTGCGCGTGAGTACGTATGTGTATATGCACATATAAAGGAATAGCCATTGTGAGAATTCGCGCGTGGCAAGTAGTAATCGTTTTCCTCCTTATTTTGACTCACTCGTGGCCCTCGTCGCGGGTAACGAGACAAGCCCAAGTATAGCGGCTCGACGAGGCTCACGGTGCCGACCTCTAATCAGCGCCGGGATTTACAACCCCACGGCGCCCCTCCTTTCTCTTCTTCCTTTCCCATTCCCTCCTTCACCAAGCCAAATCAATAGTTCTTTCTCTTCCTCTCACTCTTTTCCTTTCCATTCTCTTTCTCTTCTCATCTTTGGCGGAACGCGCGCGCGCGCATGTAACACACCGCACCGCGAAGCGCGCCAACAACGACGACCAAAGACGACGACGACGACGACGACGGCTGCTGTTGCCGAGCCTTTGTAAATCCCCGGTCAAGTAGTCCCTCTCCATGCTTCGTCCGGCCAACCAAAGGCCCTTCTTCTTCTTCGTCCTCCTCGCTTTCTATGGCGAGCTGCTCTTTTTCTCTCCCGCTGTATATACTGTAGGGAGCGCCGAAAGTTAATTTTAATTTAAATCGTTGTGAAATAACGCGATTTGTAAGTTTCGCTGTGAAATACAATACCGGACGTTTTTAAGAGTATTATAAATAACGCTAACGCGTTTGAAATATGCGAATGCGATGCAGCTTCTTTGTTCTCTCTCTCTCTTGTTTTTTTTTTTAGAGAAGCCATAGCGTACATTATATACCGATGTGATATGGGCATATAAATATTTATCCCTCTTTTTTTTTGTTTTTATTTGGAGTATAAATATTTGTTGCTCTTATTTATGATAATAATATCAATAGTTAATGCAACTTAAGCATTTCGAAAGTATTATTAGAATTTTAACGTATCATAATGTACCAATATATGGTTTAATTTTGCTAAAAATTGAAATTCTTGACACTATGAGTATCGTCAAGCAAAACAATGATTTTAAATTTCGATAAAACATGAATCACACTAATATTATAAGGTACTCATGATTGCACACAATTTAAACATTACACTATATTATCTATACCATCACAATTCTTTCTCTCTTTCACCAAGTCCATCATATTTTATCCTTATCTACCTTTCGCCGAAGCACATCTTGCTTCTGTCTTTTCTCAATCCTTTTTTCATTCTCTCTCTCTCTCTCTCTCTCTCTCTCACACTCTCTTTCTTTTAGTCTCTCATTCTTTTCGGCATTTTCTCTCACCCGTCTTTCATTCTTCGACGTCTCGTTCGCTCACTATAATCAGCGCTACCTCGTCGCGCCGCGCGGCGGTTCCGAATATTGCTTAGTGAATTTGCCTTCCTCTCCGTCTTTCGCCTCATCTTCGTCATCTTCTTCTTCTTCTTCTTCTTCTTCTCCTCCTTCTCTGCTTCTTGCGAGCAGGTACAGGTATATAACCTTTTGACGCGGACAAGCCGCGCGGAATGCTTCCTTTAACGATTCTCTCGCCGTGCCGGAATGAAAAATATTAATTCGCAGCTTTGGACGTTACTCTTACGAGTCAATTCATTATGGGCCCTAGTGATGACTTGAACGAGTAATTATTTTTCTTCGTTAAAAGTTTATTAATTTGCATAGAAAAATAATATTTTCAAACTTACTCCGATCCGTACCTCAGGTATTGCTAATGGTGCGCATTCGTTATCCTAAATAAGTTATTTTCTTCATTGTTACAAGATTTCATTGAAGTTAAATTTATTTTTAAAATTACCGACAAAAGTACTTTGAATAAAAATTAACCATGAAATGAATCGATTATTTCGAAGTATAAAAAATTTTGATATTATAGTGAAAGCATACAATAAAAATTAACGTGACCGACTGAAAATTGTGTAATTAATAAAGAATCATTGTTGTAAGCTATGTTTATTTCTATCGCGTTGTCATGATACTTTTAAATACATTATAAGAAATTACACTATCATGATTATAAGGTAAAAATTAAATAATTTTTTTCAAGATTAATAAAAAATACTTCATGAAAATAAATAAATCATTCGTTTCTTATTACCAATACTGTAATTTTATTGTAAAAAAAGAATATTTAATATAACCGTTCAATATTGTTGGTACTGTATATATTGTTATAACTATTTATAATAACACTAAATGAATTATTCAAATTATTATCTTCCCGCAAAGATAAAAGTTATATAGTTTTAATGATTTTATTAATAGTAAAAGTAACTAATTAATAACGAATACTGAGAGAAAAGATTACTAAAACCAATTACGGAATAGAATCATTTAAAAAATTAAATAAAAGTAATATTTTTTCAAAATAAAAAGTAAAATCATTTCAGTTAGCAAAATATTTTAGAAAATATAATGTATTATTTTTGTTTATACTGATTATCCCTATGTAGGATATATCATATGGAATTTCATTATTCATTATGATTGCAACATTCTATTTTTTAAACATTCGCATTACAATTAGTCATTTATTCGCATTGTCTCAAATGTTATTTTACACATTATTTTACGGAAAAAAATGCAGAAAAATTTTTGACCTACGGCCGAATCGATACCAAGTCCTTTGCATTATTAATGAAGCTTACGCCCTAATCATAACGATACGCAGCGCTTGTAGAACTATGATTTAGGTTTGAGTTATTTAAGTCGCATGGCGATTCATACACATTTGTATTAATTACACATTTAAAGTTTCTTTTATAGCGTATAGTATTTCTTATATTAAGAAATTATTAAAAAATTAATATACATTTTTATTAATTTAAATTTATAATTAATAGTTATAGAGTTTCGGTACTTATTTTAATAAAAACTATGATTATTAAGAAAAAAATCAGTATAATAGTATTATAACGTAAAAATAAATTTTAAAAATATTAATCTTTTAACACTATACATAGAGCAACCAGACGAATTTTGATGTATTTACTTGACTACGCCAAAAAGGGAGTTATGTTTTTCAAGTAGATATATTAAGTACAATGTGTTTAATTTATTTACGATAAATCAAAATGATTCTGCTCAATATCATATATTTATTAAAATAATTAAAAGGTTATTTACGATATTCTTCACATTGAATAAATTATCCGTTATTTTCATTGAAGTTGAATATTTCAATGAAAACATCTTAATTCAAAATATCTTATTTTTCTTGCGTAATTCATAGTATAATTGATAAAAATCAATTATTTAAATAAATTTTAATTTCATTGATTATGAAATAAACTGCGGTCAATAATATTAATATAAAATTCATAAAAAATTTATTGTATACGTGGATGTGTAAGAGTAATCAAAATTTCAGATAAATAATTTAATTAAATGTTTACAAAATTTATATACATTAAATAAAATCAACTATTAATACATAATAAAAATGACTGTATTGTGTTGTTAATATACCTTAAATGTAATCAACGTAGCAATTGTAATTAGTTTAGAACATTAAAAATCATAGTTTTCAGACAGATAAAATGATAATTACGTTTACTACTCTAAAGTAGTCGATTTAATTTCAATATGCAACCATTGCAACATAATAAAAATAACTATATTCTGTAGGTTGATATACTCAAAATGTAGTCCACATAACGATAAAAAAATAGTTCTGAGTATTCAAAATGTTAGTTTTCATAAACGAGAAATGATAGTTATGTTTACTACTATAAAATAGTAAATGTAATTTAAATTTTTCATTAAATCAATATAGTAACGATTACTATACAATTTGAATTGATATAACTAAATATAGTCAATTTTACTAATAATTATAGTCAAGAATTCTAAAATATAATAGTTGTCCCCTCGTAGTTATTTTTACTATGGACTTTTTTCTCAGCTCATCGAGTATAAAAATTATAGAAATTACGCTAAAGAAATTCAATAAACACCTTTCTTCTTCGTTTAATCAGAAATGAATGAAACAATTTTTAAAATTTAATAATAAGGTTTCGTTTCCGCAAGGGTATACTAGATTACTATATACGTGACTGAAATCATACTTGCTTATTTAACAATATATAAAATCTTTCATTAATTATGCGCACCAGTGTTATGTATATACTAGTAAGTGCAATTCTCACACTCATTCGTTTTTGCATCTATACGCATCGTAAATAAATTATCGATTTATCGCGGCATTAGTTGTCATTATCATACTCCCCTAGGAACCTTTGAATTACGATAGCTTATAAAATGAAGATATCAAAAAAGGCTCGGCTCGCTCGTGTTTATCAGAGAGCGCGGCTACTATACTCGTATAGCCCGCGCGCAAAAGAAAGTCGAAGCTCGCTGCGAAGTGCGGAATGCGGTATCCCGGGGGCTGAATAAGCCTGTATCGTGTGCACGTATATAATACGTGTGCGCGTGTACCTGCGTGCACGACTTCACGAAACGCGAGAATGTGTTCGTTAGTCGTCGTTCGCGGCCAGCAAGGACGATTTGTCTCTTCAACGTATGCGTAAGCTTACGCATACGCGCGAAAGATTATTAATTCGAGAGAATCCTCGCCATGAGGACACGGGAGACCGTATTTTTATATCCGCGTCCCCGCGCACGGCTGGCATTTATCTCCGGTGGCGGTATCTTGAATATCTTTTAAAGCTTTCGCGGTGCTGATGCGCGATTGTGTGTGTGTGTGTGTGTGTGTGTGTGTGTGTGTGTGTGTGTGTGTGTGTGTGTAGTTATACGGTTAGGATAAACGAAAGAAGGAAGGTTGTGCAGATGGAATTTTAACTTTTGGACAGTTCTTAATTGGGTGACGAGCGAGCCGTTTGGTCGTTCGCGTTTGCTTCGGCTCTTTTATTCAGGTCGGCGAATAAAAAATTGAATTTTTTTACCGAGGGATAAAGTTTGTAAATACCTTTGCGGGGATACTTTTGTGTAAGGGTTATTTTTCATTGGAATCTTGAAATTTTGATAATATTTATTTCTGAAAGCTTCATACTATAATACTGAAATAAAATTTGTTTTTAATAATAAATTTAAAGTTCTTTGTTAAAAAAAAAAAAAAAAAAAAAAAAATAAGTAAAACATTTAAGCAATAACAATCAATATTTAAATAACATTTCAAATTAAGATTCATTGATTTGCAAATCAATTTTTTTTTTAAATATAAGAATTTTAAAATAAATAAAATTAATTGTACGCATTTTAAATTAAATAGTATTATAAATTTATGAAAAATATTTTTTCAATATTTAACGCATTTAACCCTAAAAATGACATTTTAAAAATAATAAAAAAATTTACGTACATTTTAATAATTTTTTACATTCCACTTTTGAGCCTTTGCAATAATATTTTATAAGATAAAGTATGATTTTTAGAATGAATTTATCTTTTTCTTTCGCATAATGAGCATTCCGTTATCATTCTACAGAAATTTTTAAATAGCTTTATTGCAGACTTGATACGTAAATAGCTTAGTATATATTTCCGTGCAAAAAAGAAATGACTTACCATTAATTTATACATTTTTACTTTTAAATTTAATCAATTACTGTATATACATATAATTTAAAATTCAATATACTTATTGTAGGTTAAAAATAGTCTAATCGTTTCACCAGTATCACATATATTATTGAAACATCAAATAATATGTAATTAATCAATTTTCTATTTTTGATTTAAAATACAATAAAAACTTATAAGCTTCTTTATATTTAAATACCTCTTATTACTATTAAATAGGAACATTAAAAGATGACAATGAATAATCTTATATTAAAGTAAAGAAGATTTGATGTATATATGAATGAGTTAAAAAACTCTTGGTAAGCAGTGAAGAGAAAAAAATGTGATCAAAGCTAATCCATTCTTATCAGATGCATTCGTCATAACTATTGAGCGTATCCACACCGATGAGCCGATTAAATTGTCTACGTCATCGCTCGCTGGCAACCTTTCGATACACGATTGAAAATCTATAGTAACTAAATCTGTAATAACTAAATTATTTTTGAAAACTCTTTTAAATTCAAGGGGTAAAAAATTCGACTAAACGTACATCAAAGTTTACAAACAATGGTAGATTTTTTGCAATAATCGAACGATAAAGAAGAGTATTTATGGTAAGAATTAAATGTTTTTATATCGACAGTTTTATATAATACAAATGATATATAATTTATAATATTAGCTTTAAATGTATACAATAAAAAAAAAAAAAAAATAATAAATAAAACGAGTATCATAAAGAATATCTTACAAATTCAAGAAGTGAATTAAAAAATCAGTAATTTTGCTCTAAATATAAAGTAAATATTTCATTCAAATTAAGAATTTATTTGAAAAAAAAAATGAAATTTTAAAAATAAGCTAATATAATAAAAATGACTATTCAAAACGCTAAATTAAAAACGTATGTATCACAAATTCACTTGTAAAAACAAAAATATTTATAAAGGACTTAACTTTGTTCTCGTTCCTTTGTCATTCTACGAAGATTCTCAAGGCAACAATATATGCGCATACATATAAACGTGAAATAACAAAAACCGATTCAATTTACCCAACGCTCACCCCTATCAAAGTATACATACGCAAGCATGCGAAACGTCAATAAGATCGCGCAGATCGCGCTCACGGTTCTCATCGTAGCAAATAGAGATGGGAACGAAAAAAATTAACGCGCCAAGCAGTTACTTTCTTCCTCCCCCTCTCGAACGCGTACATGTATATATATATATACATGTGTGTGAGTGTGTGTGTGTGTGTTCACCCGCATGAAAATACGAGAGCTCTATGAATGCGCCACGTTAAATACGCACAATACGTGCTTATATGTATGTTAGAACACTGACGTATCCGGATCGCGAGTCATTATACGGGAAATACGAATTAGGAATCGGGCAGGGATGGAATTCTTAGTTCATCTGCAGTTGTTGATATGACTGTGCGACCGATGAAGCTGGCCCATAGCGCGCAACAATTTTTTTGCTCTTTTTTTTTTTGTTTTATTTGAGAATGTTTTTTTGAAGTATAAGGATATTGTTAATGGCACTTGTTAAAGCTTATATTATTGATTCTTTTGTATACTATTTTGACTTAAATTGATTTCTGATGAATTTTGAATAAAATTCTTCACATGTTTAAAAATTGTCACGAATTTTTAAAAACACGATGAATAGTAATTATTTTTTAAGAATCTTCAACCATTTGTGTCGATAGTGTAAGTATATCATCTGTTTATGCATGATATAAAATTAATTTAGATACTTTATTCTAAATCAAAATCGGGATAAATATTGTATAAACTTTACCCCGAGATATACGAGTATGTTTGAACTGAGTGCGAAAATCAGTGCAAAAATTACGCCGAATTGATGGCGTACAACTTTAGCTGTATCGAAAAAGTTTCAAGTAACATAAAAAAAATGAAAATTTAGCACTTGATAACATTTTTGATAACAAAGCTTTTCCTTCTGCTTCTATCTTTAAAATATATATACGAGTATAATCGAATTACAAATACACTGAAATAAAATTTACTCATAATTTTCAATCCATATAAAATTATCGATTAAAAGAACAGTATCAACATTGAGTCGAATAATATCGCGAGCTATCAATCCTTTTTATTCGAGTAGCTTAATACTTCATTGACAAATAAACAAAACGATAGCGTATCGCTATACCACACCCAAAAAATGAAGATAAAGTTCAAAGCGAACCTCCTAACGTTCCATATACCTATATAAAACTCGCTCGCGAGATACGCCTGAACCCCTTTCGATAAATCCCGTGTCTATTAACGCATAATACATGTACACACTGTATATCTTCGTATTCACGTGAAAAAATAAAATTAAAAAAAAAAAAAAAGAAAAAAAAAAATCGAAAAGAATTCGGAAGGAGCAAATTTTTGTCAACGATTAAGCCACGTAACGTTTTTAACTCGTTTGTATTTGAGCTTCTGAGTGAGAGGGGGACTTTTTTATCACAAAAAGAGAAAGAGAGAGACCGATTGCCTTTCATAATCTCTCTATCTTTCTCTTTCCCTTGCATACCACAAACGCCGGCGGAAACACTACGTATACGTATTTATACTCGAGTATACATGATACAATGATGCTTAAAAATTATAGCTTAAAATCGCGGCAGCGAGGCAACTTAAGTATAGGCAAAACTAAATACAAGGCCGTTACAGTACGCGTATAGCCCAGATAAGAGATCAAAGAGTTCGGATTCGGAGATTTTTTCCGAATCGGCGATGAAAATCAAAATGTGGTTTTAAAGGGAGTGCGGCTTTCTTCTTCTTTTTTTTTTTTTTTTTTTTTTGTTTTTTTTTTCTTATTGTTATCCCTCGCGATGGAAATTTTATTATGTGCTCGAAATTAGAAGAGATCCTAATTGAATTATCGATAAATTTTGGTGCACTCTTAATAGTTAATATAAACGAACGCATATTAACCATGCAATTACCTACTCTTCTATTTTTCAATTTTAATGGAAAATAATTGCTCCCTTTTTTACATTTACCGATCGATTAATCATATTTTTTATATTTTTTAACACAATATTGAAAATTAACAAAATAATTGAAAATTACGCGTTTGCACAATAATAATAAAATTTTTTTTAAATTAAAATATCAATTAATCAATTGAATATAAACTTTAAACGTATTCAGTCTTATTTTTTGTTTGCTTTTATTTAATATAATTGATAAATACACGGCATTAGTATCGTTCGCAAACAAAGAATCCTGACAGTACCTATACTTCAACGATGTTAATGAAAAAAAAATGTACAAAAAAATTTAAAAACGAGCTGTCCTAATAATGTAAACGACAAAATGACAGTCATCGTGAAAATAATACAAAACTACAGTAATAACGGCCCCAGATCCATGCACTAGTACCTAAAGAAAACAAGCAAAATAACAGAAAAAGAGAGAGAGAGAGAGAGAGAGAGAGAGAGAGAAGGAGGGACGAAATAGAAAGAAAGAAAAGAAAGAAGCAAGAGGAGCAAAGAAAAATACAAGAGAGAGTGAAAGAGTATAAAAGGATGTTGAGCAACACTATCAGCAACGTCAGCAACACCCCGACCGAGAGAAAAGTGCGTTAGTGAAACGCCGGGGCCTGGGCGCAATCACCGACAAAACGACAGGTACACCCTATTGCCCCTCTCCTACAGACATTCCATCAAGATGCTATCAGGAGCAGAGCCTCCAGAGAGAATATGAAAAGATGCTGAGGCCGCCGAAACAAGAGAAATGGTGGGAGAGAAAAACAGAGATAGAGAGAGACGGACAATGGAATTGCAAGTTAAAAAGAGAAATACAAGACGAAAAAGGAGAACATAGAAAGAGAGAGAGAGAGAGAGAGAGAGAGAGAGAGAGAGAGAGAGGGCAGGGGGGATAAGAGAAAAGGAAGTAAAGAAAGGAAGATGAACGAAGAGGCGAGAAAGAAGACGCAAACGTAGAGAGAGAACGAAGGCATCCCATAGCGCGGTGGGTCTTGAACATGATTTGATGTCCAACCCAGTTTGGAGCCCTTGACTGCTACTTTTCAAAGCACCAACGTTGAGAGACTTTGAACTTTCCGCGATATTGTTCGTCTTCCTTTTGTACTTTGTTTTTTTTCGTTCTTTGAGCTTTATTTTTAATTTCTCTATTTCATTACCCTTGGTTTATTTTCCTCGTATTGTTATCGTTGCTATTATTTTTTAGTTCAAGAGTACTGTACCTAAAGTAATTTATAGGTTATTTTCAGATAATTTTTGTAGTCCTGCAATGTTTTGTTAAAGGCTTACATAATTTACAAGCTATTTTAAATTACGTAAAGCCACACGGTGAATCCTTTCTGCATATTCTAATGCTCCTGAAATAATTTCATAACTTGAAGCTTCAAATTATCAGACAAATCTTTTAAATACATTCTCTCTCTCTCTCTCTCTCTTCAGCTCTTTTAAACAGTTCGCGTTACCACGTACATAGTTTTCGAAGTACTCAAAAGAATGAGACTACTTGCATGGCAAAAAGAAAGTCAGATAAAATGCATCCAGATAAAAAAAAGACAACGAGATGAAAAAAAGGAGACCATAACGTGCGCGGGTGTGCGCTCACACATTCTTGGTCACTGGAGAGACAGAGAGAGCGTGAGAGAGAGAGAGAGTGGGAAAGAGCGAAGGAAACGAGTAAAGGACCAGCGAAGAACATAAGAAGAGCCGAAAGAAGCAGCAACTCTTCGAAGAAGAGAAGAACATATAACGCATAAAATCGAAGGATCCACATTTCGAGAGAGAGAGAGAGAGAGAGAGAGAAAGAGAGAGGGAGTAAGAGAGAAAGAAGAGAACCCGAAGTGCTTTTTTAAAGGCCATAGCACTTGTACACAGATTGGATTAAAGGTCTGAAACCTGAAAGACCGAGAAAATGAGCGAGATGGAGAGAGCTGGCCGGTATAAGAGCGGGAGAAGAACTGCATGCACGTGAGCGTATATGTGTATAGAGACCCGGAGGTTTTCGAGTTCGGGTCTCTGCTTTTAGATGAAGAGGAACGAGACGGTCCAGAAACGAGGGAACGAAAGAGAGAGAGAGAGAGAGAGCGAGAAAAGTATACGGCGTTGGCGGCGAGGGCATACACGTGGAATTGCCCGCTCACGCATACACGCAAACTGAGACGCGATACACAAATGCTACGTACATATACATATATACTAAGAGATGCATGAACGTAAACCAATTCACAAGGATTCGCGGCAGCGCGCCCCAACTCAATTTTATACCTTATACGATGCGCCGGCTAGCTGTATTTGAAACAATACCTTCGCGCACCACCAAACTTTAGCCTGGACGCTCTCAGATCTTATCGCAGATAGATCGCTCTCAGATCTTATCAAAAAGATATGTATACATGTGTGTGAGTGCGTGTATCGTCGGTGATAAACAATCAAATCGAAGGAGGGGGCCGAAATTATTTCGATCGATCTCTACTCTTTTATACATACGAAACTTGCAGCCCGTTATCGTACGAATATTCGGTCAATAATTGTTAAAGTCGATATGCTTCCTTTCATTCGCACGTACATACTCGTGTACGCGATACTGGATTATTATTATTTACCGGAACTTTTCGCTTCAAGATTTATGTGAATGCGAAAAAAATGGGCGAGGGATTTTACAAATATCGAATTTTACATATAATTTTATTCTTTTAACGTTTTCATATCAATTTCACGATGATTATCAATTTTATAAATTACTTTATGTGCGATTTTATTTTGAAAATATTGAATCATTCATTGAATAAATAATTATCGACTTATATAAAATTGATAAATTAATGAAGAATTTTTTTTTGATGGAAGATAAAAAGGCAATAAATCACCGATAAAAATTGTTAAAATATTTCATCGAGTATTTTATGTACAAATTTTATTGATCCAATAAATAAATTCTTAACAAAGCCAAATCCATATATCCCATCGAGTATTAAAAATTGTTACTATAAACTTTCATTAAACCCCACGATATAACGCGTCACGTGATCGAACAACACAACAAATCAATATTCAAAAAATAAACGTCAAGGGTACATTTCGAGCCTAAGTCTTATAAACCTTAACGAACTTTCTGTTCCTTCCTTCTTTTCTACCTCTCCGTCTCGCTCTATCTCTCTTTAACGGCTGTTATCTCAAAAAAAAAAAAGCCAGTATATACACACGTATGTATCACTAAAACAATCACGCGTACGAGATTGTAAGTGAAAAAGAAAAAGAGAGAGAAAGCTGTAATGGCGCATCCTGCGTTTACCATATAAGAGGAGGCGAGCGACAAATCGCTCGTAAAACAGGCCGCGTCTTTCGCGCAAATAAATTGTGACTAGTCAATGAACGTCCACCATAAGCCCGGAGCATCATCCTCGGAATTCAAGAGAGAGAGAGAGAGAGAGAGAGAGAGAGAGTGAGAGAGAGAGAAGAAAAAATAATGGGCACCAAATGCTGCGCGGGCGTCGTTCTCGATGTGTGCCGCAATTGTTCCAAAAAGCCAATCCTACTTCGACCTCTGTATCCGTATGTGTTCGGTCAAATTTGCTTTCTCCATATGTACATGCATACACAAGTACAAGCGAAAAGAAAAATGAAGGAGAATGTCCAAGAAAGAGAAAGAGAGAGAGAGAGAGAGAGAGAGAGAGAGCAATGGGAATAGCCCGGGGCGTGTCAGTGAAAAAGAGATGCAACAGCTCCTCTCGATCGAAAGCGAAAGTCGATTTTGGTTGTGAATCGATGAGTAGCTCGAATCGTCGGTGTGTCTGTTGCAGTGGCCAACGGCAACGTAATCGCCTTTCGAGCACTTATATTCGTACAAATATTCACTAACAACGATGCAACTGCATTTTAACGGCACACTTTGGAGAGAAATGATTAGGAAACTTATGGTTATAGTATACATTGATGGCCTGATTTATCTGTACGGTGATGACTCTAAAGGAATCAATCGGTAAATCTTTGTTAAATAATGTTACTATTTAATACGTTGACTTGAGCAGTTGTTGTCAACGCGTTCTTTTCTAAAGAGATGTAACGTAAAAAATTGTATTGACTAAATCATTTATTTAATAATTTAATAATACAATATAATTTTTATTATGTTTATAAAAATATAAGATAAACATTTTTTTAAAGAAAGCGTGAAAAAAGAATTTAAAAGACAAGGCTTAAGTATCTGTAAAAAATTACTGAAAAATTATATGCAAAAACAAGCAAATGAAATAAAGCGTGTTTGAGAAAAAATAAGTATTAAAAATTAAGTTTAAACATAAAAATAATAAAGTACGATTTGTAAACACAATTATTCATAAAGCGTAAAGATCAAACCAAATCGCTTCGCGAAGCCATTAAATGAAAGCGTAAAACAAGGGAAGTATAAGGAGAGATAATAAAAGAGGTGTTAACAAATACATTTTGTAAAAAGAAACGGAAAAAAAAAGAAAGATTTAGAAAGAAAGAGAGGGAAGGGGTGAAAGTACAAGAGCGAAATTCAACAGGCCGTGAAACGAGAAAAGACACTTAAATAAGAGAGCCTTGAGTTTGCCATTCGAAGCGTTTTGGGGCAGAACACACCTCGCATCTTTCCTAATTAGCTGCGACGACATTTCAGTCCTTCCTCCTTCACACGTCGATGATCCACGGTTGATTGTTAAGCGACGTCGACGACGACAACGTAGTCGACCAAGGGGATATAACATAGGAGGCCTTTTATCGACTCAGCGCCGGCGAAGTGATAATTACCGCCGTGAGAATGTATCCCTTCCGGCGGAATCTCGGCTTCGTGTCAATTTCTTAATTTAATGGCCGTTTTGTAAGCCTTGAAAAGGTGTGCGATAAATTTTTTTTCCTTTTTATTGCATTTGTTTCTTTTTTTGTTTTTGTTCTTTTTTCTTTTAAACGCCCGTGATAAATGGAAACAGATACATACATCGTTATTATCTGAATGTATTAAAAAAATTTACTTTCATTAGCGAAACTTTTAACTTAATATTCGTTTAAAATTTTTTCTTATTAATTAGTCAAGTTTTTTATTCACAAATTTTGAAATAAATAAAACTAGTGCATTAATTAACTATTTTTAAAAATTATAAGTTCAATTATTTATAATTTATTGCTAAGGTACTTTTTTTTTTATAACAATTAAATTATAATGCTAACTTTTTAATAACAAGTATCAATCAAGAAAGATCTAAACGATTTTTATTAGCTTGAATATACTTTTAAATTCAACAAGCAAAATCTATATATTTATTTTACTAATTTTTATCCAGATGATAAAACATTATTTTTATATTTAAATATTGCTAATGAAAGTTAAATCTCTACTAAAAATAATATCATTAACATTTTACTTTACTTCAATAACACGTCAAACAAGTTACGACGTTCTATAACTTCTTATTCGATCATTTTCAATCTTAACTTTCATCATAAACATACCTTATCATTATTCTAAAATGATAATTCTAGGATACGTTGTCGAACGATCTTTACCTCGATCCAAATCAGGTACTGAGTTATATTTAAACATCACTCCATCGCGTACACACCTCGAATCAATAATTTTCACGACAAGATTAAGAAAATTTTCTTAAATATTAATTTTTTTTTTTTATTTATCATATGTTTGAATATTCAGTATCTATACTTATGATTTAATGATCAATTTCGTAAAGATATTTTCATTACGCAATATTTAAAATAGATAATAAGAATTAATTTGTAATAAAACTGATTTATTTATAAATTTTAATTTTAATTAAAATTAATCATTTAAATAACTAACTTATTTAAATTAAACAATAAAATATATTATCTTATAAAAGAAAATTTTTACAAAAGAAAGGAAAATGCTAGCGCTAAAGGATGTAAAGTTACAACGTGATAAATTATATGAAGAAACGGATACAAATATAAAAGCACGAAAGGGATGTAAAATGAAAAGCAAGTTGCGCTTAAGGTGGCAATTATGATCATAGGTGCACCAAAGAAAATTCGACGTGATTTACGCGCCGTACTATTAAATCGAATACTAGTACGCGAATGAATAAATCCGCGTGCGAGCTATCGTAATAAGGTCTTAATCAAGTCTCGCTCGAAATGTTTAACTTCTGCATGAGACTTAAGAATCGAGAGCTGCACGATTAAGATGGTGAGTGAATTGCATTTGTCGCAATTAATTGAAGAAATTACCGTTTGTAAAGTTTGAAGAGATTTAATACTTGATAAAATTTTTTTATCCGTTATAAAAAGAAAAAATTGTATCTGCTTAATAAATAAACACGTTTTAATACGTTAAAATAACTTAAATTTAAATAGTAATTTAAATATTAATTTAATAAGTTAAAATTTTACAAAAAGTATATTTTACGGATATTATTACGCGCAAAAAATTAAAATAAAATACATTGATAAAAAATATAGTTATCCACTGGGAAGCGACATAAATTAATGAAATAAACCACACGTAAAACGTAATCATCCTCAAGAGGAAATAATTCCAATAAAATAAAGAAAGAAAAGCAAACACGCGTATATACATTTCTGCATGAAGAAAAGCAACGTATGGCAATCATCACGGTGGACATTTAAACTCTCCGAAATTTTTTTATTGCATAACATCAATACGAAGATCCCGTCGTGAGTGGCGCGGACAAAAATTTACTCGTTAAAGGCCGCGCGGAGAACGCGCCCACATGTACATTAAATGCGCGTACATACGATTTACACACATAAACGTTGCAGAAAGACAGAGAGACGGGCGAAAGAACGAAGAAAGGAAAGAAAAAAGTAAAATTATACGAAAGAGCGTACGGAATTCCGAGAAAAACGTCTTGCGGGATTATTGATAGCTCTGTATCGTTATAGGAGAAAGACAGAGAGATGGACGGAGAAAGAGAGAGAGAGAGAGAGAGAGAGAGAGAGAGAAAGAAAAAGAGAAAGAAACTGAGAGAAAAGAAGAGTGAAAGAGAGAGAAGAGGAGAATCTAAAGGTCTTCGGCAACTGTAAAAGAGTTTCTCTCTCTCTCTCTCTCTCTCTCTCTCTCTCTATCTTTTGGTCCTCCGGTAGATACACACGCAATCGTATATATACATATGTATATAGTATATACACAAGCGAGCGCGAATTTTTCGAGAGTCGTTGGGCTCCGCCCGGGCCTTTTAACCCACACCGCACTCGTTCGCATAAGTATGCGAGTATACATCCGTACATATGTACACATGTGTATATACGCACGCACACACACACACACACGCGCGCACGCACACACACACACACACACACACACACACACACACACACACACACAGAGAGAGACAAACTTCGGAGTTCGATGCGAGGCGATGCTGAGAAATAGAGAGACAGAGATATGGGACGAATTTTCAATTAGAGTCGATTATGCAGCAACGGTTCGAGGTTAGATTCCGCGAAAGACTACGACGACGTCTGACTTATATATTTATGTGACACACGGACCGAACTAGGAATTCGAAATTTTTCAGCTGGCTTTAGCCTCGGCGTAAGTTTGTAGGTACATATATGTATACGTACATAAAAACTCGCGCAAGTATGTATTCATATACCTTTACTTGCTCGGCGCGCCTCTTTTCTTTATTCGCGCGATTTGATTTGGTTTCCGTACGTTGACGACGCGCGTGCTTGTTTGCAAATTTTTTTTTCGTTTTTTTACATTTTTTCTTTTTCATCTTCGTTTTTTTTTTTTTTTTTTTTTTCTTCACGCAGAAACAAAAATGGACTATTGTTTCTTGAGAAGAATTTGTGAATGATCTTCGGTGTATGGTGAACGAGGCGTGGATGCTAATAAGAACGATGAATGAATTTGTGCGTAGACGAAATTTCGTTAGATTTTTTTCTCTTCTTTTTTTTTTTTTTTTTTTTTCAGTTAATTGTGTGAATCTTTTTTGCTTTCGTACAACAAAAATATTTTAAATGCCGATGTAAATATTTTCGTCGATGCATTGATTGTGTTTTAGAAAAAAAAAGTTATCCGATAAAATATTTGTGTTACCAGATTATCAATTTTGTAAAATTTTTATTAAAAGTTTATATTGAATTTTCATATTTTCTAATTTTTTGCTAATTAAACGATAATTTAATAGCAATACTAATGGACATATCGTATTATAAAATGATAAATTTTTAATTTTTTCATAATAAAACTAAAATATTAGTCTGTAAATTTATTCTGTTTTTTATCTAATACCAGAAATGATAATGTTTTAGATTATACACTATGAAAAGACATATAAAACTTTTTGAACAAAACTGTAAATATATGAATATTTTAAAATTCCATTAATTTCCGTTTTCTTTTATTTCGATTTAATAGGTACTGCGGCACTTTCCGAAGTGAAAAACACGTCAATAAATAAAAATTAATCCGTATAATTTACTCAAATTAATACTAATTTAACTAACTTAATACCGGTTAGAGATGAGTGAAAAATTACGATATTTTCATTCTACACGTCATTAAATATCTAACAGCATATCAAAGCTATCAACGCTAATAAAAACACTCTTACTTTCAATACTTACACCGATTGACGTTGAAAGAAAAAATAAAAAAAATAAAAAAAAACATACACAGATATAGCTTTGAACGGGTCAATCAATAATCCAACAATCCTAAAAGAAATAACCAAACGAACATTAATATACAAAGCTTCCGCGGACCCGTAAAACACACATATACGACGTGTATTTAACACCAACAACAAAACTAGGATAAGCAAAACCAGTCCTATACGCATCCGATAAAACGAGCTCGACTCCCACAACGAAGCGGCGCTAAACCGTATCCCAAGAATAACCCGCTCGCTACGAAATGTCAAGCCCCGAGGACTGACGCTTAGCGTGCAACAAGGCACACGTAACGGCCATGCAAACTCGGCGGGACTTCATTTTAATTAGAAGGAAGCATACACATCGAATTATTTTCTCTCGCTTTTTTCACCCCGTTCATTGTTCTCCTTCTTTTGCGCCGTTTTCTTTCTCCCTTTTTTTTTTTTACCTCGGCTCATCGCGCTTGCGCGAAGCTTGTTGCCGTGTGCAACGCGCGCTCACACGCGCCAAGCGTTATACCCTCTGCATCTCTCTCTCTCTCTCTCACTCTTTCTCTTCTTTCGTTGGGTCCACAAGGAGCCGCCGTGGAATGCGGTCCTGCGGGCGTCGGCGGCGGCGAGCAGGCCCCACGTAAGGGGTTGCGGTCGTGCAGACTGTTTCTCTCTTCTGTCTCGATCTTCCTCGCACAAATTTCTAAGGCGCTCTCTCTCTCTCTCACTCTCTGTTTCTCTCCTTCTTCCTTTCTTTTGGCTTATTTTTCGACCACACTCATGCTGGAAGATCTTTGGTCAAATTCTTTGGTTGGAGATTGGAACCAAAATTTCAGAAGCGTCGACTGATAGCGAAACGTATACTCATTATTGGATTAATAAAAAAGACATTATAATTTCTTTTGAAAATTTAAAATGATGTCTATATTATTTGTATACAATAAAGCATTTAAAAAAACTTTCCTTTTCTTTTTTTTTTTTTTTTTTTTGTTTTTATTTATTGATTAACGCTATTGTACTCCTAATTAAAAACTTGAAATTATAATATAATTAGGTAAAATAAAAACCATTTCTTAACACCGTATTAATTTCAAGCGAAAGCTTTTTAAAAGCAAACAAACAAACGTACATCAGCGTGCATTTATATAAACGAAACAAAAAAAAAAATAAAAATAAAAAGAAAAAAAATACTGACTCACCGTGTAAATAAACATAGTGGAATGGAAATAGGAGACCTTGTAGCGTCACGGCTCCAAATGCGAATATCTAACCCTTCCCCAAGTACCGGTATTCAGCCAAGGAGCGACAAAGAAAGAGGGAGAGAGAGAGAGAGGACGATAAGTTAGAAAGAGAAAAGATTAGACCTCCTTGGAGAGGTCCAGGGAGGTCCTCGAAACGAGCAATGCCTAAAAGAAGAAGAGGGAAGAAGAAACAAAAAGAGAGCAAGAGAGAAAGAGAGAGAGAGAGAGGGAAAGAGCGAAATAAAAAGAAGAGGGCTGTGCCAAGAAGATAGAGAAGGAGAGCAAAGACCCAAAGGGAGGTTCCTTGCAACAACATCAAAGGATATATATATCGCTTTCTTTCTCTCCCTCTCCCTTCCTCTTTCCTTTTTTCACTCTCGTTTTCTCCCTTACTCTCTTACTCTCTTTTCTCTTTTCTCCCTCTTTGCGTATTCGCGCGCTTCTTTTTTTTTTTTTACCCTCGCTCGTTCTTTCGCTCCTTTTTACACTTCTGTTATTCGTCCCCTTCGTCCGTACCAATTTTCGTCACATTCATTAAAATTCTTATTGAAGCGCATTTGACTAAAAGTCGTGCGATTTAACGGCGCAATGACTGTATTATCAGCTTTGAGAAACACCTTTTTTGCGACAATATTTTGCCTGGAATTTGTTTTTTTTTATCGAACGTTTTACAACGCAAAAATGCAAATTATCATTTCTGTTTATTGGACTACATAGTCGTAAATAATTTTTAAAGATTTTACTAAATGTGCATCTTATGAAATTTTATTTAGAAGTGACGATTTCAACGATAGTTTTTAAAATGAACTTTGACAAATTTTCAAGTTGAATTATAAATTATAATTAATTAAAATTATACTATTTTTAATTTTATAATAAAATTAGATCACAGATCATTCGAATAAATTTAACGAAATAATTTTTCAATCTATTTTTTAAAAGATTTTTGGTATTTATAATGTCATAGTAGAATAAAAAAGATTGGTTATTATAACAGTAATAAAAATTATAATACATTAATCTTATAATTTATATCTGAAATCATAACTAGTGGTAATTCAAATCCAAAAGTTTGCCGCAAGACGGTTTTTTTTCTTATTTTTTCAAAAATATTCTCACGCCGCGTGATACGAACGATCATCGCATTTATATGTAGATGGAAGGTATCGGAGAAAGAGAGGAAGAGAGAAAAAAGAAGATAGACGATGCAAAAACGGCATGCAAAGAGCGTCACCCACAAAAGAAAGGCGAGAGCTCGAGGATATAGCGGCGCTTTGGAACTTATATCTGCTATCTCACCAAATCGTTGTTTTCTTTTATGTTGGCTTCTTCTTTTTTTTTTCTCTTTTACTCAGTTTCAGTTGTGCTTTGTTGCTCGAGTGTTTTCTTCTTCTGTATCACGGGCAAGAATGCGCCTAAACGCACGATCTTATACGTCCGATCTGCGATGTTACTTTCTCTCTCTTTCGTTCGTTGATTCTTCAATAGGCTTTACATAAATTTTAATATAAATATATTATTATTAACATTTTTTAATGATTAAGGACCTATTTTAGATTTGTTTATGAGAATTATTTTAAAATTAGCCAAAATAAGCGGTGAAATAAAAAAAATTTTAAAATAATAAAAGCAATTTTTTTTATTTTAGTTAAAATACTATCAAATAATTGATTTAATAATAATATGTAAGAAAATTTTATTCTTATTTTAGTTTACTATCTAGTGACTATATTATAATTAATTTTTTATACTAAAAATTATAAGTTAATTATTTAATATAAAATTTTCAAACGTTTATTAAATAAAATAATCAAGTTCATTTTTATAATATCTGTAATTATCTGTACTTTCTAAAATAATCTTAAATTAAAAATATATCTATGCATATATTTTTTTATATACTTTTGGCTTAAATTCTCACAAACATCAAACTTTCTTCTATTTTCTGCAGAAGTAATTTCATTTTTTCGATTTTATGTAAAAATTGTTCAGTTAATGAAAGATTTGAAACGATTGGACTGTAAGCAGTAAGAGCTAAAACACTGCATTAGTGGGTGGAATTAATTTCTCTTTTGACTCGTTAAATGCATATATCGAGGGCAAATCTACAATTTGTACCGCAGTCGATAATTGCACTTCTTGCCGGCTCGAGCCAATCGATCTTTTCTTAATAAAGGCAATTCCTATGGCCATTCATTCTCGTTTTCTCATTCAGTTTCAGTTTACATCATTCTTTAGCTTATATTTCACCTACATACATTAAAGCTTATCTATCAAAATTTTATTTTTCAAGCTTTATTATATGACTGCATCGTTGTTTTGTACTTTACTGCAAATGCTGATTATAAATGTAGAACAGGAATTTTTATAGTACTCGAATTACGTTGTTTATGAGTCATTTAAAGTGTCATTTTAGCTTTTAAATGTGTAAGCGTTTCCGTAAGAAATTTCATTTTCTCCTTAAGACTATTAAATTAGTCTAAACTCACATTGTTTGTCAATAATATACGTAAATGATTATTAAAAAATTTTCATTAAATTCAAAACTATACTTTGAAATGAACGTTACGTTTAAATTCTCTTAATATAATTTTTTTAAGCAAAATGTTTATTCATTTTTAGAAAAAAGAATTTTTTAAAAAATAGAAAAATAACCAATAGATAAAATAACCAAAAAAATAAAAATAACAAAAGCTTTTTCTCAGTCGACGTGTCAATCAGTTTGCTCTCTACCGGAGTCATCCCTCTTTTCATAACAAAATAAAAACTGAACTACAAAGCTTACGAAAAAATAAAACAAAATTCCAAAAAAAAAAAAAAAAACGTTCGTTGTGTTAAAGGAAAAAGGAGTAGGGGAAGTTCGAACGAATGAATGAAAGTATGATGTAGGAAAGGAACAAAAGCTAGACAAAAGGTGCCGAATTCACGCGCGTCCTTCGGCTCCTCGTCCTCATTATTTGCAAATCCGCAATCCGAGTGGCGTCCGTTCAAGAAAGAAAAAAATTATTTCTAGAGAGAGAAGGAGGAGAAGAATGTGCGAGATAGGAAAGACGCAACGAGGACGAAGCTGCCGGCGAAGGGAGAAAAGAAGAAGATTACGCGCGCTCGAAACTCGAGGCTGCCGAAAAGAGAATGAAAGAGAGGAAGAGGTGGAGGACGGAGAAGAAGATAGAAGGGGATGGAGAAAGACGCAAAATCGCGTGTGAGAGCCTGTGGCAATTCGGATCACGCGGCGCGCCTTTGGACCACCAATGTCTGGACCTCTCTAACTCTCTCGTCCCTTTTTCCTCTCCCTCTCTCTCTTTCTCTCTTACTGTGTTTATTTTTATTTTTCTCTCTCTCTCCTTCTCCTTCTCCTCCCTTTTTTCTCTCTTGTTATCTTTCAAACACTCTCTATTTTATTTTCTCTCCCCTACGCGCTTCTCTCCCACTCTCTCTCTCTCTCTCTCTCCTTACCACTTTTTTATCTTCTTACATCTTAAGGCTCGAGCTCATTCATCGCTTTGCTTCAATTCCGCTTATCTTTAAACTTTCTTCATTTTATCATCTGTAATCACCATTAAACTTTATCTAATTTACCAATATCCCATTACTTATACATGTGTACAATATTATAAAAGCACTCAAAGTAAGGCACTGAGTTATTTAGTTTTTTTTTTAAATTCTCTGAAATAAATTTCATTGATAAATCATTTAATGGTATTTTGAAGTTTGATGTAAAAATTCCACTTACGTAATCTAAACTTTATATTTATTTTTAAAACAACTAAATTATCGAGTATATAATGTATAACGTTAAAGATTTTTTTAAAACTAGCAAGTAATTCAAAACTATTATTCTATTCAAAACTTCGCTTTTTCTTTTATTTAACTCTTACACAAAATACGCCAAAGATTAGATTCTACCCAGAAATGCTTCTCGGGACGTTTGTCACAAAACACTTGTCTTCGCGGATAAAAACATCGAGTTTTCGTCTCGTCTTTAAACAATATGTGTGTGTGTGTGTGTATACGAAATTCCACCCCGCGTATCCCGCATAACTGTGCTCCTTAAAAATCCAAAGCCCAAGGCCGTGAGGTATCCCTCTCTATCTCTCTCTCTCTCTCTCTCTCTCAAAAAAAAGAAGAAAAAATCTCACGAAAGGAGCCGTGTATTTGTAGGTGCGCATCCTTACGCTCTGTCTCTCTCTCTGTCTCTATCTCGCTTTCTCGCTTCTCTCTTTCGTCCCCATACACAGCGCCAGGGCGCTGTTTCTTCACACGAACATTCCCGCGCGCGGCGCCCCGAGGACGCCTCTTTCCCGCTTCTTTTTCGTTGAATACTCTTTTGGCCCTTATTCGGAGCCCTTTCTTTTTCTAATTCACGGCGCGCATGTGTGATATACGAGCTACTAAACCGCCCCGACTAAAGCGCGTATTCTTTTTCGCGCCGATTTCGTTGACTCGTATACCGAAGCTGCTGTGAGACGCGAAAGTTGTCGAAAGAAAAAAAAACAATTGCCGTATGTTTCGGAAGGATCCAATGGTGCCTTTTTGAAGGATGCACAACTGCGTATGTGTGTTTATAAAATGCTGTTTTCTTTTTTTTTTTTTTTGTTTTTTTTTTTTTTTTGTTAATTTATAAAAATATTGATGATGAATTTTAAGTAGTCAAATAGTTTTTAAATATAAAATAAAAAGAAATATTTATTCGTATTTAAAATTATAATATACATATAAATTACAAATTTTTATAAATGTTTAATTAAGCCTACTAATACAATTTCAACTAGCTTATTATTGATATAAAAAGTCAATAATTAATTATAAAGAATATCGAATATCATAACAAATATCTTAAATTTAAATCTTGATTAATTTATTAATAATCAAGTTAAAAATGTTAAATGAAAAAAATTATTATTAATTATTAATTTAAACATTATTATTTGAATGCAAGATTTATATGTTTATTATACTTTATTTCATGTTTATGTTTATTTCTACCATAAAATCGGAAAATCCAACTATATAATATACTCACTTGTTGTAATTATCTCCTAAACTAATCAAATATTCAATAATTATGTGGTAAAATACTTTAGACTATATTTATGTTATTATAACGTAAATCATTATTATAACAGCAACGTAAAATTTTAAGAAAAATAAAACTAAGAATATTTTAATTCCTTATGTTTGATTTTTATTATTATGCGAGTTATAATTTAAGTAGATGAAGTAAAGTTTAGTCGGACGAGTTGTAATTTAAACATTCAATCTACTTATGAATAAAATTTAGATCACGTAACAATTAATTTACAACATTATGGCAGCAATGTTGAAAATTATTTATTAAAGTTAATTCTAACTATTTTGATCTGTTAAGAAATAATTGTTAATTCAATTATTTAAGATATAAATTAATGTAATTATTTAGGATGTAAATTTTTAAAATTATTTATTATAAAAAAAGTTGTTACTAATAAAAGTTTCAATAATGTAATTTAATGAAGCATTTAAATTAAATAAAAAAAATAACCTTTTTTATCCAACAATACAAGTGTAAGTAGTTCCCATCGTTAAAGAGTCTTCTCGCTGACTTTATAACTTGCGAACATCCTGGACTAACTGTGACAGACAAGCTCATATTCCTCTCAACATCAAGCTGACCGCTAAACATTTCAACAACCCTGCAGAAACAAGAAAAATACGGTCTAAAAACTAATCGCAGTCTCCATTAAGTTATCCCCTCACTAGCACACATGCAAGCTTGCATCGACCTCGTCGCGCAACCGAAAAAAAGGGAGACGAACGGCACGAAGAAAAAAAATAAATAGAGAACGCATACATATATATACATATATATCCAGAGAAAGCGGAAATGACAATGTAGAGAATAAGAGAGAGAGAGAGAGAGGACTAAAATGCAAGTGAGTAAGCGTCCGAAATAAGCGTCGGTGAGAAGGAGTAGGAGGAAGAGAAAGAGGCGAACGACTGCTTAATCCCGTCGCGGCGAAGATCGCGAGGAAGGACGTATGATGACGACGACGACGACGACTACGACGAGAACTGGTACGTATATAAGCTGTTAAGAGAGAAGAAGAGACAAAGAGAGAGAGAGAGAGAGAGAGAGAGAGAGAAAGGGAGGGAAAGAAGAAGAGAGGAGAAGAGGGAACGATTTGTTTAAGGCTTATGAAACGGGCGCATGTGTGTCCGGAGAGGCGGCGGGATCTACAAGGCTTAATGGGACAATGGAGACCTTCGCGCCAAGAGTCGGACGGCGAGTCAATGAATCTGTTGGCCTTTTCCCATGGACTCGTATCGCGCGAGACTCACGAACACCCCGGAGACACACGAGACAATGTCAAAATGATAGCGATAAACGAGGAAGAAATTTTTGAATGAATGAACGGCTTTGCCCACTAACGCGTATATAACGTTGTAACGTTTTTTTTTTCTTTTAAATTACGCGAATCCTTTAAATTCGTAATTATTATTTATTTATTTATTTTTTTTTTTTTGGTAATTGATTGATAATAATTTTATTAAAAAAGTGAGAGTATATTTATTTAATGATTAATAATTCGATATCAATTAATTTTCAATTTTACTTTTGAAAATTTTAGATTTTATCGTAATTACTTGTACAATTATACAAAAATCTTCGTTAAATTAACTTTTTTATTCCACATTATAATACTTTAAATTTATGCAACGATTGAAAATATAAATCAAAGGCCAATTTAACGTCAAATACAAAAAAATATTATTTGTCGTCAACTTTTCGTCGGAAGATTTTGACCTATAATCATTCGTAGGAGATCAACGCATCAGTAAACGGTATTATGTAATTAATTAGGAGAAGAGTATGCGAAAGGCGGCATAGAGTTAAATTTTATTACAACTTCGCAACGACGAAACGGACTAATAAATAGAATGAAAGAGCGCCCGAAGACTCTCAAGAGAGTCAGAGAAGAATTCCGAGAGAATGGGCTAAAGTAAAAGAGGTATACAGAAAAGTGGAGAGGGGTGGGAGGAGACCATCGAGAATTGCGTAGAATGAGGAGAGACGCGTCTTTATCTACTTTTATGCTCGCGCGCGCGCGCGCGCGCGCGCGCGCGCGGCGTTATATGTGCCGCGCGAGCTTTTGATGGAAGGGGAGGTACCCGCACCGAGCAATGAGTCATTTCACATTTTTGTCGCGCGAATTATTCATCGGCTGCTTTTTTATAACGATCTCGTACTCCGCCCCGTACACACATCGTACATGTATATATATGTACGCTTTACCAAGAGCCGTTCGTTTCCATTAAGTCGTCGTACGCGAGTAAATAAAAACAGCGAGAGAAAAGGAATAATATAATAGAGGTATGCATATATAAGAGAGCAGTTGCACGATGTAATTCTTAAATGCTACCGATGTGATGTTTTTAAACTATCTGGATGATGACTGTCGTAAGAGATATTATTTTCGAGTCTCTCATGTGGACACCTAATTTATATAAAATTCACACCTTTCTCGAGACAATTTTTTACTTTCTATTTTGTACTGAATGATTTGCCTCTGTTAATGGCCTTCTTTTATTAAACATTGAATTATTAATTGACCTGCAATTAAATCTACCGACATCGTTAAATATATCTAATAAAATTAAATAAAACAAATTAAAATTAAACTTTCATCTTTACTTTAAATAAAAAATTAAATTTTTTTATAGTATCTCTTTTTATACAAAAGCACTACAGTAAAATATACATATCTTCAAATAGTTATGTAAATTTTAAATGCCTGTCGTTACGTTATTAATTTAAACTAATTGTAGTGTAAGATAATACAGCTTTTACACCTTCTAAAAGTCGAAATCAGTTGTAATGCATTGAATGCCTTACATTTACATATATCATTTGGTTTGCGAAGAAACGATTTACGAACACGATGATTATGCATAGTACTTACAATTTTAAAATCCTCTTGTAACCCGTGCCACGAAACAATTTATGTACTCGTTGCACTTGTAATTACTTAATTGGCGCATGTATCAAGTGTAATTTTCTCTTCCTAAGTGCGTGAAAATCATAGAGTCGTTCGTAGCACGAATGAAAATTAAATCACCGACAATACAAATCAAAATACAAAGATTTATTTTAAATATGTCGTTTAGACTTATTATTTAATGTTTTTATTAATGTCATTGTAAATTTTCTAGATTTAATCATAATATTAAGATAAATAAATCAATAAATAATTTTACCTAAAATATATTGTTGAACGAAACGTATTTTATTTTTTCAAATAACTTTCAACTCGTGAAAATTTAAAGAACAATCTAATTGATACATACTGCAAGCTTCCATTTACTTCTTAATCATACATATACCTCACATACTAAACAGCTTTTAAAATGTATTTCATCGTTAATTATATAGAAAAAAAAAAATTACTTTAAAAAGTAATTTTAAAAATTTACACACTTAATAATTCAATACAATAATAAAATAATGAATATCCAAAAAAGAAAAAAAAAAAAAAAAACATATTTTACAAACCTATCTTACATATAATTCCCGCAAAAATTTCGGCTATTCGAAATACGCAGTTAACGCAACAAAAACTCATGCTCCAAAGCTAATAATCATGAGTTCGCAGCTTACCTAGGAATTCGCTTTAACGATAATCGCAAAGTTTCGCCACGAGCACGTAGCGCACAAATGGCCTTCACTCTCTCTTTCGTCGGCGCGACGAGCGCGAAATTTGGTCTCTGAGGCCCTTTAGCCCAATCTCCTTTCTTTCTCTCTCTCTCTCTCTCTCTCTCTCTCTCTCTCTTATTCTATCCCAAGACCTCCTACGCGTTAGGTCTCAACGGAATGCGGTGGAGAGGTGAGCGCGCGCGCGCGTATACACCCCGGCGAGACAAAGAATCGCCGCTGCCCGAGGAGAGAAGCTACGTTACGCTTCTTTGCGAAGGAAGGGCTTTGAAGGAGCGAGAAAGAACAGCGGATAGAGGATTACTCTTCGTTTTCTTCTTCGTCCTTATTCTCCTTCGTCTTATGCTTCTTGGCTGCATCGCCTTCGAGCTTCCTTTTCGATTTCGTCTTTTTTGGGGGAGGCGGGTGATGGTGATTAAAAAAATGACGGGTGTCAATTATTATTGCGAGGAAACAATGAAAAAGAGAAGGAGAGAGAGAGAGAGAGGCGGAGGGGAATCAAAGCGTTGTAATTTTGTTAGTACTTAAACGCATCCGCATTGTCATGCTCTGATGAATTGAAGAATTTGCGGTACTTCTCTCTCTCTCTCTCTCTCTCTCTCTCTCTCTCTCTCTTTCCTTGCTCTGAATTATTTTAATTGAACGTAAAGTTTAATCGAGTTTAATTAGAAAATTAATGTCTTAACACAGCAAGACGTGAATAGCACAATATTTTCTTACCAATTTTAACATTCAAAACTTCACGAAAAACACTTTTACATTGGCATTAACATTTTATTAATATTTATATAAAATTTTTAAATAAAGTTTTGTAATTTCTAATCCATTGTAAAAACCTAAAACTAATTAAGCAAATGATCCTCGAAAAACTCGCAATACGAGTTTTCAAAAAATTAATTTTAAGAAAAATGCGTTTAAAATTTGACATGTAAATTACGAAGAACACCGTCAGCATTAATTTTATACCTCTTCTTCTCTTTCACAATTTTCGAACATCTATACTCGAAACTTTCATTTTATGCACTTATCTTCCAGCCTTTAAAGAAAAGCAACGAAATAAAAATCTTGCACATTTTTTTTTGTTTTGTCGAAATTACATTCCTCTTGAAAAAAAAGTATTTCGCGCGTACTTGTATATTTTATGGCTTATGAGACAACAGCAATGTATATAATCAATAAATAAGTAAAATAAATGAATAATATTAATCTGATTCATTATCGAATTTTTTTATCTCTTATACACTTAGAAACGAAACAAAATAAAAATTCGACCGTTAATTCGTAGATTTTTATTTTTCTTTTTAAAGAAAATACTCTCGACGCTTTACGAAATCTTCTGAAATATGTGTATCGTAATCACGTAGTTTAATATCGCCGAAGGCCGTGTGTCTTACACCAATAGTAAGAATTCGTCTTTTTTCTTATTTTTTAAAGCTCGGTATCCTGATAAAGAAGCTAAACAACAGTCGACCCTCGATTTCGCTTACCTCTTCGTCATCTGTAACAGTCGCAACCCCGTCTTTCTACAAATATGTGCTCTCGTTTTGCTCGTTCGGTTTTACTTATTATATTTTATTTATTTTTTTTTTTTTTTTTTTTTTTTTTTTTAATTGAAAATTTATCAAATTTTCATTACTTTTGATTATTCGCATACATATATGAATTACATGCAACCAAACGATACATAAATTTTTAAACGAATATTTGAAAAAAAAAAATAAGGATTTGATAAATTAGCCGTAACGCCATATATACATTATTTAAACATTGTAAAACGACACAGAAAAGAACAAAAAGCACGTGAATAAGAACGAAAAAAAGTCGAGCGTTAATACACCATCGTCGCTTTGTCGGTATATACGCGCGAGGAGGAAGGAGCTTTGGCCATTATTCGATCGGTCATCAAGCGGACGATGCTTATGCACCACCTCAAATATTGGCCGTCCACTCGTGCGCGCACGCGTGATATGCCCAAGAATGCGAATGTACTTGGAAATATTGAAAGACGAGAAAGACAAGTGCAGTTTACCTCAAATATAGTGAGCACTTTCGAAATTTTTGATATTCGTGGGAATACTTAAACTCTTCGTTTATTTTATTTATTTCTTTTTCGTTTCGTTTATTTTTTATTTTATTTTTTTTTTTTTTTTTTTTTTTTTTTTTTTTGCTGAAAATGCAACGGTTACGCTAATGAGCACGTTATTAAAATTAAAAAAAAATTGGTTAAACGCTTTCAAATTACTTTTTGAATCTTTATTATTTTTTTTTTTTTTTTTTTTTTTTTACTTTCTTATTTATTCCACTTACAAAAAAAATAGTATTGTAATTATTTATAAAAATTACTTTAAAATACAAAATTATATTTCATCCAATTATTTGCAAAAATCCACGACAAAAGAAATAAAATAAAAATTTTAAGGAATCCGTGTTACTATTAATCTATGCAGCAGCTACCTCAAGACTCTTCAATGCGTATGTTAATAAAGTTGCATGTTTATTAAAGAATCCCAGCCAATCACTCAAAAGTGCTAATTCGATCCTCGAATAGCATTGGTTGAATCTCGCGCAAGATTAAAAACGCCTCTTGTTTTCGAAAACGTCCAAGGATAAGAAAAGCTCGATGCACCTACATGATTTTACACCCGACAGTCGCTCAAAATTTCCTCCTCGGCAATTCTCCTCTCATGTATAGGTACAGGCCTTTAAACAAAAAAGGAAAAAAAAAAAAAAGTCCGCTTGTGTTCCCTGCCTTCGAGACCTTTCTCACCCGATGACTCTCCTCGGTAACCTCTTCTCCTTCTCTCATTTACTCTCTCTTTCTCTCTTTTTTTTTTCTCCCTCGACTCAAAATCAAAAAAGCCTTCGACAGAAAGCTGCCGCGCGTTATTTATTGCTTATATACCTTTACTGTACCGAGGAGGCTTCGATATTTATTATATACGCCCGTTGCGACTCTGTTTCGCTTTCGCATGTGCGCGCGCGCGCGCGCGTGTGTGTGTGTGTGTGTGTGTGTGTGTGTGTGTGTGTGTGTGTGTGTGCGTGCGTGTGTGTATGTGTGTGTATTACTCGGGTGTATTATAATTATATACGCATTTTCAAGTGGAGGCGAAGAAAGGCGAACTTCGTGCTGAATTAAATCTTCGGATTAAAAATGATGATACTTGGAATGCTTTTGGATATTAAAATACAAGGGGGAAGGAAGAAACGGTTTTTAACTAATATACACTTAGTTAATTACTCATAGATGTATTGGATTGTTTTTAATTTTTCTTTGAAACTTTCGATAATAATATGTTGCTTTAAATTTAAGCCATAATGCTATTATCGCATTTAACAAAACAATGGTGTTTCATAAAAAAAATGATTCATTCAATGTTTGAATAATGTAAAAAAAAATATACGTATCATATTGTGATACGTAATTAATATTAAACACGAAATTTATTCTTTCTTTAAAATAAACTGATTTGTGATTCTTATAACTTTAACTTTTCTATAAACAATAAAAGACAAGATTCTTTTTTAAATTTATCTTTTAAAGAAAAAATTTATTTTTATATTCCTGACACTATGTTAATGCATACACATTATTAAATATCATTACAGCACTTATTTGATAACGTAATTAATAAATTATCCATTATTTAGCAGTATTATTAAATTATTGATTTGATTAAACTTGCGTAACATTGTAAAAGTTACTATAATACAATTAGATTAAAAAATTTTAAGTCTTGCAGAGTAAACAAAAAAATTCTCGTAAAGAATAAAAAAAACAAATAGAATAATGAATAACAGCTGTTTTTCTATACTAATAAATCCACAACGAATGTCGCAGATTGCTAAAGTTCACACGAGAATAAGCGAAAGAACCCATAAATAAAAAAAAAAAAAAAAAAAAAAAAAAAAAAAGGAATGCCTATCCAAAAGGCCTTTTGGCGTTCTCGTTAAAGGTACAACGTTACGATAAGCCAAAACATGCAGTTCTTTATTAAAGGGATTCCTCCTGCTTTATAGACCCGTGCGAAAAAGAATTTTATCTCGCTTCTTGCCTTTTAAATATAACGTGCTTTCCTTTATATTTTAATGGCAATTATATACTTGATAGTTTTTTGTAATACAATTTAATTTTCACTTTAGATTTGACGTTAAGTTGATTCGTTATTAAAGCGATGAATAAATTTAAGGCAATGTTACTTTATCGATATTTTTTGTCATTTTTTAAAAGGTGACATAATTTTTGTCAATAAATAATTTTTTTTTAACTTTTTAACGTTATCTTTTTTTATCCTTGGATACATTATTTATTTCTATGATTATCAATTCTAAGAATTTCAAAGAAAATGCGACAAAGATTATATCGCCGAAAATCTCCATTTTCGATTTCAAGTTTATCCATTAAATTAGATTACAAGACATTTGCAGTAGTCGAACATTAAGACATGCAGTTATACGCGCTCGCATATCCTGCCCGATCAAACATGTGTCCAGACTGACAGTCATAAAAATGTCCCCCTCGTTTCCTTCTCCTCTTCTCACCCTTTCGTACACTTCTTGTAATACTAATGTACACACATAACCGTCCGTATTATTCACCGTATGTAAGCATGTAAGTGTACGACGGCGATTTCCGCAAGACGGGCATCACGTGCTCTCTCCTTCTTCGTATCCTTAAACGAGACTGCATTAGCACTTCGCTATATTTCTCTCTTTCTCTTTCTCGCGGAGCTCTAAAACTTATTCCCGGCGATCTCTCTCGTAACTCCGACACTAATTAAGGAAACGCATTACAAAAAGCCTCCCTTGCTCTCTACTTACATATATATATATTCTTCGAGCTATTTTTAGACCAAGCGACCGTAACAACTTCAAAGAATGCATCCATTCTCGAATCATTCATTCGGACTTAACTTTTAGATATACGTATACGTTTTTAGATAGCAGTATGAGCTTCGAATCGAGTAACATATGCGTATGAAAAAATCTTGTGCAAGGATACGCTATTGTAATATACCGAGGATTAGCTGCTTTGTTTTTGCTAATACTTGTTTCAATTGTGATCCCAATAAAAAATCTAAGAGATTCATATAATCATTTATAATATTATTATTACTATTGTGAATAAGGTTTATTTTCTTATGACATTATTGTATAATTTAAAATTATAAAAAATTATTTCAGAAGCAAAATAATAAATTCGATTGATAAAGCTAATTTTCAATGACGTTTGTTTTTTCAGCACGAAACTATATAGGTATAGTTCAAAATAGATCGTCAAAAGTTTATCATCCAAGCAGTCATTAAGAAATCGCATACTCGCCAATAAGAGGAAGCGAGCAAAGAAATAAAAAAGAAAAATAAAGAAAAAAAAAGATGTAAAAGACACTCTAAACAAATCAAAGCCAAAGAAGCTACAAAGGTATTCTTGAAAAACGATCTCCCATTACTGTGATGTTATGAAAGGAACGGCAAAGATTACGCCGTGAGAAATAAAGAAAGACGGAAAGAGAGAGAGAGAGAGAGAATCGAACGAAAGCAAAACGCTCTTTGTATAAAAGTAAAAGCGTAAACGTGATAGTATGCGTGCGGGTTTTTTTCGTCCACGCGAACGAAACTGAAAAATCGAAAAAGCGCTCGTTCCTCGAAAAGAGGCGCCGTGTCGAGAGGTCGAAAAAATAGAGAGAGAGAGAGAGAGAGAGAGAGAGAGTGAGAGAGAATTTGGTCGTAACGTGACCAAAGAGAAATAGAGAAACCGAGCAGGTATTTATTGCCTGTCTTTTCGTTTTCACAATGGGAATGATTTCACAGATTTTCGTCTATACTTGACTTGTCTCTCATTCTCTCGCGTTCCACTTGTTTTTCTCTGTCTTTCGTTTGCTCTTTTATTCCTTTACGTATTCTCTTTCGAGCGATTTTTTCCCTCGGCTTTTCAAAGTGTCTTCGCGCTATTTTGAATTTAAAATACACGAGAGACTTATTAAGAGAACGTTTAATCTATACGGTTCTTGTATTTATTGAGAATAAAAATGTCGGTATAGTTTACTATTTGAAAGGAGAAAATTATCTAAGCGGTAACTTGAATGATATTTTCCAAAAAATATTTTGATATTGAAAATTCAACGTTCAACAAATCTTATAAACTGTCTACAGTTTACTTAGAATTACTGTTAATTTGAAAAATTTCAAAAATTTGGTTGCAAACATTTTGACTGAACCAAACTTGATGAAATTTTACAACCTCATGTGCTTGAATCATAAACAAACAACAGTTATACAAAAGAATTTTCATTTCATCATTAACCTACGTTTTCCTCAAACTTTTCAGCAGCTTTTTCTTCTATTTTTTTTTTTAAATTCCTGCCGCTGTATCCGAGTCTCCTTAAAAACTACACACACTCACATACATATGTATACGGGGACCGAGGAACGCACGTGTAATACCCAGGAGAGAATACCAGGGGCTCTTTCTCTCTCTCTCTTTCTCATTCTTTGCCGCGGTTAGAAACGTCGGTTCAAGAGCACGCGGCAAAGCCGTGAGGATTTTTAAAGCGCCTCTTTCCGAGAAGAGAAGGCCGTTTAACGCGCCTTTAACATTTAAAATCTATACCTTTGCTCTTTTGTTGCCTTGTAGCCGTCGCTCTCTTCTCTCTCTCTCTCTCTCTCTCTCTTTCGATCGCACGCACCTATATGCATAAGGAGTCGATTATGGCTTTCTGTGGCCTCCTTTTGTTCTTTTACTTCTTTCTGGCGTTATTTTATCGTCCGGTGTCATTAGGAGGAGAGAGCGATCCTCACCTCGTTCGTTTCGTAATAATTGCAATGATTGAATTATAGCACGAGATATCTGATTGTTGATGTACTCGTTTTGCGAAGCAAAGGATTAATTGTTTATAATTGTTTTAATAAATTTACGATTATATGACCGAAACATTCATAATAATCATTTGATTAATATAATTTCATTTTTCTGCAATTTTTTATCATTTTGAAATTGAAGTTACATAAAATACTTATGTAACATAAGATTTAAGATATTAAAAATGGTACTTTATAAGTTTCTCTGAACGGATTGTAAAAACGATCATCTTACATTTTACAATCGAATATTATCAATCTTCAAAATAATATTACAATAATAAAAATAATACATATCATAAAATAATAAAATTTGTAACAAATTTTTATCAAGCAAAAAATTAATTCTTTTGCGACAAAAAAAATTTACGTAAAATATTCACGATATTTAAATAGAATTACAGTATTTAATAACAAAACTAATAAAATTATGAAACAACAAATGTATACATTTTTCGTTTCTCTCCTTTTTTTTTTTTTTTTTTTTTTTTTTTATTGCATTTCACATTAATCGGAAATTTTAAAGGCCAGCCTGGAAACATTCATAAATAAATTTTAAAGCAAATGAAATTTTATTACGCAGTTGTACTTTATTATCGTACACATTTACGCAGGTAAGTAAAAAAAAAAAATAACAGCTCTTAATATTTTTAACGGTGTCGATATTTTTTAAAGATTAAAACTTTTAGTTATACGCTGTTCTTAAAATTCTTCATAAATAAAATGGTTAACGTCAAATCGTTCATTAAATACAACTAGTTATTAAAAATTAAGCTTTTCAATCAATTATTGCCTTATTTTACAGTCTTATATTTTAATTAAAAAAAGAAGAAAAATTCAGCAAGTCAAAGTTTCAGTTCAAACGCTCAAGCATTTGTCCAAAGTTATCTCGGTAAATAGGACATGCGAAAGATTGCGGTAAAAGGCAAACCGTTTCGCTTTCTCCCGTATTCGCCGTGTCGGTGTTCACTTCCCGCAATGAAATATTTGACGCACTCCCATTTATTCGTCTCAACTAATGGTTGAGCTTTTCTCTTCTTCTTTCTCTCTTTATCTCTCGCTCGCGCGCGCGATTCGCGTAATTGTTAAAACTCGGAGAGCAATGACGATCGCTCATCGTTGATGACGAGCGCATGAGCGTGCAAAATACGAGTATAACGTACGGCAGGTTTTCAACGTACACGTACATACATTCGTAAGCGATGTCGAGCTTCCTTCTCGAGGACAACTTGTTGTTATACACTTTCTTTTTTTTTTTCTCGATCGATACAATTGAGCGAACGCTCGTGATAAGATGTCACGAATTGTAAATTTAAAATAACGCGTTGGATATCATTTTTTTATTTTCTCTTTTTTCAGTGAATAATTGTGATCGTTATGAATTTCTGTCGAGTGTCGAAAAAGTTGCGCACAAAGAAAGAATATTAATTCGCGTTACCAGCATATATTTGATAATTTTAACATAATTGAGTCAATGATGTCGAAACGAACTTATGACAAAAACATATTCTCTCTCTCTCACTCTCTCCGATGAAATTTTTATACCGTAAAATGTTTTATTAACGAAAAGCGAAGATTGAAAACTTAAAATTAACTATATGCGCGATCGTAAACATCGTATAAAAACACATACTTTTTTAAAAACGTCGCCGAGCCGAGCTTGAAAAATTTTCCCACGACGGTCCCACACCCCGGATCTATAAATTCCACACCCTCGATGTTTCTCAGCTCCTCGGAAGCCTGTACACATCAACGACAACGGCGTCGCTTTTAACACGGCGCGCTTATGGCCTCCTTCGCAAATTCATCGCAAATCCCCGCGGCACATCTTTCCGTATAGCAAACGTGTATTCGTACGCTTATGCTATCGCACATGCATGTGTGTGTGTGTGTGTGTGTGTGTGTGTGTGTGTGTGTGTGTGTGTGTGTGTGTGTATGTGTACACGCGCACCGAGAGCAACGCGAGAATAAAGAAGAAGAGAAGGATGAAGAAGGAGAGAAGGCAAAGCGCGCAGCAGCCTATATGTATATAAGAAGCGCGCAGGGAGGGAAGAGACGGCGCGTGAAAACTATCTCTCTCGCTCTTTCTCTCTCTCTCTGAGGTCTGTCGCAGACAGACGAAGATGGAAGGGGGGGGGGGACGGTTCATTCATGAACGGGCCGACACGAGGCGTCAATGGATGCGCCTTGAGAATCGCCCGCTCG
This sequence comes from Chalcis sispes, assembly GCA_949987625.1. Taxonomy (NCBI): domain Eukaryota; kingdom Metazoa; phylum Arthropoda; class Insecta; order Hymenoptera; family Chalcididae; genus Chalcis; species Chalcis sispes. Next base: position 62,014,466 of record OX465094.1, read on the forward strand.
AGACGACGGTATTTCTCCCTCTCCGCCCCCGCTCTTTATCTCCCTCTTTTTCTCCTTTCTGTCTGTCTCTCTCTCTCTCTCTCTCTCTCTCTCTTTCTTTCTCTTTCTCAAAGTCTCTCGCCTCCGTCGCTTACTGGCGCTAGTCTATATGCACTCGGCCTGTGCACTTCTCTCTTTCTCTCTCTCTTTCTCTCTCCCGCTCGCTCGCTCGCAGACTTTCTCCGCAGACAAGAATGAAACGAGAGGGAGATAGAGAAGGAGAGTCCGGGAATTCCGATCCGCGGCTAGTGTAGCGGGTACCTGCGCCTTTTTTCCTTCCTTCTTCTTTTTCTCCGTCGTTCTTTCTTTCTCTCTTCTTCTTCTTCGTCTTCTTCTTCTTCTGCTACATCGTCTCGTTCGTCGTCTGCGCCTGCTTCTTGTATGCAAGCGGTACGCGTATATATACGTAGTTCTCACTGTTTGCCGATTTTCTTCTTTCTCTCCCTCGGTGCAAGTTGCATGCTGCCGCTCGCTGTTGCTGTTGCTGCTGTTTCTGCTGCCGCTGCTGTTAATGTTGAGTGCGGTCCTTCTCGGAACTTCTCGTGCGAAGAGATTCCTCGCTCTTTGTTTGGCTATGCGTTTTGCTTATGATTATTATTATTATTATTATTATTATTATTATTGTCTTTTTTTGTAATTTTTTTATCTTTCTCTTACGCTGATTTTTTGGGTCTTTGAAACGTTAAATTTGATGTTAATTTTATTCCAATAAATTGATTCGCTGATTAATGTTTGCTTAATGAATTATTTCTCAAATTTTGACAATGTTTTTCATCAAATTTATAGTTTATAATGAATATAGTGAATTACAATTTTTTAACTTTTCAAAATAATCATTATTTTAGAACCAACTTCAGTTTTTACTACAAAATATTTAAAAAATTTAAGATTTAAAATATGAGATTTGACAATCAGTGTTTTGTAAGTCATATTAGATATCAAATACATTATGTAACGTGAATATTTTTTTCTAGGCCTTTATTTTTTTAGGAACGCCATCCATTTGAATATTATGCTTACGTTACAGATAAAATAAGTGAAATATTTTTTCGTAAATTAGGAATTTGGTACACGCTTATACAATGTACATATTTACATAGTTTTTACAGCTATGTTAAAGTTGAAATTTGATAAAAATTGTATTAAAAATTTTTAATTTTAAAACATGATTTAATTTTAAATTATTTGTATTATTGATTAAAATATAAATATTTTTAAAGGGAATTAAATTAGTTTTAAAATCAAAGCTAAAAACACAGTGATCGGTAGGTACTTAATAAACCTATTTACTATAGATTTATAATGTAATAATAACATTTATCAAAAAAATTTTCATGATAAATTAATATTTTAAAAAACATGATTGCCTAATAAAAGTATTGAAAAATTTGAATACTCGTAAATGGAGTCACATTATTACCATCAATTATTAGTTCGATAAAGTTTATCGATAAGTATTATAATAACATCAATAAGCATCTAATTTTCTATTCAAAATTCTAAATTACCACTTTAATGATCGCACATTTATATACTATAGTACGTAGTATATGGTCACAGCCCATAGAAATGTAACCAAATCTACGCTTAATCGTGCGTAAAAATCCAAAATCCTGGTAGTTTTGAGAATCTCAACGTTACATAGAATTTATCCAACAATGTGGAAAACGTAAAACACACTGTAACGGTAAAGGAGAGAAAAAGAGCAAACAAGACCGCAGCAGTCGGAGAAAATTTCAAAGAAAACGGATTTTCCGCCTCCCGGAGACAGGAGAACGGAAACAAGACGCGCGCTCGAAGAAAAAGCCTTGGATTTTTTCAGCTTCACGGGATTTCTTCTTTAAAGTTAAATCCGACAATGGAAGCGCTTAATGTTCCGCACATTTTTCGCGGGATTTTACAAGAATATTTATCTATGTATACAAATATAATGTATACTCGAACGCTTGAGCTTACGAGGGTTGTTAATTAATCTTGCTTAATAATCTTGCTTTTCTTAGAGTTGTTTGCGTATGTTTAGAGATCTTTAATACAAATGTAAATGTTTAAAACATCTGTAAGTGGAGATAAAAATTGTTACGTTCGTCAATTTATTTCCATGAGCTAATCTTTAAAGCTTACGTGTAAGATTATGTATACGTTGACGGATAAAGAGAATTTAGAGTATAAAAAATTTCAATTATTCGTTTGTTTATTATTTTTACTCAAGTAATCAATAATTAAATCGTTACAATGCAATGCAAATTAAAATACAACGATAGCTTTTGGTTTATGGTCAAATTTTAACGTAATTTGAACATTTTTCATAAGATGGTTGTATAAAATTTATTTTTCATAAAAAATGTCAAATGTAAGTAAAAAACATGATATATAAAAGTTGCTGCACTATGCATTAGAGTATAAATGTTAAATTAGAAATAGAGTAAAAGACTTGTTAGATATTCGTGCAGGGTATGTAATATCTTACGGAATTCTTCTCTGCGTGTAACTTATCACACCAACTGAAGACTTAATTCTGTTAATATATAAATGTTTTAATAGTATCTATATTGTTTGAAAAAAAATATTGATTAACGTTATTTATAAATTATACACATAAATTATGTGCATAGAATATTATTAAAAAATAATCTAATATTACTTCTACCTTGACATGCGGAACAAATCTTTTTCGCACATTTATTTTTTTCAAAGAATATAAAAATACATAAATATCTCCACTTGACACAACAACGATGCATATAAAATTTAACAGCAGTCGTTTATAAATTTTCTAAACTCGGCGAAATTGTTTTTTTTTTCTTTTTTTTTTTTTCACAATCAACGCAAGGTTTATCATACAAACATAAAACCATTCCAATCGTTATCAACAGCCGACCTTTGGATAGTATAAGTTCTGCAAAATAATTGCTAGATTTTTCTACGAAACGACGACTACGACTGCAAAAATTCCCGTATACGTTGTCGGCGTCGGCGTATCGCGCCTCGACGCCGACTGCGATATACACATCCTTGGTCAAAACAAACTTTTGCACTGTATTACGACACACATCCGGCGAGTCAGTTTTCGCGCTCGATGTGTCGCCCCGTTGGATCTTAGCACTCGCTTTTTAAAGCCGCCGCTTACGAATGAGAAATGCTTCTCTTTATGTAAGTGGAACTTCAATGATTGTCGACGGTGTTTATGTTTAGTGCGAATGTGAATTGTATTGACCAGTGATTGATAATATCTTAAAGAAACCGCTATCTAATAAAAGAATTGTTCAAATTAAAAACGAATCTTTGAGACTTGACATTATTTGTAAGTAATAATTTAATTTTCAGTACATAACAATTTTATTATAACAATAATATTCTGGTTATTGTAATACCCGTTAAATGTTCAGTTTCTTGATAATCTTGAATAAAAGTTTATTGTAATTGTATAATTTTTTAATTTAAAAAGAATGACAAGTGCTACAATATATTTACAACAAATTTTTAAATCTGGTTTTTAGAAAAGTTTTTTTGCATGTCTTACTAATCCCGATCGTTTCCACTTATTAACACATCGTTCAATAAGTCCCGAGACTAACAACGAAAACAACATTTTTTTTCAAAAATCATTTTTATTCATCAATATAATCTCCTTTTAGAGTGATACAATCTTTCCAACGCCTTTCCAACATTTCTATACCATTTTTATAGAAGGATTTATCCTTTGCTTCAAAATAGGCTTCAGTTTCGGCAATGACCTTCTCATTCGAGCCAAATTTTTTTCCCTGGAGCATTTTTTTGAGATCAGCAAAGAGCCAGTAGTCGCTGGGGGCTAAATCTGGCGAATACGGGGGGTGGGGAAGCAAATCAAAGCCCAATTCGTTCAATTTTGCCATTGTTTTCATGGACTTGTGGCATGGTGCATTGTCTTGGTGAAAAAGGATTTTTTTCTTCTTCATGCGCGGTCGTTTTGCTGCGATCTCCTCCTTCAAACGTACCAACAAGTCAATATAATAATCACTGTTGATCGATTTACCTTTTTCCAGGTAGTCAATGAAAATCACGCCATGTGTATCCCAAAAAACAGACGCCATGACTTTGCCAGCAGACTGCTGCGTTTTTGGACGCTTTGGGCGGCTTTCGCCAGCCATGCGCCACTCAGATGATTGCCGATTCGACTCCGGAGTGAAATGATGTATCCATGTTTCATCCATGGTCACGTATTGACGCAGGAAATCCTTTTTATTGCGAGTAAATAGCGATAAACAGCTCTCTGAATCGTCGACTCGTTGCTGTTTTTGTTCCACTGAAAGCAATCGCGGCACCCACTTGGAAAAAACCTTTTTCATGCTCAATTTTTCATGAAGGATTGTAAATACGCTTCCAGATGATATCTGTGTCATTTCTGCAATCTCACGGACCTTCACTTTGCGATTTTTCATTAAAATTTTTAACACTTCACTCACATTTTCCTGTGTAACGGCTTCCAATGGCCTACCCGAACGTTCCGCATCGTTTGTGTCCGTACGACCACGTTTAAACTCAGCATACCAACGACAAATCGTTGGTTTGGATGGAGAGGTAAGGACGGAGTCCGGGTAATGTTTTTCAAGCCATTGCTGGGCTTCTACGGTGTTTTTACCCATTAAAAAACAATGTTTTATCAACACGCGAAACTCGCTTTTTTCCATTTTTCAAACAAATTACAAAGTGACTTTAATCTAACCTCGATAACTCTGCTGTCTGTGATCCGATCGACGTGAAATTTTTACACGTTTCATGTAAAGGTTCGCACTCTATGGAAACGTGGCCAGTTTGGTACTACTAGCACCATCTCTGGGTTAGTGTCGGGACTTATTGAACGATGTGTTATTTATTTCGACGGTTTTCTTTAATTCTACTTAAAATTCAATAAAGTTGCACGTTCAAATTTTTCAAAAATAATTAAAGAAAAAGTAAAAAATAAACAAATTTTTATTCTTTTCCAAAATAAAATTGAAAAAGTCATAAAAAAAAATCGATAAAATCATTGAAAGTGGTTAATTTTCAACCAAGAACAAAAAAGAATCTAAAATTTTAAAAAAAGAAATCAAGAAAATGAAAAAAATTTTAAACAGTAAAAAAAAAAACATGTATTCACGATGAACGTACGGTAAGCCATTACAATGCACACGACGAGAAATGCTTATACAATAAGAGTCAAATACAACAATGTATAAAGAAAGAAGTAAGGAGCGCGCGAATTCAAATAAAAGGAGCAAGCATTTTCAGTACGCCCACAATTTTTAAAGCAGCGAGCACGAAGTCCGCCTCGGTCCGCGTATTCCACTGAATAAACCTCTAGGGCTTATATTTCGCGTCAATTCTTCCTCGCTCATTTTCTTATCTTCCTGTTAACTCGCCTTACCCGTTCATTTGTTCCGCCGTCTTTTTTTTTTTTTTTTTTTTTTTGTTTCATCGCTACTTCTGCACTTGAACACTTTGTTGCGCTAGATGTACATTGTTCAATTTCTTCGTTTTCTTTTTTCATGACTGGCTTTTTTATTCTTCCGATAACTTACTTTATCGAGTTATATTTTAATGATAAGCAAGCATTTTTATGTGTGATCACGTATAAATACTTCATCAACTTTGCTTTTACATCGAGCCATCGCTAAGATCATTAACTACACGTCGTTCTTTTCCACTTAAACGCTTCGCGCGCAGATTCAGATTAGATCCTCGCTCGCGTGAGTAATGATAAATAAATCGTTAAACACCTTATGAGGTAAACCTTACCGAGCAACTTTTTGTCGCATCCATAAACAATGAAAAACTCGATGACATTTTATACTCAAAAGTATACAAGTTTGGATACTCTACTTTCGCTGATAATCGAAGACACAATAAAGTTAACCCACACGCGATTTACTTTCTTTCAACGCAAATATAAATTATTTAGGTATTGTTAATTAGGCTTATAAAGTATCGAATGTGCAAAGCTTAGTAAAATTAACATTTTTTTAACACTTTTAGTATTGTTTAATATTAATTAATTAATTAATTAATTAGAAAAATTATTTAACAAGTTTACTCTTTATCATATTTATTTATTTTAAAGTCGCTTGATGTTTTTTAAATCAAATACTAATTTTTACATAATGAAAAATCATTTGATTATAAAATAACTAAATTTCGCTTAATAATTTAAGTAACGTAAAGAAAAAAAAGAAAGAAAAAAATTATAAAAATTAAACGCCAATTCTTTCAACAAAACAATTCAGTATTTATTATGTAAAAAATATTTTATACATGTAATGACAGTGCAATTATAATATTGAAATATATACTGAAAAACTTATTAAACAAATTCCAACATCTTTTTCCTTAATTGTATTTTATTTTTCAAAGAATTTAATCCCCGTTTTCATTTAATTATTATAATTTAGCGTCTGTTAAATATTCTGGCATTTCTGTCAAACAATTTATTGTTACCTGAGTTAAATAACGCAAGCTTGAAATAATAAAATACGCAAAATATAAAACGTTATTTACGAGTTTTGAGTAAGAGCTGATTTAAAATTTTTTAACAATAATCAATATTAATAACATTAAGTAAATCATTGCTTCTTTAAAAGTAACGAAGTTAAAATCAAATTACCAATCGTTTCGTCCTCGGCGTGTATTTAACCGAAGGAGCAACCCTAGAAAATAATACCGATCGGCCGATCCACTTTCCAACGACATACAACATTATCATATATTAGCTCCCGTAGAGCTAAATGCAGAAGAAGGAGAAAAGAAAGACGAAGAAGCAATGCAACACAAACTCGTTCTAAAAAAAGAAAAGCAAATAAATAAATAAAATAAAATAAATAAACGATCGTCATATCCATATACGAAAGAACAGGCGTACACGCATGTCGTTGACGACGACGACGACGACGACGACGACGACGGGCCTTGGACAAGCGGCTCGACAGTGCATATAACACATCGTTCAATAAGTCCCGAGACTAACCCAGAGATGGTGCTAGTAGTACCAAACTGGCCACGTTTCCATAAAGTGCGAACCTTTACATGAAACGTGTAAAAATTTCACGTCGATCGGATCATAGACAGCAGAGTTATCGAGGTTAGAGTAAAGTCACTTTGTAATTTTTTTGAAAAATGGAAAAAAGCGAGTTTCGCGTGTTGATAAAACATTGTTTTTT